>CM034003.1:26902658-26964105 GCA_019603395.1 Cyrtorhinus lividipennis | reverse complement strand
AAGGATTACATCGATTTCCGATGGGATCGATTGGCCCAGGTCCCAGGATACCAGGGGGAGATGGTAAAATATACCACATGTCGTCAGATTGTAGGCAACGATGCCTATTATGGATTCAACAACGACTTGACAGCAGTAGGTATCAAAAACTATTGGAATCTGGCATCGTTCTGCGCAGATATGATTATGAACATATCGGGAGACAACAATCTGGCGCAGGCCAGATGTTTTAAACGAGTCTATCAAATGAAGCCGCAGACTGACCGACTGTTAGATGAATATATTAATGGTGCCAGAGGCTGTCAAGGATTACATCGATTTCCGATGGGATCGATTGGCCCAGGTCCCAGGATACCAGGGGGGAGATGGTAAAATATACCACATGTCGTCAGATTGTAGGCAACGATGCCTATTATGGATTCAACAACGACTTGACAGCAGTAGGTATCAAAAACTATTGGAATCTGGCATCGTTCTGCGCAGATATGATTATGAAGATATCGGGAGACAACAATCTGGCGCAGGCCAGATGTTTTAAACGAGTCTATCAAATGAAGCCGCAGACTGACCGACTGTTAGATGAATATATTAATGGTGCCAGAGGCTGTCAAGGATTACATCGATTTCCGATGGGATCGATTGGCCCAGGTCCCAGGATACCAGGGGGAGATGGTAAAATATACCACATGTCGTCAGATTGTAGGCAACGATGCCTATTATGGATTCAACAACGACTTGACAGCAGTAGGTATCAAAAACTATTGGAATCTGGCATCGTTCTGCGCAGATATGATTATGAAGATATCGGGAGACAACAATCTGGCGCAGGCCAGATGTTTTAAACGAGTCTATCAAATGAAGCCGCAGACTGACCGACTGTTAGATGAATATATTAATGGTGCCAGAGCCGTATGAAATTCTTCGTTCTGCCAACAAGGGTCCACATAAACCTCAAAGGCAGCAGGGATGTGGAATGTACACACCGACCAGTCCCTCTCAGCCTCAAAGGCAGCAGGGATATGGAATGTACACACCGACCAGTCCCTCTCAGCCTCAAAGGCAGCAGGGATGTTATACGTACACACCGACCAGTCCCTCTCAGCCAAGCACATCCACGGCTCAATATCCTGGCACTTCTGAGGAGCACTCAACTTGCCTCATTTGGCCTCAAAGGCAGCAGGGATGTGGAATGTACACACCGACCAGTCCCTCTCAGCCTCAAAGGCAGCAGGGATATGGAATGTACACACCGACCAGTCCCTCTCAGCCTCAAAGGCAGCAGGGATGTGGAATGTACACACCGACCAGTCCCTCTCAGCCTCAAAGGCAGCAGGGATGTTATACGTACACACCGACCAGTCCCTCTCAGCCAAGCACATCCACGGCTCAATATCCTGGCACTTCTGAGGAGCACTCATCTTCAGTAAACCTTCAAGTAACAGACAGCGAACCCATGATAAAGGAAGAAGATATTACAGATGAAGAAGATGAAGAAGATATGATATTTGATGAGGAGCTCGAAATAGTGGATTCGGTGAATCGTCCACCACTCAAAAAGCGGAAACGTCCTCGACCTACTGGTGCCAAGCGTTATTGCATCTGTGAGGAAAACCAGTTCGGAAACATGGTGTTATGTGACAATTTAAAGTGCACGATAGGCTGTTACCACTTGTTTTGTGTAAAACTTGAAGGCATGCCCATTAGCCCGTGGTACTGTCCCCTCTGCCGTGGTTTGACCGCTCGTGAGCGCTTTTAACTTCCTAATAATGTTTTTTCCAAATGATTTTTTCAAATTTTTTATATGTTACTGGTGTGTTGGGCTCAACTTTTTGTGTTTTTTCACTGATTCATAAAAAGGCAGATCTTTGCTCCTGAAATTAGTAATATAAAGATTGTTGGTAGTAATAATGTTTTTTCAAATTTTTTATAAGTTACTGTGCCTGTGTGTTGGGCTTAACTTTTTTTTACTGATTTAAAAAGGCAGATCTTTGCTCCTGAAACTAGTAATAAAAGGAGAGTAGTTTGTAATAATAATGGTAACAATGTTTTTTCCAAATGATTTTTTCACAATTTTTATAAGTTACTTTGCAGCTACTGTGTCTGTGTGTTAATTGTAAACTCAAACTATTATTGTTTTGAATTTGGCTTCCAAGTCTTTTTCTCATTGTTTGGTTATTCCTTCACAAATCAACTTGTTCTCATGCTCAAGGTTACAGGGGAAGTCAACGATCTCTGATCGTTGGTATGGGAATAGACTGGATGGAGTAAGGGCCTGTTTACCCGAAATGTTGGGTGTACTGAGCGAGTGCTTTTCCGGGAAGATTGTTGTAATGCCAAATCTAGTCCTAATTGGTTGCCTCTACAATGACCTCCTCAAGTCAAAAGCACTTGCACACCAAACATGTGAAGATGAAATACCCTTCCTCTACTGTATTGACATGACCTTATCCTGATGGACCCAACTCCTACCTAATGGATGGGGCTCTAGACAAGAAGCTTGATCTCATTCTTGCCTCAATAGGACTTACATTTTTAACTCGAGCGAGAGATTCATTTTAGTTCCCATTTAAGTATCAGTGAGATTGTATTTTGTTGGTATGAGCTGTGATACTTTTTGTAAATTTGAATCTTCACAAACTTGGTGAGCTTTGATTTGACATGAAATATTCTTACCTTATATATCGTTGTAGGTACAGCCTAGACCCAATGCAAACGGATTTGAAGAGTATTGGGGAAAACAGACTGTATTGGTTTCAGGCTAAATTGAGAACCAATTCTGGGTGAGCCATGAGTCAGTCCCAGTCTTCATATTCATAGATGACCTAAGCAGTTACTATGGCGTTTCATTTACGAAAATTCAGTTCACTTCAAATAGGAAATGAAAAGCTGATATAGCCGATTTATCTGTGGTCTTCATTTGTATAGATACCGTGTGCTTCCATGTGTCTTGTGTACAGCTGTTGACTGAACTTCATAGGCAAACCCTATCATTAGACATCTCTGGCTTTGTCTTAACCTGTGTTGCTGTGTAAAATTTACGTCAGTGAATTTGGGACCAGATTACCCCGACACTGGTTCAAAAAAGGTGTCGGTTTGACAAGATATGATCTACACACTCATGAAGATTTTGAACTAGGTGGATTTTCTTCTATTAATTGGATCGAAACACTAAGCGTACTATCTAGAATTGTCAACCTTGTTGTTCCTCAGACTGGAAATTTTGAATTTTCTTTACTGCACCTACTTTACGTTTGTAATGAACTTCTCAACAACTTTCGAATCTAGCCAGGAGACCGCGTACTGATTGTATTCCTTCTTTCAAAGAATCCTGTACTTTACGCATTACCTCACAAGAGAATTTATTGTAGACTATTTATGTACATATTCTTACTTACACCTGATTCGTTTTTTTTTTTTTTTTTTTTTTTTTTTTTTTTTTTTTTTTTTTAATTTTTAAAAATTGTCATATCTTTTTCCACAATACATCCTCAACTTGTTTCAGAATGTTTTTTCAAATTTTTTCAGGGGGAGATGGTAAAATATACCACATGTCGTCAGATTGTAGGCAACGATGCCTATTATGGATTCAACAACGACTTGACAGCAGTAGGTATCAAAAACTATTGGAATCTGGCATCGTTCTGCGCAGATATGATTATGAAGATATCGGGAGACAACAATCTGGCGCAGGCCAGATGTTTTAAACGAGTCTATCAAATGAAGCCGCAGGACTGACCGACTGTTAGATGAATATATTAATGGTGCCAGAGGCTGTCAAGGATTACATCGATTTCCGATGGGATCGATTGGCCCAGGTCCCAGGATACCAGGGGGAGATGGTAAAATATACCACATGTCGTCAGATTGTAGGCAACGATGCCTATTATGGATTCAACAACGACTTGACAGCAGTAGGTATCAAAAACTATTGGAATCTGGCATCGTTCTGCGCAGATATGATTATGAAGATATCGGGAGACAACAATCTGGCGCAGGCCAGATGTTTTAAACGAGTCTATCAAATGAAGCCGCAGACTGACCGACTGTTAGATGAATATATTAATGGTGCCAGAGGCTGTCAAGGATTACATCGATTTCCGATGGGATCGATTGGCCCAGGTCCCAGGATACCAGGGGGAGATGGTAAAATATACCACATGTCGTCAGATTGTAGGCAACGATGCCTATTATGGATTCAACAACGACTTGACAGCAGTAGGTATCAAAAACTATTGGAATCTGGCATCGTTCTGCGCAGATATGATTATGAAGATATCGGGAGACAACAATCTGGCGCAGGCCAGATGTTTTAAACGAGTCTATCAAATGAAGCCGCAGACTGACCGACTGTTAGATGAATATATTAATGGTGCCAGAGGCTGTCAAGGATTACATCGATTTCCGATGGGATCGATTGGCCCAGGTCCCAGGATACCAGGGGGAGATGGTAAAATATACCACATGTCGTCAGATTGTAGGCAACGATGCCTATTATGGGTTCAACAACGACTTGACAGCAGTAGGTATCAAAAACTATTGGAATCTGGCATCGTTCTGCGCAGATATGATTATGAAGATATCGGGAGACAACAATCTGGCGCAGGCCAGATGTTTTAAACGAGTCTATCAAATGAAGCCGCAGACTGACCGACTGTTAGATGAATATATTAATGGTGCCAGAGGCTGTCAAGGATTACATCGATTTCCGATGGGATCGATTGGCCCAGGTCCCAGGATACCAGGGGGAGATGGTAAAATATACCACATGTCGTCAGATTGTAGGCAACGATGCCTATTATGGATTCAACAACGACTTGACAGCAGTAGGTATCAAAAACTATTGGAATCTGGCATCGTTCTGCGCAGATATGATTATGAAGATATCGGGAGACAACAATCTGGCGCAGGCCAGATGTTTTAAACGAGTCTATCAAATGAAGCCGCAGACTGACCGACTGTTAGATGAATATATTAATGGTGCCAGAGCCGTATGAAATTCTTCGTTCTGCCAACAAGGGTCCACATAAACCTCAAGGCGCAGGGATGTGGAATGTACACCGACCAGTTCAGCCTCAAAGGCAGCAGGGATATGGAATGTACACACCGACCAGTCCCTCTCAGCCTCAAAGGCAGCAGGGATGTGGAATGTACACACCGACCAGTCCCTCTCAGCCTCAAAGGCAGCAGGGATGTTATACGTACACACCGACCAGTCCCTCTCAGCCAAGCACATCCACGGCTCAATATCCTGGCACTTCTGAGGAGCACTCAACTTGCCTCATTTGGCCTCAAAGGCAGCAGGGATGTGGAATGTACACACCGACCAGTCCCTCTCAGCCTCAAAGGCAGCAGGGATATGGAATGTACACACCGACCAGTCCCTCTCAGCCTCAAAGGCAGCAGGGATGTGGAATGTACACACTGACCAGTCCCTCTCAGCCTCAAAGGCAGCAGGGATGTTATACGTACACACCGACCAGTCCCTCTCAGCCAAGCACATCCACGGCTCAATATCCTGGCACTTCTGAGGAGCACTCATCTTCAGTAAACCTTCAAGTAACAGACAGCGAACCCATGATAAAGGAAGAAGATATTACAGATGAAGAAGATGAAGAAGATATGATATTTGATGAGGAGCTCGAAATAGTGGATTCGGTGAATCGTCCACCACTCAAAAAGCGGAAACGTCCTCGACCTACTGGTGCCAAGCGTTATTGCATCTGTGAGGAAAACCAGTTCGGAAACATGGTGTTATGTGACAATTTAAAGTGCACGATAGGCTGTTACCACTTGTTTTGTGTAAAACTTGAAGGCATGCCCATTAGCCCGTGGTACTGTCCCCTCTGCCGTGGTTTGACCGCTCGTGAGCGCTTTTAACTTCCTAATAATGTTTTTTCCAAATGATTTTTTCAAATTTTTTATATGTTACTGGTGTGTTGGGCTCAACTTTTTGTGTTTTTTCACTGATTCATAAAAAGGCAGATCTTTGCTCCTGAAATTAGTAATATAAAGATTGTTGGTAGTAATAATGTTTTTTCAAATTTTTTATAAGTTACTGTGCCTGTGTGTTGGGCTTAACTTTTTTTTACTGATTTAAAAAGGCAGATCTTTGCTCCTGAAACTAGTAATAAAAGGAGAGTAGTTTGTAATAATAATGGTAACAATGTTTTTTCCAAATGATTTTTTCACAATTTTTATAAGTTACTTTGCAGCTACTGTGTCTGTGTGTTAATTGTAAACTCAAACTATTATTGTTTTGAATTTGGCTTCCAAGTCTTTTTCTCATTGTTTGGTTATTCCTTCACAAATCAACTTGTTCTCATGCTCAAGGTTACAGGGGAAGTCAACGATCTCTGATCGTTGGTATGGGAATAGACTGGATGGAGTAAGGGCCTGTTTACCCGAAATGTTGGGTGTACTGAGCGAGTGCTTTTCCGGGAAGATTGTTGTAATGCCAAATCTAGTCCTAATTGGTTGCCTCTACAATGACCTCCTCAAGTCAAAAGCACTTGCACACCAAACATGTGAAGATGAAATACCCTTCCTCTACTGTATTGACATGACCTTATCCTGATGGACCCAACTCCTACCTAATGGATGGGGCTCTAGACAAGAAGCTTGATCTCATTCTTGCCTCAATAGGACTTACATTTTTAACTCGAGCGAGAGATTCATTTTAGTTCCCATTTAAGTATCAGTGAGATTGTATTTTGTTGGTATGAGCTGTGATACTTTTTGTAAATTTGAATCTTCACAAACTTGGTGAGCTTTGATTTGACATGAAATATTCTTACCTTATATATCGTTGTAGGTACAGCCTAGACCCAATGCAAACGGATTTGAAGAGTATTGGGGAAAACAGACTGTATTGGTTTCAGGCTAAATTGAGAACCAATTCTGGGTGAGCCATGAGTCAGTCCCAGTCTTCATATTCATAGATGACCTAAGCAGTTACTATGGCGTTTCATTTACGAAAATTCAGTTCACTTCAAATAGGAAATGAAAAGCTGATATAGCCGATTTATCTGTGGTCTTCATTTGTATAGATACCGTGTGCTTCCATGTGTCTTGTGTACAGCTGTTGACTGAACTTCATAGGCAAACCCTATCATTAGACATCTCTGGCTTTGTCTTAACCTGTGTTGCTGTGTAAAATTTACGTCAGTGAATTTGGGACCAGATTACCCCGACACTGGTTCAAAAAAGGTGTCGGTTTGACAAGATATGATCTACACACTCATGAAGATTTTGAACTAGGTGGATTTTCTTCTATTAATTGGATCGAAACACTAAGCGTACTATCTAGAATTGTCAACCTTGTTGTTCCTCAGACTGGAAATTTTGAATTTTCTTTACTGCACCTACTTTACGTTTGTAATGAACTTCTCAACAACTTTCGAATCTAGCCAGGAGACCGCGTACTGATTGTATTCCTTCTTTCAAAGAATCCTGTACTTTACGCATTACCTCACAAGAGAATTTATTGTAGACTATTTATGTACATATTCTTACTTACACCTGATTCGTTTTTTTTTTTTTTTTTTTTTTTTTTTTTTTTTTTTTAATTTTTAAAAATTGTCATATCTTTTTCCACAATACATCCTCAACTTGTTTCAGAATGTTTTTTCAAATTTTTTCAGGGGGAGATGGTAAAATATACCACATGTCGTCAGATTGTAGGCAACGATGCCTATTATGGATTCAACAACGACTTGACAGCAGTAGGTATCAAAAACTATTGGAATCTGGCATCGTTCTGCGCAGATATGATTATGAAGATATCGGGAGACAACAATCTGGCGCAGGCCAGATGTTTTAAACGAGTCTATCAAATGAAGCCGCAGGACTGACCGACTGTTAGATGAATATATTAATGGTGCCAGAGGCTGTCAAGGATTACATCGATTTCCGATGGGATCGATTGGCCCAGGTCCCAGGATACCAGGGGGAGATGGTAAAATATACCACATGTCGTCAGATTGTAGGCAACGATGCCTATTATGGATTCAACAACGACTTGACAGCAGTAGGTATCAAAAACTATTGGAATCTGGCATCGTTCTGCGCAGATATGATTATGAAGATATCGGGAGACAACAATCTGGCGCAGGCCAGATGTTTTAAACGAGTCTATCAAATGAAGCCGCAGACTGACCGACTGTTAGATGAATATATTAATGGTGCCAGAGGCTGTCAAGGATTACATCGATTTCCGATGGGATCGATTGGCCCAGGTCCCAGGATACCAGGGGGAGATGGTAAAATATACCACATGTCGTCAGATTGTAGGCAACGATGCCTATTATGGATTCAACAACGACTTGACAGCAGTAGGTATCAAAAACTATTGGAATCTGGCATCGTTCTGCGCAGATATGATTATGAAGATATCGGGAGACAACAATCTGGCGCAGGCCAGATGTTTTAAACGAGTCTATCAAATGAAGCCGCAGACTGACCGACTGTTAGATGAATATATTAATGGTGCCAGAGGCTGTCAAGGATTACATCGATTTCCGATGGGATCGATTGGCCCAGGTCCCAGGATACCAGGGGGAGATGGTAAAATATACCACATGTCGTCAGATTGTAGGCAACGATGCCTATTATGGATTCAACAACGACTTGACAGCAGTAGGTATCAAAAACTATTGGAATCTGGCATCGTTCTGCGCAGATATGATTATGAAGATATCGGGAGACAACAATCTGGCGCAGGCCAGATGTTTTAAACGAGTCTATCAAATGAAGCCGCAGACTGACCGACTGTTAGATGAATATATTAATGGTGCCAGAGGCTGTCAAGGATTACATCGATTTCCGATGGGATCGATTGGCCCAGGTCCCAGGATACCAGGGGGAGATGGTAAAATATACCACATGTCGTCAGATTGTAGGCAACGATGCCTATTATGGATTCAACAACGACTTGACAGCAGTAGGTATCAAAAACTATTGGAATCTGGCATCGTTCTGCGCAGATATGATTATGAAGATATCGGGAGACAACAATCTGGCGCAGGCCAGATGTTTTAAACGAGTCTATCAAATGAAGCCGCAGACTGACCGACTGTTAGATGAATATATTAATGGTGCCAGAGGCTGTCAAGGATTACATCGATTTCCGATGGGATCGATTGGCCCAGGTCCCAGGATACCAGGGGGAGATGGTAAAATATACCACATGTCGTCAGATTGTAGGCAACGATGCCTATTATGGATTCAACAACGACTTGACAGCAGTAGGTATCAAAAACTATTGGAATCTGGCATCGTTCTGCGCAGATATGATTATGAAGATATCGGGAGACAACAATCTGGCGCAGGCCAGATGTTTTAAACGAGTCTATCAAATGAAGCCGCAGACTGACCGACTGTTAGATGAATATATTAATGGTGCCAGAGGCTGTCAAGGATTACATCGATTTCCGATGGGATCGATTGGCCCAGGTCCCAGGATACCAGGGGGAGATGGTAAAATATACCACATGTCGTCAGATTGTAGGCAACGATGCCTATTATGGGTTCAACAACGACTTGACAGCAGTAGGTATCAAAAACTATTGGAATCTGGCATCGTTCTGCGCAGATATGATTATGAAGATATCGGGAGACAACAATCTGGCGCAGGCCAGATGTTTTAAACGAGTCTATCAAATGAAGCCGCAGACTGACCGACTGTTAGATGAATATATTAATGGTGCCAGAGGCTGTCAAGGATTACATCGATTTCCGATGGGATCGATTGGCCCAGGTCCCAGGATACCAGGGGGAGATGGTAAAATATACCACATGTCGTCAGATTGTAGGCAACGATGCCTATTATGGATTCAACAACGACTTGACAGCAGTAGGTATCAAAAACTATTGGAATCTGGCATCGTTCTGCGCAGATATGATTATGAAGATATCGGGAGACAACAATCTGGCGCAGGCCAGATGTTTTAAACGAGTCTATCAAATGAAGCCGCAGACTGACCGACTGTTAGATGAATATATTAATGGTGCCAGAGCCGTATGAAATTCTTCGTTCTGCCAACAAGGGTCCACATAAACCTCAAAGGCAGCAGGGATGTGGAATGTACACACCGACCAGTCCCTCTCAGCCTCAAAGGCAGCAGGGATATGGAATGTACACACCGACCAGTCCCTCTCAGCCTCAAAGGCAGCAGGGATGTGGAATGTACACACCGACCAGTCCCTCTCAGCCAAGCACATCCACGGCTCAATATCCTGGCACTTCTGAGGAGCACTCAACTTGCCTCATTTGGCCTCAAAGGCAGCAGGGATGTGGAATGTACACACCGACCAGTCCCTCTCAGCCTCAAAGGCAGCAGGGATATGGAATGTACACACCGACCAGTCCCTCTCAGCCTCAAAGGCAGCAGGGATGTGGAATGTACACACCGACCAGTCCCTCTCAGCCTCAAAGGCAGCAGGGATGTTATACGTACACACCGACCAGTCCCTCTCAGCCAAGCACATCCACGGCTCAATATCCTGGCACTTCTGAGGAGCACTCATCTTCAGTAAACCTTCAAGTAACAGACAGCGAACCCATGATAAAGGAAGAAGATATTACAGATGAAGAAGATGAAGAAGATATGATATTTGATGAGGAGCTCGAAATAGTGGATTCGGTGAATCGTCCACCACTCAAAAAGCGGAAACGTCCTCGACCTACTGGTGCCAAGCGTTATTGCATCTGTGAGGAAAACCAGTTCGGAAACATGGTGTTATGTGACAATTTAAAGTGCACGATAGGCTGTTACCACTTGTTTTGTGTAAAACTTGAAGGCATGCCCATTAGCCCGTGGTACTGTCCCCTCTGCCGTGGTTTGACCGCTCGTGAGCGCTTTTAACTTCCTAATAATGTTTTTTCCAAATGATTTTTTCAAATTTTTTATATGTTACTGGTGTGTTGGGCTCAACTTTTTGTGTTTTTTCACTGATTCATAAAAAGGCAGATCTTTGCTCCTGAAATTAGTAATATAAAGATTGTTGGTAGTAATAATGTTTTTTCAAATTTTTTATAAGTTACTGTGCCTGTGTGTTGGGCTTAACTTTTTTTTACTGATTTAAAAAGGCAGATCTTTGCTCCTGAAACTAGTAATAAAAGGAGAGTAGTTTGTAATAATAATGGTAACAATGTTTTTTCCAAATGATTTTTTCACAATTTTTATAAGTTACTTTGCAGCTACTGTGTCTGTGTGTTAATTGTAAACTCAAACTATTATTGTTTTGAATTTGGCTTCCAAGTCTTTTTCTCATTGTTTGGTTATTCCTTCACAAATCAACTTGTTCTCATGCTCAAGGTTACAGGGGAAGTCAACGATCTCTGATCGTTGGTATGGGAATAGACTGGATGGAGTAAGGGCCTGTTTACCCGAAATGTTGGGTGTACTGAGCGAGTGCTTTTCCGGGAAGATTGTTGTAATGCCAAATCTAGTCCTAATTGGTTGCCTCTACAATGACCTCCTCAAGTGCAAAAGCACTTGCACACCAAACATGTGAAGATGAAATACCCTTCCTCTACTGTATTGACATGACCTTATCCTGATGGACCCAACTCCTACCTAATGGATGGGGCTCTAGACAAGAAGCTTGATCTCATTCTTGCCTCAATAGGACTTACATTTTTAACTCGAGCGAGAGATTCATTTTAGTTCCCATTTAAGTATCAGTGAGATTGTATTTTGTTGGTATGAGCTGTGATACTTTTTGTAAATTTGAATCTTCACAAACTTGGTGAGCTTTGATTTGACATGAAATATTCTTACCTTATATATCGTTGTAGGTACAGCCTAGACCCAATGCAAACGGATTTGAAGAGTATTGGGGAAAACAGACTGTATTGGTTTCAGGCTAAATTGAGAACCAATTCTGGGTGAGCCATGAGTCAGTCCCAGTCTTCATATTCATAGATGACCTAAGCAGTTACTATGGCGTTTCATTTACGAAAATTCAGTTCACTTCAAATAGGAAATGAAAAGCTGATATAGCCGATTTATCTGTGGTCTTCATTTGTATAGATACCGTGTGCTTCCATGTGTCTTGTGTACAGCTGTTGACTGAACTTCATAGGCAAACCCTATCATTAGACATCTCTGGCTTTGTCTTAACCTGTGTTGCTGTGTAAAATTTACGTCAGTGAATTTGGGACCAGATTACCCCGACACTGGTTCAAAAAAGGTGTCGGTTTGACAAGATATGATCTACACACTCATGAAGATTTTGAACTAGGTGGATTTTCTTCTATTAATTGGATCGAAACACTAAGCGTACTATCTAGAATTGTCAACCTTGTTGTTCCTCAGACTGGAAATTTTGAATTTTCTTTACTGCACCTACTTTACGTTTGTAATGAACTTCTCAACAACTTTCGAATCTAGCCAGGAGACCGCGTACTGATTGTATTCCTTCTTTCAAAGAATCCTGTACTTTACGCATTACCTCACAAGAGAATTTATTGTAGACTATTTATGTACATATTCTTACTTACACCTGATTCGTTTTTTTTTTTTTTTTTTTTTTTTTTTTTTTTTTTTTTAATTTTTAAAAATTGTCATATTTTTTTCCACAATACATCCTCAACTTGTTTCAGAATGTTTTTTCAAATTTTTTCAGGGGGAGATGGTAAAATATACCACATGTCGTCAGATTGTAGGCAACGATGCCTATTATGGATTCAACAACGACTTGACAGCAGTAGGTATCAAAAACTATTGGAATCTGGCATCGTTCTGCGCAGTATTGATTAGATATGGGAGACAACAATCTGGCGCAGGCCAGATGTTTTAAACGAGTCTATCAAATGAAGCCGCAGACTGACCGACTGTTAGATGAATATATTAATGGTGCCAGAGGCTGTCAAGGATTACATCGATTTCCGATGGGATCGATTGGCCCAGGTCCCAGGATACCAGGGGGAGATGGTAAAATATACCACATGTCGTCAGATTGTAGGCAACGATGCCTATTATGGGTTCAATAACGACTTGACAGCAGTAGGTATCAAAAACTATTGGAATCTGGCATCGTTCTGCGCAGATATGATTATGAAGATATCGGGAGACAACAATCTGGCGCAGGCCAGATGTTTTAAACGAGTCTATCAAATGAAGCCGCAGACTGACCGACTGTTAGATGAATATATTAATGGTGCCAGAGCCGTATGAAATTCTTCGTTCTGCCAACAAGGGTCCACATAAACCTCAAAGGCAGCAGGGATGTGGAATGTACACACCGACCAGTCCCTCTCAGCCTCAAAGGCAGCAGGGATGTTATACGTACACACCGACCAGTCCCTCTCAGCCAAGCACATCCACGGCTCAATATCCTGGCACTTCTGAGGAGCACTCAACTTGCCTCATTTGGCCTCAAAGGCAGCAGGGATGTGGAATGTACACACCGACCAGTCCCTCTCAGCCTCAAAGGCAGCAGGGATATGGAATGTACACACCGACCAGTCCCTCTCAGCCTCAAAGGCAGCAGGGATGTGGAATGTACACACTGACCAGTCCCTCTCAGCCTCAAAGGCAGCAGGGATGTTATACGTACACACCGACCAGTCCCTCTCAGCCAAGCACATCCACGGCTCAATATCCTGGCACTTCTGAGGAGCACTCATCTTCAGTAAACCTTCAAGTAACAGACAGCAAACCCATGATAAAGGAAGAAGATATTACAGATGAAGAAGATGAAGAAGATATGATATTTGATGAGGAGCTCGAAATAGTGGATTCGGTGAATCGTCCACCACTCAAAAAGCGGAAACGTCCTCGACCTACTGGTGCCAAGCGTTATTGCATCTGTGAGGAAAACCAGTTCGGAAACATGGTGTTATGTGACAATTTAAAGTGCACGATAGGCTGTTACCACTTGTTTTGTGTAAAACTTGAAGGCATGCCCATTAGCCCGTGGTACTGTCCCCTCTGCCGTGGTTTGACCGCTCGTGAGCGCTTTTAACTTCCTAATAATGTTTTTTCCAAATGATTTTTTCAAATTTTTTATATGTTACTGGTGTGTTGGGCTCAACTTTTTGTGTTTTTTCACTGATTCATAAAAAGGCAGATCTTTGCTCCTGAAATTAGTAATATAAAGATTGTTGGTAGTAATAATGTTTTTTCAAATTTTTTATAAGTTACTGTGCCTGTGTGTTGGGCTTAACTTTTTTTTACTGATTTAAAAAGGCAGATCTTTGCTCCTGAAACTAGTAATAAAAGGAGAGTAGTTTGTAATAATAATGGTAACAATGTTTTTTCCAAATGATTTTTTCACAATTTTTATAAGTTACTTTGCAGCTACTGTGTCTGTGTGTTAATTGTAAACTCAAACTATTATTGTTTTGAATTTGGCTTCCAAGTCTTTTTCTCATTGTTTGGTTATTCCTTCACAAATCAACTTGTTCTCATGCTCAAGGTTACAGGGGAAGTCAACGATCTCTGATCGTTGGTATGGGAATAGACTGGATGGAGTAAGGGCCTGTTTACCCGAAATGTTGGGTGTACTGAGCGAGTGCTTTTCCGGGAAGATTGTTGTAATGCCAAATCTAGTCCTAATTGGTTGCCTCTACAATGACCTCCTCAAGTCAAAAGCACTTGCACACCAAACATGTGAAGATGAAATACCCTTCCTCTACTGTATTGACATGACCTTATCCTGATGGACCCAACTCCTACCTAATGGATGGGGCTCTAGACAAGAAGCTTGATCTCATTCTTGCCTCAATAGGACTTACATTTTTAACTCGAGCGAGAGATTCATTTTAGTTCCCATTTAAGTATCAGTGAGATTGTATTTTGTTGGTATGAGCTGTGATACTTTTTGTAAATTTGAATCTTCACAAACTTGGTGAGCTTTGATTTGACATGAAATATTCTTACCTTATATATCGTTGTAGGTACAGCCTAGACCCAATGCAAACGGATTTGAAGAGTATTGGGGAAAACAGACTGTATTGGTTTCAGGCTAAATTGAGAACCAATTCTGGGTGAGCCATGAGTCAGTCCCAGTCTTCATATTCATAGATGACCTAAGCAGTTACTATGGCGTTTCATTTACGAAAATTCAGTTCACTTCAAATAGGAAATGAAAAGCTGATATAGCCGATTTATCTGTGGTCTTCATTTGTATAGATACCGTGTGCTTCCATGTGTCTTGTGTACAGCTGTTGACTGAACTTCATAGGCAAACCCTATCATTAGACATCTCTGGCTTTGTCTTAACCTGTGTTGCTGTGTAAAATTTACGTCAGTGAATTTGGGACCAGATTACCCCGACACTGGTTCAAAAAAGGTGTCGGTTTGACAAGATATGATCTACACACTCATGAAGATTTTGAACTAGGTGGATTTTCTTCTATTAATTGGATCGAAACACTAAGCGTACTATCTAGAATTGTCAACCTTGTTGTTCCTCAGACTGGAAATTTTGAATTTTCTTTACTGCACCTACTTTACGTTTGTAATGAACTTCTCAACAACTTTCGAATCTAGCCAGGAGACCGCGTACTGATTGTATTCCTTCTTTCAAAGAATCCTGTACTTTACGCATTACCTCACAAGAGAATTTATTGTAGACTATTTATGTACATATTCTTACTTACACCTAATTCGTTTTTTTTTTTTTTTTTTTTTTTTTTTTTTTTTTTTTTTTTAATTTTTAAAAATTGTCATATTTTTTTCCACAATACATCCTCAACTTGTTTCAGAATGTTTTTTCAAATTTTTTCAGGGGGAGATGGTAAAATATACCACATGTCGTCAGATTGTAGGCAACGATGCCTATTATGGATTCAACAACGACTTGACAGCAGTAGGTATCAAAAACTATTGGAATCTGGCATCGTTCTGCGCAGATATGATTATGAAGATATCGGGAGACAACAATCTGGCGCAGGCCAGATGTTTTAAACGAGTCTATCAAATGAAGCCGCAGACTGACCGACTGTTAGATGAATATATTAATGGTGCCAGAGGCTGTCAAGGATTACATCGATTTCCGATGGGATCGATTGGCCCAGGTCCCAGGATACCAGGGGGAGATGGTAAAATATACCACATGTCGTCAGATTGTAGGCAACGATGCCTATTATGGGTTCAATAACGACTTGACAGCAGTAGGTATCAAAAACTATTGGAATCTGGCATCGTTCTGCGCAGATATGATTATGAAGATATCGGGAGACAACAATCTGGCGCAGGCCAGATGTTTTAAACGAGTCTATCAAATGAAGCCGCAGACTGACCGACTGTTAGATGAATATATTAATGGTGCCAGAGCCGTATGAAATTCTTCGTTCTGCCAACAAGGGTCCACATAAACCTCAAAGGCAGCAGGGATGTGGAATGTACACACCGACCAGTCCCTCTCAGCCTCAAAGGCAGCAGGGATGTTATACGTACACACCGACCAGTCCCTCTCAGCCAAGCACATCCACGGCTCAATATCCTGGCACTTCTGAGGAGCACTCAACTTGCCTCATTTGGCCTCAAAGGCAGCAGGGATGTGGAATGTACACACCGACCAGTCCCTCTCAGCCTCAAAGGCAGCAGGGATATGGAATGTACACACCGACCAGTCCCTCTCAGCCTCAAAGGCAGCAGGGATGTGGAATGTACACACTGACCAGTCCCTCTCAGCCTCAAAGGCAGCAGGGATGTTATACGTACACACCGACCAGTCCCTCTCAGCCAAGCACATCCACGGCTCAATATCCTGGCACTTCTGAGGAGCACTCATCTTCAGTAAACCTTCAAGTAACAGACAGCAAACCCATGATAAAGGAAGAAGATATTACAGATGAAGAAGATGAAGAAGATATGATATTTGATGAGGAGCTCGAAATAGTGGATTCGGTGAATCGTCCACCACTCAAAAAGCGGAAACGTCCTCGACCTACTGGTGCCAAGCGTTATTGCATCTGTGAGGAAAACCAGTTCGGAAACATGGTGTTATGTGACAATTTAAAGTGCACGATAGGCTGTTACCACTTGTTTTGTGTAAAACTTGAAGGCATGCCCATTAGCCCGTGGTACTGTCCCCTCTGCCGTGGTTTGACCGCTCGTGAGCGCTTTTAACTTCCTAATAATGTTTTTTCCAAATGATTTTTTCAAATTTTTTATATGTTACTGGTGTGTTGGGCTCAACTTTTTGTGTTTTTTCACTGATTCATAAAAAGGCAGATCTTTGCTCCTGAAATTAGTAATATAAAGATTGTTGGTAGTAATAATGTTTTTTCAAATTTTTTATAAGTTACTGTGCCTGTGTGTTGGGCTTAACTTTTTTTTACTGATTTAAAAAGGCAGATCTTTGCTCCTGAAACTAGTAATAAAAGGAGAGTAGTTTGTAATAATAATGGTAACAATGTTTTTTCCAAATGATTTTTTCACAATTTTTATAAGTTACTTTGCAGCTACTGTGTCTGTGTGTTAATTGTAAACTCAAACTATTATTGTTTTGAATTTGGCTTCCAAGTCTTTTTCTCATTGTTTGGTTATTCCTTCACAAATCAACTTGTTCTCATGCTCAAGGTTACAGGGGAAGTCAACGATCTCTGATCGTTGGTATGGGAATAGACTGGATGGAGTAAGGGCCTGTTTACCCGAAATGTTGGGTGTACTGAGCGAGTGCTTTTCCGGGAAGATTGTTGTAATGCCAAATCTAGTCCTAATTGGTTGCCTCTACAATGACCTCCTCAAGTCAAAAGCACTTGCACACCAAACATGTGAAGATGAAATACCCTTCCTCTACTGTATTGACATGACCTTATCCTGATGGACCCAACTCCTACCTAATGGATGGGGCTCTAGACAAGAAGCTTGATCTCATTCTTGCCTCAATAGGACTTACATTTTTAACTCGAGCGAGAGATTCATTTTAGTTCCCATTTAAGTATCAGTGAGATTGTATTTTGTTGGTATGAGCTGTGATACTTTTTGTAAATTTGAATCTTCACAAACTTGGTGAGCTTTGATTTGACATGAAATATTCTTACCTTATATATCGTTGTAGGTACAGCCTAGACCCAATGCAAACGGATTTGAAGAGTATTGGGGAAAACAGACTGTATTGGTTTCAGGCTAAATTGAGAACCAATTCTGGGTGAGCCATGAGTCAGTCCCAGTCTTCATATTCATAGATGACCTAAGCAGTTACTATGGCGTTTCATTTACGAAAATTCAGTTCACTTCAAATAGGAAATGAAAAGCTGATATAGCCGATTTATCTGTGGTCTTCATTTGTATAGATACCGTGTGCTTCCATGTGTCTTGTGTACAGCTGTTGACTGAACTTCATAGGCAAACCCTATCATTAGACATCTCTGGCTTTGTCTTAACCTGTGTTGCTGTGTAAAATTTACGTCAGTGAATTTGGGACCAGATTACCCCGACACTGGTTCAAAAAAGGTGTCGGTTTGACAAGATATGATCTACACACTCATGAAGATTTTGAACTAGGTGGATTTTCTTCTATTAATTGGATCGAAACACTAAGCGTACTATCTAGAATTGTCAACCTTGTTGTTCCTCAGACTGGAAATTTTGAATTTTCTTTACTGCACCTACTTTACGTTTGTAATGAACTTCTCAACAACTTTCGAATCTAGCCAGGAGACCGCGTACTGATTGTATTCCTTCTTTCAAAGAATCCTGTACTTTACGCATTACCTCACAAGAGAATTTATTGTAGACTATTTATGTACATATTCTTACTTACACCTGATTCGTTTTTTTTTTTTTTTTTTTTTTTTTTTTTTTTTTTTTTTTTTTTAATTTTTAAAAATTGTCATATCTTTTTCCACAATACATCCTCAACTTGTTTCAGAATGTTTTTTCAAATTTTTTCAGGGGGAGATGGTAAAATATACCACATGTCGTCAGATTGTAGGCAACGATGCCTATTATGGATTCAACAACGACTTGACAGCAGTAGGTATCAAAAACTATTGGAATCTGGCATCGTTCTGCGCAGATATGATTATGAAGATATCGGGAGACAACAATCTGGCGCAGGCCAGATGTTTTAAACGAGTCTATCAAATGAAGCCGCAGACTGACCGACTGTTAGATGAATATATTAATGGTGCCAGAGGCTGTCAAGGATTACATCGATTTCCGATGGGATCGATTGGCCCAGGTCCCAGGATACCAGGGGGAGATGGTAAAATATACCACATGTCGTCAGATTGTAGGCAACGATGCCTATTATGGATTCAACAACGACTTGACAGCAGTAGGTATCAAAAACTATTGGAATCTGGCATCGTTCTGCGCAGATATGATTATGAAGATATCGGGAGACAACAATCTGGCGCAGGCCAGATGTTTTAAACGAGTCTATCAAATGAAGCCGCAGACTGACCGACTGTTAGATGAATATATTAATGGTGCCAGAGGCTGTCAAGGATTACATCGATTTCCGATGGGATCGATTGGCCCAGGTCCCAGGATACCAGGGGGAGATGGTAAAATATACCACATGTCGTCAGATTGTAGGCAACGATGCCTATTATGGATTCAACAACGACTTGACAGCAGTAGGTATCAAAAACTATTGGAATCTGGCATCGTTCTGCGCAGATATGATTATGAAGATATCGGGAGACAACAATCTGGCGCAGGCCAGATGTTTTAAACGAGTCTATCAAATGAAGCCGCAGACTGACCGACTGTTAGATGAATATATTAATGGTGCCAGAGGCTGTCAAGGATTACATCGATTTCCGATGGGATCGATTGGCCCAGGTCCCAGGATACCAGGGGGAGATGGTAAAATATACCACATGTCGTCAGATTGTAGGCAACGATGCCTATTATGGGTTCAACAATGACTTGACAGCAGTAGGTATCAAAAACTATTGGAATCTGGCATCGTTCTGCGCAGATATGATTATGAAGATATCGGGAGACAACAATCTGGCGCAGGCCAGATGTTTTAAACGAGTCTATCAAATGAAGCCGCAGACTGACCGACTGTTAGATGAATATATTAATGGTGCCAGAGGCTGTCAAGGATTACATCGATTTCCGATGGGATCGATTGGCCCAGGTCCCAGGATACCAGGGGGAGATGGTAAAATATACCACATGTCGTCAGATTGTAGGCAACGATGCCTATTATGGATTCAACAACGACTTGACAGCAGTAGGTATCAAAAACTATTGGAATCTGGCATCGTTCTGCGCAGATATGATTATGAAGATATCGGGAGACAACAATCTGGCGCAGGCCAGATGTTTTAAACGAGTCTATCAAATGAAGCCGCAGACTGACCGACTGTTAGATGAATATATTAATGGTGCCAGAGGCTGTCAAGGATTACATCGATTTCCGATGGGATCGATTGGCCCAGGTCCCAGGATACCAGGGGGAGATGGTAAAATATACCACATGTCGTCAGATTGTAGGCAACGATGCCTATTATTGGTTCAATAACGACTTGACAGCAGTAGGTATCAAAAACTATTGGAATCTGGCATCGTTCTGCGCAGATATGATTATGAAGATATCGGGAGACAACAATCTGGCGCAGGCCAGATGTTTTAAACGAGTCTATCAAATGAAGCCGCAGACTGACCGACTGTTAGATGAATATATTAACATCGCACCGCGGAGGTATTCGTATTCCAGTGAAGACTCCTACGAAGAAGTGATCAGTAACCGACTACAACTCCAATAAAGTAAGTCGTAAACTTCATTCTAATTAAATACAACGTAGCCATGTCAGAATATGAGTGGAAATAGGGACCTAGGTGGGTGTAGAGTTCCTATAATTTTCGATTTGATTAACGCCGGTGAATCAACCAAGATGGCCACTCCGAATCATCCCAAATTAGAAAGTGTTCGATTTCTTTGATTACACGATATTGGTTAGTACTATACGTTGAACATTTTTATTGAACTGTGTCTCAATTTCATCTCAATTCTAATCTAACAACCATAATCACGAATTACTAAATGATAAATAAGTAAGTGATAGATAAGACGAACGTTGGCTGCGTTTGGTACGGCTATAATGTCTTCGACACTTGCTACTTCAAGATGAAATTAGCTCTTCATAATTTCACTGTTTATGATTTAGAATCGCATGACGCCAAGCGTTATCACGGCGTAGCAGGGAAGTAGGAGATAAGACCAGCAAAAGACAAATAGGACTATGGCGCTACCTCGATCGCGGGCACCATCGGTGGGCAGCATGGATTTGGAGCCTGGAAGTGCTGAGTGGCTGGCCGTCACCTCCGCGGTTATCATGGGGCTGGGGAAGCTGGTTGAGTCGTGTGACCGGATGCCGACACAGCGGCGGATCTTGCTGCGCTGTCTGAATGAGCTCGGAGAGAGTCTGAACGTCGGCGACTCGGGGGTGGACACGGGGTCAAGAACTAGTGTTGGTTCGGTGGAGGTCGAGTCCCTGCGTTGCAGAGTAATCATGGTGGAGCAGCAATTGCAGGCCATGACCCATTTGAATGACTCCTTCGGATCGGACACACGTCGCTCCGCCCCTCAAGGATCGACACCACGGCCTGACGTCGACATGGAGGAGGACCCTGTTCCGGCACCCACGGCGTCCGCCGCGGCCGAGCCAAGTATCGCCGACTCGTCCTCTTCTTCCTCGGACTCCACATCATCGTCTAGCGACTCAGAGGAAACCACACAGAGGTCGGTTGCCACCCCAAGGCGACCGCGTTCCAGCCGTTCCCGGGCCTCCACCTCCCTGCCAATAAAAATTGTCCTGGCTGATAGGGATGCTGGTGCCAGCACACCCGCGGCCCCTGCCTACTCGCCCATTACACCGCCTCGGAACACCAGCGCCATCATGCCCTCGACCGGTGGGGACGTCCTGTGCTCCGTCTGTACCAAGCGACGACACCCGCCGACAACGTACCGCTGCGAGAGTTGCAAAACCATGTGGAATCGGCTGGTGAGGAAATGCCGGAACCTGCGGCCCTCGGACCCTGCCTACCCGAAGCCCTGCTCCCGCGTCGGACATGAAAAGGACCACCCGCCGGCCTGTACCGCTTGCAAGCAATGGCGGTACGAGCAAGCCTGGATAGCCGCCAAACAGCCAGACGCCTTGCCGATTGAGCCAGTCACCCCCGCCGGAAGAAAGATTGCCGAGGTAAACCTTGGCCTCCAAAGATTGGAAGAGTAAGGGGGCGGCAGAATCCGAGAGCCCCGCCAAGAAACTTTGGCAGCGGGGTGAGGATCGAGCCCCCTCCCCTCCAAGCGCCTGAACCAGCTGGGCGGAAGGGGTGGCCTTACTATTGTCAATGACATTCTGTTACGTTTGGATTTGCCCATTGAAAAATTGAGAGGACAGTGCTACGATGGTGCTTCTAATATGAGCGGAAAGTTTAATGGACTGCAAAAGTTAATTTTAAACTTGCAACATCAGGCCATTTTCGTCCACTGTACTGCACACAGTCTTAATTTAGCAGTTGAAGACAGTCTTCGGTGCCTGACTTGTATGAGAGACATTATGAACCTTGCAAAGGATCTAATTAATAATATTAGAGAATCCCCAAAAAGGATGGAACTATTCAGAAGTGTAATCAGTGCCAATGCTACCGTTCTACATGATACATCAGGAATTCGACCACTTTGCCCAACTCGATGGACAATGAGAGCATCAAGTGTGCAACAAATCTTGAAGAATTATGAAAATATTTTGGAGTTGTTTGAAACCATCTCTTCCTCGGATAAGAACGAAGCAGGTTATAAATGTGCAGGCTTTTTGGAATCAATGCTGACTTTCAAGACTTATTTCCTTTTACAGGTTTATTGCTATGTAATGAACCCAGTTGAAGAGGTAAATCGCAAAGTTCAATCACCTGATTTGAGCGTAACTGATTTAGATGATATGTTTATTAACCTAGTCTGTATTTTGGAAGAAAAGCGTGGAGGGTTTGAGGACTTCTGGAAGTTTTGCCTATCAGTGAAGCCACCATCAGTAGCTGAACCGGAACTAGCAAGAAAACGCCGCATTCCTCAACGGTATGAAAACAAGGAGGCTGGAGCACCCCACACATTCAACACACCAGCTGAATTTTTTAAAATCAAATACATTGAAATTTGTGAAACTGTGAGGTCTTGTGTTGCCAGCAGATTTGATGCAACAGGACTGTCAAAGGTCATTGCAGTGGAAAGGGAGTGTCTGTCTGTTGTAAACGAAGGACAAAGAAGTGATATGTCACGCTCTAAAGAGTTTTTTCAAAATGATCTGGACACTGACAGATTATTCTTACATTTGTCAATGTTAGGTGACATTTTCAAACAAAAGAAGCTGCAACTTCGTACGTTGAATGATGTTAAAAAGTACTTTGAACTAGAACCCAGTGTGAAGGAAATGTTACCAGAACTTGTGAAAGGCTTGAAACTGCTTCAAGTTGTGCCGGTGACGTCAGCAACTAACGAACGTTCATTTAGTGCCCTGCACCGCCTCAAAACCTACCTTAGAGCTACAATGGGACAGAAAAGACTCAACAACTTAGCGATAACTCATGCTCATCAAGATATTTTGGAAGAAATATACATTTGTCAAGTCATCAACGAGTTCATTAAAAGGAATCCAGTCAGAAGATCCAGTTTTGCACTCTTCTAAGGACAAACTGTTCTGTTTTCTCTTCTAAGGATAAAAGTTTCAGGTAAAGCCTCAAATTCTGTTTACTTTACATTCTAATGTCAATTTTTCATGTCATGTTTTTTAAAGACAGTTTTCAGCAATTCTTTATCTCAGAATTCTGTTATTTAGGCTACAATAATTTCATTCAATACTACTTAAATTATTTTTTAAAGAGGTTGGCTGTATTTTAAACACAAATACAAAAACACACATACATTTAAAATACAAGAACTTAATTTTTGATTGAAACTTATGTAACCTTTACCTAAAATAAATAGAATATTTTTGATTGAAACTTATGTAACCTTTACCTAAAATAAATAGCTTTTGAACCTCTTAGTAACAGTCAGTTTTGTTACCTATTTTTTCATCCATACTTGATTTTCTAACTTTGAATTCTAAGCAAATTATCCTATTAAAGAGCTAAGTTGAGAACAAAATTTTTCAATAGGCCTAGGTTTCATAACAGGCGATGGACCTATTTATTAAAACTTATACATGAAGTTGATTGGTTTACTGTTAATTACACTTTTAATGTTGTTATAAAAGAACAAAAACAATGAGCAATCTTCACTTAAAAAGTTGAAAAAATACTTCAAACAAATTTTATATGCTCAATAAAAAGCAATTTTTTATTTTATTTTAGTCAAAACTTGATTGTTACTCATCATCCAAACAAATTGTATTGTGTTTTGAGGTTTTTTTCCCTGGTTTATTAATACTGTGTGAGTAAAAAGATAGCCTAAAAATGCTTCTGAGCACCTTAAAATTTCAAAAAATTTCCGGGGGAGTCCCCCGGACCCCTCTGTTCCTGGGGGGTATGGAATACCCCCCAGACCCCCCGGTGCAATTGAGCCCACCCAAAGTTTTTGATAAGTCGGCGCCCATGCGTGTATACTGGATAATTTTGAGTAACTTGTTTTTTAATTTAAATTTCCTCAGGTCAGTAGTTTTTGTCAGTGATTGAATTGAAATTGTGATGTGATAGCCCAAGATGGCCAAGAAGAAGAAGCTGAAAGAATCGCATCGCTGGAACCTGAGCATGCTCACAGAAATGATCGACCATCAAGGAAAAGAACAGCCAGGCGTCGAACATCAGAAGAGGCAGAGACACAGCATCAAGAAGAGAAAGAACGTCTCAAAGTAAAAAGGTGCAAGCCTTGCTATCTGGAAAAGCGAACACGGATAACCCGTTTCTCATGCCAGAAATGCTCAAAATACATTTGCGATCAACATTCGATTCCCATTTGTTCCGACTGTAGTGATTCTCGGCACAATTGAATACTTCTACAAATTTTTCCCCATAACATAAGATTCTTTTTTGGCTAATACATTCTACCCCTGAAAAAATAGGTTGCAATTTCTTTCGAAATAGGTCTCAAAAGAAGAGAGACGTAAAAGAGTAGATGTAAGATTCTTTTAATTTTTCTAAATTTCATCTGTCAAGTTACCAAAGTTTTTTTTCTAGTCTTTAATTTGTTGGTTCCTTTTGTGAGTTCCTTCCGTGGTTCCTGGTTGTTTTCCAATAAGACACAAAACTGAAAGACTCATTTCTTAAGATAATTATGACGGATACCAAACAATGTGCCCAACTTTATTTTCATCGTTTAAACAATTTATACAGTGCCTTTGTTCTTAATAAATACATTTTTATGAGAACTCTTTTGTGATCCATTAACACCTTTTTCCCCAATCCTTGGGTTTTTGCTGAATAAAAGACTTGGATCAATTGTGTGTATGTGACACATACACGCGACTATCCGTGTCGAGCTGGAAGCGCGACCATTGGAAGGTTAAAGATAGTTTGACACATCGTCATCAAAGGATTTTTTTCATTTTGAGATAAGCCTTGATAGCGTAATTTTTCTACTTGGAGATAGGCCTTGATGAATACATCATGACCTATCTTCTGACAGAAAATTACATGCTCATGGCCTAACTCAACGGTTTTTGTATAGGAACCGTTTCCATGGAAAAATTATTTACATATCTCTACAAAGATGTGTCTTATTTGATAATGCATTGGTATAAAATACTTTTCATGATAAGTGGAGTAGCAAATCAGTTTTTTGTTCTTCCTGAAAATGCTCGCTTTTGAGATATGCCATGATGGAACTTAAGCGACGAAATGGTGTTATATAGGTATGTGTAAATTTTTACCCAAACGCCCCAAATTTTATTTCAACATGAGAGCTATGATTCTAAATCCTACGACTATCTACAAGCCACCTCGGTAGCCATGTTGTCACCACAAAGGACAACCTGAGTGCGTCTACCTGCTCCGGCCGAAATCACTCTCATAACCCCCGCGTTGCGTTAGCATTCCTTCTTTTCAACTGTTCGTTAGAAAATCTTCTTATCCAGGGACACTCTACAACATCCAGGGATACGAATCGCCACCACGGCTTCTCAAAGTTCGACCCTTCTTGACTCCAAGAGCCGCTCTGAGCAAGGAATTTGTCCTCCTCAAGAAAAGAGTGAAGAACCACACCGATGCCAGTGATCTCGCAAGGGAAACACCCGAGGACAGCCCACGTGTAGACAATCCGCTACAAACCACGATGGGATACCAGAGTGCAGTCCCAACTTCCAATGCTTTTGAGATGCTACACAACGCTCCTGAGCGTGTCCCTTCAACTGAGGCGCGTAAACCATCTCACAAGTACGTATTCCGACCATCATCCTCGAAGGAGTTCCCTCAAATACAACCAAATTCATCGCAGAAATCAGAGGAACTGCACGTACTGCTGCAAACAACCCTTTGATTTCTGCTCACGAGAGGAAGGCACGAGAGGATTAGAAGGATAGGTGCCGGTAGGGAGAGCGTCAGTTAGTGAGTTATAAAACGTTGTGTTGTGAAGAGCCACCAAATACACACGTTCATCCAAGTGTATTGTCCGAATTTTACCTAATTACCCTCATATATGTACAACATCGAGCATTGCTTTGGACTGTTGAAACAAAAATTTAGACAGTTGTTTCACATAAAAATTCCAAGTATGGAGACAATTGTCCTTTTTATATGGGCATGCTGCATTCTCCAAAACCTTGGTTAGTTTTCTTGGCTTATTTAAAAGCCAAAATAAATAATATTTATTGATTCAACTGAAATAGTCTTCAAAGCTAGGCTTCATAGGTCGCTTATTCGAAATAATGTGAATTCTTAGCATACTAAGCTAGTGGCAACACTGCGGCTGGACGTAGCTTTGCCCCACTCCTCCTGTTTCGTCGCATTCCTTCTTCGGCCCCACCGTCTTATCGTCTCCTCACACGTGGAAATATCAAGAAACAGAAAACAGTGACTTTATAATTTTATTTTGCTTCCGTGATTGTTTGAATCATAATAATCCTCGATTACAACCATCTCAACGCAACCCGGTCTGCTTCTCATTCTTAAGCTTACAACCTTGATTCTCATGTGCTCAATGCTCACCAAAAGCTCGCCTTTTGAATCCATAAACTAGCAGATTCCATTTCCATTAATACCGATTCAATACCAAAAGGCTATCATAAAGAAAAGTAATTAATCAATCAATCAATCAATCAATACTTGTCCTGACTGTGTATAATATCTTTTTGTAGACATAAAAACATGACCCGAACTTCATGAACGCTCAATTTGATAAGTTTGCTGAGGAAGTATCAACGCTGAAGAAAACCGTGTCGGGGCTTTCGGAGGAGAACAATTGGCTGAGGTCTACGGTGGGGGAGCTACAGATGAAGTTGGACCATCTTGAACAGGACTCTAGAAGGGCAAACGTCGAGATCCATGGAGTTCCTGAGTCGGGAAACGAAGACTGTGTCGGAATCGCAGAAGAGGTAGCCAAACTTTTGAATGTGGACTGCGGTACCGTGACCCGAGCCTACATCGGACAAATCATCGGATTTTTGGCGTTGACGTGCTTCAGGGCATCAGTCAAGGATCCCAGAGAAGTGTTCCTACATATTCAAAATCTCTCAGTGACAAGAATAAAGTCACTGTGGAATTATCATTGTACTACCATTATACCAGCAACGTCAAAGGCCTTGGAAAGAATGGCGGAAGCTTTCGCACGCTTCACAGCCAATGGACGGAACGCCATGGCATGGATTTTAGGGATCTACCTGCATGTGTCCGATACAGACAAGATGCAGGTCAGAGGCATATTGAAAGCAGGGTGTTTGTTATCATTGCAGGAAGTTGGCATGGGCTGCTTCCATTGGCTGAAAAATGCCTCTGTGAAGCGCTCCATTCCTCCTTATTCCCTAATCAAACATTTCGGCTTTGAGTCGAACTCCCTGACAAATCAAGTTTTGATTGATTTGTTGACAGGTTACCAAAACCCATCTAAGAACCAGCTCACATGGCCGTGGGCAAAGATGTTCTCTGATGGTTTCTTTGTGCACAGTGGCACCAAAGATAATCCCCATCCAAGAGAACACAGCGAAGATAGACACCTTCGATCGCAAACTATCCGCTCTCTCTCTCTCTCTCTAGGTTCATTGTCCTCGTCTGTCATCATTGGATCACACCACCTGTTCATCTATTTCCTGCTATTCAGAAGCAATCGGATTATCATAGCAATGTCCAATACGAAGATGCTCTTGTGGCGTATGATTGCGCGTCACCAAATATTGAAATTGTGACTGTTATCATTAATGGCACCAGACCCATGTATCACACCTGTCTCTGCTGATGAGAAATACACTGTTGTTCAGGGCCAGCTGTTGCAAAGACGGCTGTACAGTCAGGTCAAAACCCGCTTCTGTAAGATCATTGCTGTCCATAGGATTCACAGATGTTCCGGAATGTACAGTTATGTGTATGACGTACCTCAAAGTTATTTCGAGGACTACGTGGACGTGACCCAGGCACAATGCAGGACAATACATGATACAAGAACCTTCACTTTTAACGGTAAAATCATAATGACTCAATTAAGACACAATGACACGACACTATCTACTTTTACTACAGTTGGAAGGGTTGACGATGATGGGACATGCGAAAACAATGCCTATCGCGTCGAATGCCGTATTTGTTCGAAGAAGTTTCATCTCGATTGCGAGGGAATCAAAAAAGAAGATTATAAATACCTCAAAGAAAGCAACACTCCATTTACGTGCGCGAAGTGTTCCAAGGAGCGTCGAGGCTCCTTATCTTCCCAAGAATCTCACAAGGGAAGTGCTAGTGGGTGTGAAAGTTCACCTACAGTATCGCATAAGGCCGAGCGCGAGGTAAGCTTGTCCGATCTGTTGCGGGCTATTAACGAGATGCGATCGGAGGTCAAGTCTTCAAATGATGCCTTTTCAAAACAACTCGCCGATTATAAGGTGGAGTTGAAGGATTTCAAAGATCACCTCAATACCTACTCGGACTCCATCCAAGAGAACTCAGCAAAACTATCCGCTCTGTACGAGAGGCTCGACGGGATGGCGAGCAGATGTTCGACTTTCGACTCTCGACTTACCGAACTTGAGAATGTTATTGCTGATACAGAACAATCGTCCCTCGCTAACTGTGTGGAAATTAGCGGGATCCCGATGACAAAGGGTGAAAACGCTATCAGCATTATTCAAAGTGTAGGTGCCGCCTTAAAAGTAGAGGTGCCTGAATCGATGATTAACTATTGCTTCCGAAGGCGCCCCCCTCCTGGCGCGAGCTTCTCAGGTGCCGTTCTCTTGTCGTTTGTGAGGAGGATCGACAAGGACAACTTTATGGGGGCCTCTCGCAGACGGAGAGGCTTGACTTCTCGTGACTTAGGCTTTATTGAGGGAGAATCATCGAAAATATTCATAAATCATAGCCTCACGGCGCGCAAGAGGCGGATGTTGAACGCTGCGAAAATCATCAAACGTGAAAACGGCTTCAAATTCGTGTGGGTGTCTAACGGACAAATCTACCTAAAAGAAGATGAAAACTCCCGCCCTTTTCTGATTCGTAATCAGAAAGACCTCGACAGGATCCATTCAAAAAACGGAGGTGCTCCTGTTGGCGCACTAACACCGCCAACGTAATCGCCGACCTTCCTAAGATTGCTTACCGGTCTCGACATCGCTACACTCCTATGCTCACTGTACTCGATCTACATATTCTTCATAAGTCCATCTCTCTTTCATATAACTCTTCCTTAATTGGTTTCGGTGTAATTGGCGGTGCTATTATTAGCCAGTCCCGACGCTTACAGAATGGTACTATAGTGTTGTCTCCTTTCCCTTCATCATCTAGACATGGGTGACCGTAATATGAACTTTCATGAATTTTCGCAAACTGACTTCTCCGCGTGCAAAAAGCATCTCAAAGTGGCACATTCTAATGTAGAATCACTCATCGCTCACGTTCATGACTTTAAAAAGTGTTATAATGATGATATTTTTGACGTCATAGCGGTGACTGAAACATTTCTCAAACCTATCTTGCCATCAAGTGTATATAATTTGAATAATTATAAAATGTATAGAAATGATCGAATAGGCAAGGAGGGAGGAGGAGTCGCCCTATTTGTGCATAAAGGTCTTAAATGCACAATTCTAAGCAAATCCGATGGTCATTATACGAAAAATATCGAGTATATTATAGCTGAAGTTTCTAACAATTTTAGTAAAATTTTGGTTAGTGCTGTTTACCGACCCCCGAAAGCATCAGGCTTAAATGAGTACTTTGATGAAATTCAAAAGTTTACTGTCCATGCTAAAGACATGATCATCATAGGCGACTTCAATATAAATATTAACCCCAGCGCCTATAGCTCATACAAATCACAACTTCACGGTCTCATTAAAACCCTGGACCTTCAGCTCCTCCCGTTACAACCTACATTTCATAGGAACACAGTGCATTCCAGCTTAGACCTGATAATAACCTCAAATACTGACAGAATTCACAATTACGGACAGTTTCCCTCACCGGGAATGTCCGCTCATGATACTATTTACTGCTGTGTCCCTTTTCTCAATCGAAGGAAAATTCATAAATTTGTTAAAGTCCGCAACTTTAAACATTTCGACCGCGTAGCTATAGAAAGTGACTTTGATAATCATGATCTTTCTGAAGTTCACAACGCTCTTAATCTCGATGAAAAGGTCGAAAAGTTCTCAGAAATCCTAGGGCAGATTATGGACAAACATTTTCCACTTAGAGAGGTACGAGTTACTAAACCATCTGCGCCATGGATAACTCCAGCAATCGACAAATTATGGGCTGAGCGAAACAGATGCTTGAATAAGAGTAGGCGTACGGGACTTGCAGCAGACAAAAAAGCCTACAGAATAATGAGAAATAAAACTAAGAATGCAATTCGCAACGCTCGCTTCAAATTTACCAAAGCCCAGCTCCAGCACGTGAAAAATCCTAGTGAGTTCTGGAAAATCATTAAGCAACAAGGACTGGGAAAGCAAAAGACAATTAATGAGGCGGACCCTGACGTCGATATCGAAGGACTGAACCAATATTTCTGTACATTAGGGACTCAACAGAGCATAGACCCCGCATTGATCTCTCACTATCAAAACTTGGTAATGGACACTACCCCCAAACTTCAATTTTTGCCCGTCGATGAGGATTGCGTGAAAAGAGCCATCAAGGCGATTTCATCGAACGCCATGGGGCCTGATAACATTTCCTGCATTTTGATTAAAATAGTTGCTGAAAAGGTCGCTCCAACTTTGGTTCATATCTATAATTGTTCAATAGAAAAAAATCAATATCCAGATAAATGGAAAATGGCCTTTGTACCCCCTCTGAATAAAAAGAATCCTGTGAAGGACTTTTGTGATCTAAGACCAATTACAGTAATAAGTGTCCTAGCAAAAGTTTTCGACAAAGTAATGTTTGAGCAATTTTCGGCGTTCGTAGAAGAGAATAATATCATAGACATCTATCAGTCAGGTTACCGGAAGCATCACAGCACACAAACAGCTCTCATCGATATGACTGACAACATTAGAAAAGGTATAGATGAAAGGAAAGTCACAATTTTTGGAAGCCTCGACCTAAGCCATGCCTTTAACAGCGTAGATCACGAGATTATTCTTGCAATATTTAAGTCCATCGGTTGTCAAGACTCTGTAATTTCATGGTTTCGATCCTACCTAACTAAACGTAAGCAGCGAATAAAATTAAGATCGGGCTTGATGTCATCATGGGCTGAACTTGAGAGAGGAACGCCTCAGGGAACGACGTTCTCTGCTTTGATTTTTTGTATATATATTAATCAACTCTCATCAGCAATAACAATGTGTCGTAGAAGTGGATATGCGGATGATTTCTATGTCTACTTGACCTGTAAGGTAGAGCATATCGGTGATGCTATTACCTCTGTAAATAATGATCTTGAAAACTTGTCACAATGGCTTCGAAAACACGGATTAATTCTCAATGCAAGAAAATGTTGTGCTATGATCATGGGGCATTCTCGACTGCTTTCTAGTATATCGTTGGTGAATATCCCTAAACTTGTGATTAATAGCACCGAAATTAATTACGTACAGAAAATGAGATGTTTAGGAGTGATTCTCCAGCATGACCTTGCGTGGTCCTCTCAAACGGAGGTTATTGTAGGGAGGATACACGCAATGTTATATGCTTTTCGCAACTTAATGTATAGCCGATCTGTAGCACTCAAAGTAACATTATTTAAATCATTCATCATGCCTCACCTTAGCTATAGTGCAGCAGTAATGTGTGACCTTAATTCGACTTGTCGCCTTAAGCTTCAAAGAGCATTAAATAGTTCAGTCAGATTCATACTCAATCTTAAGTTTGATGACCGTATTTATGATAAATTCAAAAGATTGAAGATTCTAAAAATAGATGAATTTATACAGTACTCCATATTAGTGTCAATGTTCAGAATCATATTAGTAGGAAAGCCAGTGTACCTTGCCCAACAATTTGCCACTTTCTCGCAGGTTCATGATGCGGAAACGAGAAACCGAGATACCACCTTTAGAGTACCATTAGCTCGTACTACTGCATATAAAAAATCGTTTTTATGTCAGAGTATTCTGTACCATAATGGTTTGTCCAATGATTTGAAACAACTGAAAAGTGTTCCAACCTATAAGAAGCACCTTAAAGAAGAGTTACTAGCCAAATATTAGAAGAAAAAAAAAAAAAAAAAAAAAAACTAAATAAGTAAAGTTATAAAAAAAAAAAAAAAAAAAAAAAAGAAGTATTATTGTGATGTATGTTAGTTATAATTAAGTTTCGGAGGAGTGTATATTTATTTTAGTCCATATCGACGACTGAGCCATGTATTTTCATTGTTTTATATTGTCGTTGTAAAATCTGGTTAGGTGGAAGAATGGTCAAGCTTCGACCAAACCTCGCCAGACAAATAAAAGACGTTATCAATCAATCAATCAATCTCTCTCTCTCTCTCTCTCTCTCTCTCCCGCCTACCTAAAAGAAGATGAAAACTCCCGCCCTTTTCTGATTCGTAATCAGAAAGACCTCGACAGGATCCATTCAAAAAACGGAGGTGCTCCTGTTGGCGCACTAACACCGCCAACGTAATCGCCGACCTTCCTAAGATTGCTTACCGGTCTCGACATCGCTACACTCCTATGCTCACTGTACTCGATCTACATATTCTTCATAAGTCCATCTCTCTTTCATGTAACTATTCCTTAATTGGTTTCGGTGTAATTGTCGGTGCTATTATTAGCCAGTCCCGACGCTTACAGAATGGTACTATAGTGTTGTCTCCTTTCCCTTCATCATCTAGACATGGGTGACCGTAATATGAACTTTCATGAATTTTCGCAAACTGACTTCTCCGCGTGCAAAAAGCATCTCAAAGTGGCACATTCTAATGTAGAATCACTCATCGCTCACATTCATGACTTTAAAAAGTGTTATAATGATGATATTTTTGACGTCATAGCGGTGACTGAAACATTTCTCAAACCTATCTTGCCATCAAGTGTATATAATTTGAATAATTATAAAATGTATAGAAATGATCGAATAGGCAAGGAGGGAGGAGGAGTCGCCCTATTTGTGCATAAAGGTCTTAAATGCACAATTCTAAGCAAATCCGATGGTCATTATACGAAATTTAATAATTTAATTTAATAAACCATGGCTACGAAGCTCCCTCCATGCTACCAGTGCCACACCAACATTACTAACGAGGAGGCTTCAAATCCAATAATATGCTCACAGTGCTCGGGCACTTGTCACTCAGGCTGTTCACCTATGACCTACGAGTCGTGGAAAAAAATGAGTTCCACAAATAAACAGTCGTGGAAATGCCCGGCATGTCGTGCAAAACCGGCCACTCCAACCCCAACAACCCCTGAACTCCTCCAACTAGTTGCACTTTTATCCCAGAATATAATAACCCTGACTGAACGACAAAATCAAGCAACCCCACACCCTCCCCCACCATCCAATCCTATGTCCCTCTTCACACTACCAGAGGCAATTATGTCCCAGGTTAATAACCTCCCAGTGTTCTATCACGACAACCCGGAGTCTGCTTTTCACTTCATGGTGGCTCTCCACAAATTGAACGCAATTGCTCCCTCCCTATTTCCAAACATCCTCCAAAATTTAGCAGTAAAACCCAGCTTCACCTACATCGCCCAATACATTGCCTCCGCCACTGCAACCTCCTTTCAGGACCTCTCTACCAAGATGCAAGAAACTTTTTTCAATGATATCACTATGCCCTCCCTTCAACAGAAGTACCTCCACCAATTGCAAGGCCCGACTGAATCCTTCCGAATTTATGTCGCTTCCATCAAGGTGGCCAATGCAGTGCTCGGAAAATACGACGACCAACAGCTAATTTCATGCATATTGGCACGGGTCAATGACTTCACCCACCGTGATTTTGGTTTTGCTGGAAAGCCAAATACACTGACAGAATTGGACGCCCTTGTACAACAAACTGATGAACGATCCCTAATACGACGTTTAAGTCAACCCACGACCCAACCACGCCCAAATTATTAAAATTTTGGTGGGTTACCTTATATTAGGTGTCTCGTATTCAACCCCAGTCTTGGAGGTGACCAATCCCAAGGAGGTACTTTACGCGCCACATTGCGTGGTTGCACGTGTGATAGCGTGGTTGGTAGCAATGGCAAACGACTTAATTTATGATGGGTCAGATAGCATGATATTTAAATCCACTCATGATATTGATGAGGTTCAGTTTGCCATAGAATTGGTTTTACAACATATGTTAGAGGTAAAAAAGTTAATTTTAGCGTCCGTAGGAGGCATAAAAGTATCCGGCCAATACGTATTCAGAATGCGTCAAATAATAAAACTACCTATATCGGGAGAGCCTTTCTACGCATCAACCCGTATAACTCCAAATATAATGTCGATATATGAATCGTCACTTGGTATGCCGCTTGCGCAGCTGCCGTGTATCAAATGCCATCTGAATGGACTCGAGGATGTAGGAGATGTACAAGTACACCAAGTGGCCTATAAGGCCTTGGTTGAATATTATCAAATCATAAAAAGTAGCAGTGATCCAAAAATGGTGAAGATGCGAGATGATATCAGTTTAAACCCGTTGGCGTTAGACTTCATAAAGTACGGAACATTTAAAGTCATGGGACTAAATGGGGGTATAATGCTGGTGCGTATTACGCCAGGAAATCATGGAAATCCATGTGAATCATATTGGAAATTCGACAGTATAGTTCCAATCGCTACCATCGCTCTCTCGTCAAGGTTTTCGCATCAACCCGTATAACTCCAAATATAATGTCGATATATGAATCGTCACGTGGTATGCCGCTTGCGCAGCTGCTTTTAAATTCTTTGGGTGATTTGTAATCTAGAGAAACGCCGCTAAAAGATGAAATAACAAAAATGAAATTCTGAATAACCCCCTCCCCACCAGAGGCTGAAAAAGTTGAATTTCGTCAAAACAAGTACACAATTACCCCACTTCACCCTACGTAATATCTGTTAAAGGTCTTCGATTCAGCGCGAATGAAACTCCATATTATACAGGCGCTATACCACGGCTGATCTCGAGGGAGGAAAAGAAGCCATCAGCGCTTGTGATGAATGCTGTAATTCCTCAATCATCACCAAGGATCGTACGAACCCCGCAGCCAAAAATGTATTAAAAAAACCCTTTCCGCGATCACACCCGTTCCAAATGCTGTACATTATTTTGGTTAAACTGACTCATATTGTATGGATATGGATTATCTTATAATAAATGGTGTGTTATATAGGTATGTGTAAATTTTTACCCAAACGCCCTAAATGTTATTTCAACAAGAGAGCTATGATCCTCCTCGAAGGAGTTCCCTCGAATACAACCAAATTCATCGCAGAAATCAGAGGAACTTGCAAGTCAAGCTTCCACCTCAAGCATTGTGGCAAAACAACACACATATGCCCGACTACCCGTGAAGATCACCAGGCCATCGTAAACCAGCTAAAGTCCCAGCAGCTCCTTTTCCACACCTATGCATCTAAGGAGGACCGCCAAAACCGATACGTTATACACGGACTGCCTCATACCATCGCTGCTGACGACATCAAGGCGGAATTGATCGAACAAATATCCGGTATCAACCACGTCTACCAGCTCAGGTCCGACCACTCTGGCAAAAAAGTGCCATTACCAGTTTTCTCGGTAATCACATCTTCTGACGTCTCAATTAAGACCTTCAAGAAAACACCGGCTATTCTCCACCACAGGTATCGGATTAAGAAATTCCATAACACTGAGCAAATTTCCATGTGCTACAAATGGACATTCGTCTCGAAACTGCTTTTTGAAGCCGCGGTGCGTCCAATGTGGGAAAGAGCATGACATCATCGTCTATAGGGGTCCTGCGAATCTCACCACCTCAGAGAGAGGAATAACTGTGCTTACAACAGGGTTCCCAGCCCTCGCTCTGAGGTGTTTCCTATTACAACTTCATGAACCAGTGGGATCACTACTTCGCACCCATCAACCCAAAGATCTAGGTGAAGCTTAGTCATGGCTCACTAATGACTACCAGACAATGACCACGTTCCAAAAAACACCCTCAAAATAACCCGTTTCCAAAATCCCACCTTGCAAAAAACACATAGGTTGATTATTCAAGGAATAACCAAAATTACAGGAGAGCTTGCGCGCGCAGAATCTGATCATTAGATTCATTTGTGAATTGACATCGCACAGCGGAGGTATTTGTATTCCAGTGAAGACTCCTACGAAGAAATGATCAGTAACCGACTACAACTCCAATAAAGTAAGTCGTAAACTTCATTCTAATTAAATACAACGTAGCCATGTCAGAATATGAGTGGAAATAGGGACCTAGGTGGGTGTAGAGTTCCTATAATTTTCGATTTGATTAACGCCGGTGAATCAACCAAGATGGCCACTCCAAATCATCCCAAATTAGATCGCGCAGAATCTGATCATTAGATTCATTTGCGAATTGGCATCCCACCGCGAAGGTATTTGAGTGAAGACACCTACGAAAAAGCGATCAGTGAAGGATAAAACCGACTACAACACCAATAAAGTAAGTCGTAAACCTCATTCTAATTAAATACAACGTAGCCATGTCAGAATACGAGTGTAAATAAGGACCTAGGTGGATGTAGAGTTCCTATAATTTTCGATTTGATTAAACAATGCTGCCTATTCTACCTCATTTTTCATATTTTTTACCTTCTAGAAATGCCGAAGACCCCCCCCCCCCCCCCCAAAAACTCCGAAGAGGCGTTGTTGAAGGCAATGGAAGCGTTCAAAGAAGGCAAAGTTTCTCTGCGTGCTGCGGAAAAGGCGTATGGCGTTCCCAGGGCGACACTCGCGCCATTTGAAAAATCCACCTGCTAAAAGAACTTTTGGCCCTTCACCTATCTTATCAGTAGAAGAAGAAGCAGAGCTGGTGAGCTGGATAATAGAAATGGGTAAGAAAGGTTTCCCCCGAAAAATGGAAGGTGTGAGGCTCAGTATTAAGAAATTCCTGGATCGAAACCCCCGAAAAAATCCTTTCAATAATAATTTGCCAGGAAATGAATGGGCAAATGCTTTCTTCTGCAGAGGCATCCCATACATTGGAAAAAACACCGTGGTTCGCCAAGGTTTGCTTTTACCAACCCAATTCGTGCTTGACCTTACTGAGTCCATCAAGGGAACAAACCGCAACGTCACATGTGACAACTGGTTCTCGTCTATAGAACTATGTGAAGAGCTCAGTATTCGCAAGCTCACTATGGTTGGCACTCTTTGCAAAAACAAGAGGGAAATTCCTCCATCAATCGTGGCAACCTCTGGAGTACCATTGGGAACATCTCGTTTTCTCTATCAACCTGATAAAACTCTGGTGTCGTATAACCAGAAGAAAAACAAGAACGTTATTCTTCTATCGTCAATGCACGATACAGGAACAGTGAACCCAAATTCAGGAAAATCTGAAATCGTTGAATTTTATAACATGACAAAAGGTGGGGTTGATGTTTTTGACATGTTGTGTCACACATATTCAACTAAAAGAGGTTCTAGAAGAAGGCCAACGCGCTACTTTTTTGGGGTGCTTGATGCAGCAGGCGTTAACGCCTTCATACTGCATCGGATAAATAATAGCGCAGTAACACAATGCAGCAGAGCCGATTTTCTAAAATCCTTGGCGTTCTCGTTGGCAGAGCCCCACACAAAAGGAAGGGTAGGAAACCCAAGGCTACCCAAGAATCTACGTGCCCACCATTCGCCCTTATTCCACAGGTACTCAAAAAAGATTTGTAACGATAGGGCCACGGGGATTGTGGTTTTGCCCCTCTGGCTAGCCTAGCTATGACAATTTTGCATTCCATCATTGTGGGGCCTAATCATGATCTTCTGGGAATACCAGAACCTACAGAATCTTCTCTTTTCATCCCACGCCAGGGCCAGCCAGCAACCAGGAAGAGGTGCTTCTATTGCGCCAACGACAGAAAAAGTTATCATTCCTGCCAAATTTGCGACAAACCTTCCAACAGCCATCTACCCAAAACACGCCATTCGACAACAGAATTATAAAATACTCTCTTTGTGCTTATTTGATTCCTATTCAAGAGAATTACTTTATTATAGTCAGTAAGTATAGGCGCAGAGTTGATTTTTTAACACTTTCTAATGGTGGTGTGCCTCGTGAATTTTTTCCCCGCGACATGCGTGCCTTGGCCAAAAAAGGTTGAAAACGCTGCTCTAGAGGATAGTTAACTTTTCAAGAAAAGAATTCATTCTCGCAACTGCATTGCAAATGCACTTTTCGCAGAATCACCGAGGACATATTATAAGACGACCTCCTACTAAGTTTATATGATTTTCAACCTCTTGAAAGCGAGGGACTATCAAAAATGCAGCAAATTCATCCTCAATGGTAAATTAACCCTTGAAGCAGAAGTATGTAGTAGTAAGTTAGTTTGATTTTTAAAAATTTTCGATGTTCTTACTTTGAGAGCTGATTTCTGTTAGTTTCTTGACTTCCACCGCCCAATTCTTTTATGAATGATGAGAACGCAAAAGTTTATATCAAAATTTCATTTGAATTCACCATTTTTTCATTCATCTTAACTGACAAAAGTAGTGTATAATCTTAGAATTCAACATTTGCGAATATTCTTGTACTGGTTATCGGGGGTATTTTCATTCATCCAGGCCCTCTTTGAAATGGCCTGTGCATTGGTGGACCAAGATCAAGAGTAATTATGAATAGATTATAGAATAGAGTGTAGTTCTACTCACGAATGGAAGGGGGAAGGGTAATCCTTCCAGCGCCTGCTACTTCTTTCTCGTTGTGCTGAGCTCCAGATCATATCTCGGCGATAAAGCTACGTACCAGGAGGATTCGTCCTCTGAAATTAACCAATTTAGAGAGATGTGAGCCTTAAAGTATCGAATAGATATGTTTAGAATATTATAAGACGACCACTTAGTAAATGTACATGAATTTCAACCTCCTGAAAGTGAGGGACTATCAAAGATGCTGCAAATTCATCCTTAATAGTATATTACCCCCCAATGGTCTTATTGGTCCACTAACTCTTGGAGCGGATGGTCTCTTGAGACCACTGGAGGACAATGACCCCCAAAACAGTTTCCTGGTTATACACGGCAATAGTACAACCTGGGATCACACATGGCGCTGTTGTCTGGTGGAATAAAACGGAACAGGTGACTGCAACCAAGGCCCTGGAAACCATCCAAAGGATGGCCTGTTTGGCTATTAGCGGGGCCATTGGGACAGAGAGAGGAGCTTGGACCCAGGGACCCCCACGGGTACTGCCAGGGGATCTGGTATGGTACACGGATGGGTCCAAGATGGGCAACGGATCCGGCCTGGCGGTGTAGTACAAAAGTAGTGTATGATCTTAGAATTCAACATTTGCGAGTATTCTTTCACTGGTTACCGGGGGTATTTTCATTCATCCAGGCCCTCTTTGAAATGGCCTGTGCATTGGTGGACCAAGATCAAGAGTAATTATGAATAGATTATAGAATAGAGTGTAGTTCTACTCACGAATGGAAGGGGGAAGGGTAATCCTTCCAGCGCCTGCTACTTCTTTCTCGTTGTGCTGAGCTCCAGATCATATCTCGGCGATAAAGCTACGTACCAGGAGGATTCGTCCTCTGAAATTAACCAATTTAGAGAGATGTGAGCCTTAAAGTATCGAATAGATATGTTTAGAATATTATAAGACGACCACTTAGTAAATGTACATGAATTTCAACCTCCTGAAAGTGAGGGACTATCAAAGATGCTGCAAATTCATCCTTAATAGTATATTACCCCCCAATGGTCTTATTGGTCCACTAACTCTTGGAGCGGATGGTCTCTTGAGACCACTGGAGGACAATGACCCCCAAAACAGTTTCCTGGTTATACACGGCAATAGTACAACCTGGGATCACACATGGCGCTGTTGTCTGGTGGAATAAAACGGAACAGGTGACTGCAACCAAGGCCCTGGAAACCATCCAAAGGATGGCCTGTTTGGCTATTAGCGGGGCCATTGGGACAGAGAGAGGAGCTTGGACCCAGGGACCCCCACGGGTACTGCCAGGGGATCTGGTATGGTACACGGATGGGTCCAAGATGGGCAACGGATCCGGCCTGGCGGTGTAGTACAAAAGTAGTGTATGATCTTAGAATTCAACATTTGCGAGTATTCTTTCACTGGTTACCGGGGGTATTTTCATTCATCCAGGCCCTCTTTGAAATGGCCTGTGCATTGGTGGACCAAGATCAAGAGTAATTATGAATAGATTATAGAATAGAGTGTAGTTCTACTCACGAATGGAAGGGGGAAGGGTAATCCTTCCAGCGCCTGCTACTTCTTTCTCGTTGTGCTGAGCTCCAGATCATATCTCGGCGATAAAGCTACGTACCAGGAGGATTCGTCCTCTGAAATTAACCAATTTAGAGAGATGTGAGCCTTAAAGTATCGAATAGATATGTTTAGAATATTATAAGACGACCACTTAGTAAATGTACATGAATTTCAACCTCCTGAAAGTGAGGGACTATCAAAGATGCTGCAAATTCATCCTTAATAGTATATTACCCCCCAATGGTCTTATTGGTCCACTAACTCTTGGAGCGGATGGTCTCTTGAGACCACTGGAGGACAATGACCCCCAAAACAGTTTCCTGGTTATACACGGCAATAGTACAACCTGGGATCACACATGGCGCTGTTGTCTGGTGGAATAAAACGGAACAGGTGACTGCAACCAAGGCCCTGGAAACCATCCAAAGGATGGCCTGTTTGGCTATTAGCGGGGCCATTGGGACAGAGAGAGGAGCTTGGACCCAGGGACCCCCACGGGTACTGCCAGGGGATCTGGTATGGTACACGGATGGGTCCAAGATGGGCAACGGATCCGGCCTGGCGGTGTAGTACAAAAGTAGTGTATGATCTTAGAATTCAACATTTGCGAGTATTCTTTCACTGGTTACTGGGGGTATTTTCATTCATCCAGGCCCTCTTTGAAATGGCCTGTGCATTGGTGGACCAAGATCAAGAGTAATTATGAATAGATTATAGAATAGAGTGTAGTTCTACTCACGAATGGAAGGGGGAAGGGTAATCCTTCCAGCGCCTGCTACTTCTTTCTCGTTGTGCTGAGCTCCAGATCATATCTCGGCGATAAAGCTACGTACCAGGAGGATTCGTCCTCTGAAATTAACCAATTTAGAGAGATGTGAGCCTTAAAGTATCGAATAGATATGTTTAGAATATTATAAGACGACCACTTAGTAAATGTACATGAATTTCAACCTCCTGAAAGTGAGGGACTATCAAAGATGCTGCAAATTCATCCTTAATAGTATATTACCCCCCAATGGTCTTATTGGTCCACTAACTCTTGGAGCGGATGGTCTCTTGAGACCACTGGAGGACAATGACCCCCAAAACAGTTTCCTGGTTATACACGGCAATAGTACGACCTGGGATCACACATGGCGCTGTTGTCTGGTGGAATAAAACGGAACAGGTGACTGCAACCAAGGCCCTGGAAACCATCCAAAGGATGGCCTGTTTGGCTATTAGCGGGGCCATTGGGACAGAGAGAGGAGCTTGGACCCAGGGACCCCCACGGGTACTGCCAGGGGATCTGGTATGGTACACGGATGGGTCCAAGATGGGCAACGGATCCGGCCTGGCGGTGTAGTACAAAAGTAGTGTATGATCTTAGAATTCAACATTTGCGAGTATTCTTTCACTGGTTACTGGGGGTATTTTCATTCATCCAGGCCCTCTTTGAAATGGCCTGTGCATTGGTGGACCAAGATCAAGAGTAATTATGAATAGATTATAGAATAGAGTGTAGTTCTACTCACGAATGGAAGGGGGAAGGGTAATCCTTCCAGCGCCTGCTACTTCTTTCTCGTTGTGCTGAGCTCCAGATCATATCTCGGCGATAAAGCTACGTACCAGGAGGATTCGTCCTCTGAAATTAACCAATTTAGAGAGATGTGAGCCTTAAAGTATCGAATAGATATGTTTAGAATATTATAAGACGACCACTTAGTAAATGTACATGAATTTCAACCTCCTGAAAGTGAGGGACTATCAAAGATGCTGCAAATTCATCCTTAATAGTATATTACCCCCCAATGGTCTTATTGGTCCACTAACTCTTGGAGCGGATGGTCTCTTGAGACCACTGGAGGACAATGACCCCCAAAACAGTTTCCTGGTTATACACGGCAATAGTACGACCTGGGATCACACATGGCGCTGTTGTCTGGTGGAATAAAACGGAACAGGTGACTGCAACCAAGGCCCTGGAAACCATCCAAAGGATGGCCTGTTTGGCTATTAGCTGGGCCATTGGGACAGAGAGAGGAGCTTGGACCCAGGGACCCCCGCGGGTACTGCCAGGGGATCTGGTATGGTACACGGATGGGTCCAAGATGGGCAACGGATCTGGCCTGGCGGTGTAGTACAAAAGTAGTGTATGATCTTAGAATTCAACATTTGCGAGTATTCTTTCACTGGTTACCGGGGGTATTTTCATTCATCCAGGCCCTCTTTGAAATGGCCTGTGCATTGATGGACCAAGATCAAGAGTAATTATGAATAGATTATAGAATAGAGTGTAGTTCTACTCACGAATGGAAGGAGGAAGGGTAATCCCATCCAGCGCCTGCTACTTCTTTCTCGTTGTGCTGAGCTTCAGATCATCTCTCGGCGATAAAGCTACGTACCAGGAGGATTCGTCCTCTGAAATTAACCAATTTAGAGAGATGTGAGCCTCAAAGTATCGAACAGATAAGTTTAGAATATCATAAGACGACTACCTAGTAAATGTAAATGAATTTCAACCTCCTGAAAGCGAGGGACTATCAAAGATGCTGCTAATTCATCCTCAATGGCATATTACCCCCCCACAGGTCTTATTGGTCCACTAACCCTTGGAGCGGATGGTCTCTTGAGACGACTGGAGGACAATGGGTTCTGGTGCCAGGCCTACGCAGACGACTTCGTTCTCGTAGTGTCTGGCAAGTTTCAGGATACCATCAAAACCTCATGCAAACGGCCATGGGGGTGGTAGAAGGGTGGTGCAGTGAGGTGGGACTCAGATTGAACCCCTCAAAGACCACCCTAATACCCTTCACCAGGAGGAGAATTCCAGAAAATTTCTGGAAAGCCACACTTTTCGGGAAGGAACTGGAGGAAGCAAGGGTGGTCAAGTACTTGGGGGTAACGCTGGACTCCAAGCTGACCTGGAACACCCACCTTAAGAAGACATGCGAGAATGCAATGAAGACGTTCGTACTTGTGCGAAGGGCATGCGGGAAAACGTGGGGGCTAACCCCCAAAACAGTTTCCTGGTTATACACGGCAATAGTACGACCTGGGATCACACATGGCGCTGTTGTCTGGTGGAATAAAACGGAGCGGGTGACTGCAACCAAGGCGCTGGAAACCATCCAAAGGATGGCCTGTTTGGCTGTTACCGGGGCCATTGGGACAGCACCCACAGCTGGGATGGAGACACTTCTTGATCTCCCCGCGCTGGACATCTGGGTGACCTCGATGGCAATTGGGACGGCATACCGCCTCCAATGTTGCCGAGACTAGTGCCCCTCCAATGGGAAGGAGCACGCGACGGTTTTGGATAAGGTGAGGGAGTGCCCTTTAGTGCACATGTCCTCTGACTTTATTAGGAGGCAACTTCTAACTGGAAGGAGATTCAATGTGGTCATCCCAGAGAGAGGAGCTTGGACCCAGGGACCCCTGGGGGTACTGCCAGGGGATCTGGTATGGTACACTGGGTGGGTCCAAGATGGGGAACGGATCTGGCCTGGCGGTGTATGGCCCAGTGGCCTCGCGCTCTCCCTTGGTAGCTGGGTCACAGTATACCTAGCTGAGCTGCTCGCAATAGAGAAATGTGCTGAGGAGAACATGAGGAGGGCCTACCGAGGTAGGCGGATCCACATCTTCTCTGACAGCCAAGCAGCACTCAAGGCCCTAATGGGATCGAGCTTTGACTCGAGGCTGGTACTTGAGTGCTGGGAAGCCCTCCAACTACTGAGTGGAACAAACAAGGTTGTCCTCACATGGGTCCCGGGCCACTCAGGGGTTGAGGGTAATGACCGTGCCGATGCTCTGGCCTGGCGTGGGTCGGGGACTGTTTTTACGGGACCTGAACCATGCCTAGGAATCTCCCGCACCCTACTATTGGGGTGGGTGGCACCAGAAGCGCTGGGAGCGGACGCCGCGGCAAGAACACGGTCACATCATGATGACTGGTCCCAACAAAAGAAAGGCCACGAGATGCCTTAACCTTAACAGAGCTTCCCTGAGACTCACCGTTGGCTTATTTACAGGACACGGGGACTTCAGGAGGCATCTCTGCAGGATTGGGGTGCGCAATGGTACCCCTGACTGCAGATTCTGTGGCAAAGACGAGGAGACAGCGCCTAACATCGTCTTCAATAATTGTCCTGCCCTGGAACATAGGCGTTTCAGAACCTTCGGACCGAAGGGACATCCTCAACCAGGAGAATCTGGTCGGAGCTCTGCTGGACCTAGTCGGGAAAACGGAGCTTCGGCCAAGATAAGCTCCAGGGGTTAGCACAATGGGTCACTAGGTCAAAGTGCGGGGGGTGGACACTGCAGTGGACGCCCCCTTTACTCCTTTGTAATTAATCTAATCTAACCCTTCGAGCAGAAGTATGTAGCAGTAAGTTAGTTTGATTTTAAAAAAGTTTCGATGTTTTTACTTTGAGAGCTGATTTCTGTGAGTTTCTCGACTTCCACCGCCCAATTCTTTTATAATGGATGAGAACAGAACGCCGTAGAGAACGAGTGTTCATTGAGGGAGCAGGGACAATTTGGAACGAATTTCCCAAAGCCCAACCCCCTAAAAATATGTTGGGTAGGTGGAGGCAAAAGTGTTACCCCTTTTGGAAATGACTGAGAAGAGTTACAATGAAAATCGAGTAGGCACATTTTCATTTCCTATCAGTGTAACTGTAATGCAAAGAGAATGGGGTGAGTAGATTTTCCCCCATTTATGATGTAATTTTTTGCTACTTTAGAGCAGCTACAGACAAAACACAAAAACCTGAACAATTTTTGAAACATTTTCTCACATTTGGATGGCAAATGACTTTTTAAAATCTTCCACGAGATGTTGTCTTGCTTGAAAACTGTCATTTTTCACCTAGTTCTATTTTTAACCTTAAATGGGGTAAAAGTTACCACACAGTGTGGAGCAAAAGTTTCCACAGGTTATACTTGGTAACTCTTGCCCCTCACTGTAGCTTTGTATAATCTTAAATACAATTTTCATTTGAATTCAACATTTGCGAATATTCTTTCACTGGTTACCGGGGTTATCATCATTCATCCAGGCCCTCTTTGAAATGGCCTGTGCATTGATGGACCAAGATCAAGAGTAATTATGAATAGATTATAGAATAGAGTGTAGTTCTACTCACGAATGGAAGGAGGAATCCGTCCAGTGCCTGCTACTTCTCGTTGTGCTGAGCTTCGGATCATCTCTCGGCGATAAAGCTACGTACCAGGAGGATTCGCCCTCTGAAATTAACCAATTTAGAGCGATGTGAGCCTTAAAGTATCGAACAGATGATTTAAGAATATCACAAGACGACCACGTCGTAAAATTATATGAATATCAACCTCCTGAAAGTGAGGGACTATCAAAAATGCTGCAAATTCTTACACGGGTTGGTAAATCCTCGGACCAGGCGCATGGAGACTAATTTAAAACTAGATTCAGCGTCCATGACCACTTCTGGTGAGTGCCAATCGTTCTGGGATTGGAATCAGTGTCCAAAATTTTGTGGAAAACGATACCCCACACGCCTAAGTCGTCGAAAATGGGGGAAGCAGTGGGTATGGCGGGTCCCGGACCTATTCCAATCGATTCAGGGTCCAAAATTTAGTGGAAAATGTACCCCACACTCCTAGGCACCAGAAATCCCGAGAACAGACATTCGAAATGGGTAGATTGGTTCCCATTTTGACCCATAAATTCTTCCGGTGGGTGCCAATCGTTCTGGGACCCATTGGATTGGATTTAGCCTCCAACATTTAGTAGAAAATGGTACCGCACACACCTAAATCGCCAGAAATCCATTTTTCGAAATGCACATTTTGACTCCTACCCCGCTCAGGCTGAAATGTCTCGAGGATTGATTGCTTGATTGATTGATTCAGCGTCCGGAATTTATTGGAAAATGATACCTTACGAGCCTTGTTCCCCAACAACTGAGTATTCACGATCAACTAGAGCCGGAAGGAGATCCCGGACCGGGAAAATTATCTAACCAAAACCGCGTGGTTGACGGAAAATTTCGGTTTTGGTTCACTATTTAATAAAAATAATTAAACCTGTTTCCATGCCTTAATCTCAACAAATCGCTTCAAGTAGTTTCGATTGCGTTTTCACTGGTAACTGGTGAAAGAACTAAGGCTGGCCGTCCACTGGACGCGAATTCGCGCGAAGAGGCGAAGTACGCGATTTCAAACGAAGAGTTCGCCTCTTAACAAACACTATTATTCGTATAGGACCCCGTCCACTGCAAGCGCCATGATCAATTTATCGATTTCCATCGCCAGGTTCGCCAGTTCGCGCGTTTGGAATCAAACATGTTTGATTCTCTTCGCCTCTTTGCGCGAATTCGCGTCCAGTGGACGGCCAGCCTAACCTCTTTTGCCACTCCAACTACAATGGTAAGTGCTGGGAGACCAAATTGAACATACTTTTTAGTACAATTCAGAATTGGTCGTCCATTGAATTCAGTTCTACACGAGTAATTTCATATTTTGATTGATTTCAGGGAAATGCGAATGGTTGTCATGAGTAGTGTGACGTGGCACACGTGCTGAGTTAGCTCTCAAGGACGAGCTTCAAGATCAATGAAACATCAAAATTCAAAATTTCAACCCAATTTCACATCTAAAATGAGCAGACCAGGGACTAAAAGCGAAAGAAGAGCCAAGATAACACAAGGAGAGGTGTTTTTAGTTCGGTAAAAGTTAACTTAAGCGACCGAGGAGAAAAGATAAGGTTAGCTTGCCAACGCCACAGTAAAAAATACGTACCTCCAATCGAAAAGATGGATTCTTCATGCCCAAAATTGCGGATCTGAATAGGAAACTGCGAATAAATGTCTTTCAACCGGACAATTGCCATTTTTCTCAGGAAAGCATACCCAGACCCGGCCGGGTTGAGTCGAACCGCCATCTTCGACGCATGATGAACGCGAACTGCGCCGTTTCGTAGTTGGGTGGATCGTCGATGTTTGCCAAACATCGATAGCAAGCCTCGATGTTTTTTCACTATCGATGGTTGTAGGCGATGTTGAAAAAACCTACTACCAACTTTGGTTATTTGAACAGATTTTGATTGCAGGTTAGAAAAATAGATTCTCTTTCTCTCTGAAAGCTGAAAATTATGATACTCTTTTTATCCCTTATCTAGTCCATTTTATTGTATCCATTTTGTACTATGATTTTGGGTCGCTACCTACCTACCAACTTGAGTCCTCACCACAGCTGTACTGCAATACCAAACAAGTTGAAATCCTTACTTCATTGAGATATGAACTACTTGTCTTGATGAAAGGAAAACCTCAAGATATATAGAAGAAATATTACTCTCAAATGAACAACAAGTTATGCTAATTCATAATGTCGTATTAAAATAAAGAAGTCCACCTTCAGGTTTGAAGTGTGCCAACACTGCAAGCCCATTTTGTTGTCTCTCTTCTGATGTATGGCATCAGAAGAAGAGTGGTATAAGAATAGATAATATAGATACGTGCAGGTGACTAACACGTGTTGTTCAAACATCAAATCCAGTATAATCCACATTCATAGATCAAAAGGTAAATAAGAAGTTTATTTTGTGTGTATAAAATTCAGAGAAGAAACACCGCTCAAACTATCGATATTTTGTCGAGTAACTATCGATAGCTTTCTGCAAATTGCCAAGGCGTTTATAATAATTCACTGGAATTATCATTCACACAATTCATCCATCCACATCATCAGAAGTCTCAAATTTTTTTTTTTAATTTTTTATTTTTTGGTTGGTTATTCCTTGAATAATCAACCTATGTTTTCATGATAATGGTCAACCTCTCCGATTCGGCTCAAAATTTTTTTCTGGACGTTTCATGATGTCCTGATCAAAAAAGGTCAATGTCCGTCCGCCGTCCGCCGTACGCCGTCCATTGTCCACGCCGTTTTTGGTAGTAGAAAATGTTCTAAAAATCTGAAATTTGGGTCAGGGGTCTGTTCCCAGCCGAGATGGGTCCTCGAAACTTTTCAGCCCGATCGGACCAAATTTGGAGGGGGTAGGGGTCAAAATGTGTTTTTTGAAAAATGGATTTTCGAGATTTTGGGTGATTTAGGCGAGTGGGGTGTCATTTTCCACTAAATTTTGGACGCTGAATCCAATAAAATGGGTCCCAGAACAATTGGCACCCACTGGAAGAAGTAATGGGTCAAATTGGGTATTTATTACCCATGTGGGTGACTTCAGCCGAATAGACAAACAAAACACATCGTCATATCCTGTTGTTTATAACCAGCTGTTAAACTTAGCAACCAATTTTGAGCAGTTGCCTACAATTCTTTTTACTGTCCGAGCTTTTTATTCGTACCATTCAATTCAATTTAATACAATTATTATAGCCTTCTAAATTACCTACGTTTTCTCAATATTATATTAGTAAATTAGTGTCGTAGCGCCCCATAGATACACCCATCTTGAATATGTGTTTTTGGGATTTCTGCTACCTAGGCGAGTAGGGTGTCATTTTCCACTAAATTTTGAACGCTGAATCCAATAAAATGGGTCCCAGAACAATTGGCACCCACTGGAAGAAGTAATGGGTCAAATTGGGTATTTATTACCCAATTTGATTATGTGTTTTCGGGATTTATGCTACCTAGGCGTGTGGGGTATCATTTTCCACTAAATTTTGGACGCTGAATTCAATGATGTGTGTCCCAGAACGATTGGCACCCACTGGAAGAAGTTATGGGTCAAAATGGGTATGTATCCACCCATTTGGTATGTGTCAGGATTTCTGGTACCTGGGCGTGTGGGGTATCATATTCCACTAAATTTTGGACCCTGAATCGATTGGAATGGGTCTGAGACCCGCCACACCCACTGTTTCCCCCATTCGAGGAATAACCAACCCGTGTGTAAGAATTTGCAGATTTTTTTACTTTTTAACCGTGGTTGGATTTATAGGGTTTTTCTCGAAGTCGAAATCTAGGGCTCAGAATAAAGCAAAACATGTGTGGGTCGCTCAATTAAAAAAAAAAAAACTGCAAATTCTTTTACAGGGATTGGTTTTTCCTCGGACCAGGCGCATGGACTCATTTGAATCGATTAAGCTTCCAAAAATATAGTGATAAATGATACCCCACACGTCTTTGTAATAACCAAAAATCTCGAAAATTCATTGTTCAAAAATCAAATTATTAGGATTTAGAATAATTAATTAATGATTAATGATGGTTGCCTGTCAAACTCTTTGCCTACCCAGATAAACGCACTTTACCAGATCTGTTTTTCGGGAGCCGACGTTGAAGCCCCAGCAACTGTGATCCAAAATGAGGAGTGTGGTATAGGGGTCAAAATGTGAATTTCGAACAATGGATTTTTGAGATTTTTTGCTAGGAGTGTGGGGTATCATTTTCCACTAAATTCTGGACGCTGAATCCAATCAAAAGGGTCCCAGAACAATTGGCACTCACTGGAATAGGTTATGGGTCAAAATGGCTATCTATGACCCATTTTGAATGTGGTTTCCAGATTTCTGGTACCCAGGCGTGTGGGGTATCATTTCCACTTAATTTTGGATGCTGAATCCAATTTTACTAGGAACATAATAGATTTTTGGGGAAGGCAAGGACATTGAAAGAAGAATGATGATTGACGGTGATGATTGGTAATAAACAAAAGTACAGGTGATGGCCAGCGGTGGCCAACTGTTCCTCATTGGCTCCATTGTGGAAAATGCAAGTGAATAAAACCACACTGGCGTTTGGAAATATCTTATTCATTGGCCGTGAACTTGAGTGAGGTCTCCGCTGGCTGGCTGGTCTAGCTGACTGAATCAGCATTGATGTGGCATATCTGGCCAATCTCCGGTGGAATTACGAGCAATTTCCACCCCGAAAAGTTCCATCGGGTCGGGCGATTTGGCCGTGCTGTCGAAGAAGTCGGAAACAATCTTGGGGTTTAGGTAAGACTGCATTTTCAAAGCCTCTACCAGGTTTCCTTTGTTCTGCCAATTGGGATCAAAAGGCATGCTCTCCGGTATCTTTGGGAAAGTGAACAGGTTCGATATTAGTTCATTGTTCAAGACGATGAATTTAAAGTGGAAAATCATGTGTGAGGAAAAATATCCTGGTGCCATAACCTACGCTCATCAAACATGTAACTAGATACGCTCTTTAACTCTACTTTCCCTGTTTCAAATGGTCTGGCTCACATTGTGTGTAGACAACGCGCTGGCAATGGCCAGAAAAATATTTCAATAGCCGGTTTATGGCCTTGGCGGTGTTTCCCTAATCACCCCACCATCATGGTATCATTCCCTATTTTCCCCACAAGATTTCCCTTATTCCCATCACAAACTGCTCTCGCTTTATCTCCCTCTATAAACCAATTCTCCCATTATGGGAAAATCATTCCTGTTGCGAAAAAAAATGGGACTCAAACCTACTCGCCGGCTGTGGACTGATAGAATGGGAATATGAGGAGTCCTGTATTCAGCTTTCTGCCAAGTGTGGACTAATACTACCTGGAGTTCTGCACACAGCTGTCTGCCAGCCTTTTACTGGTAGAACGGGAGAGATGAGAGTTCAGTACCCACACAGCTGTCTACCAAGTGTGTACTGATAACGTGGGAGTGTCCAGAGTACTGAACTCAGCTGTCTGCCAAGTGTGGACTGGTAGAATGGGAACATCAGGAGTCCTGTATCCAGCTTTCTGCCAAGTTTGGACTAATACTGCCTGGAGTTCTGCACACAGCTGTCTGCCAGCCTTTTGCTGGTAGTAAGGGAGAGATGAGAGTTCTGTACCCACACAGCTATCTACCAAGTGTGGACTATCAGAGTGGAATATCTGGAGTCCTGTACTTAGCTGTCTGCCAGCTGTGGACTTTAGGGTGGGAGAGTCAGGAGTTCTGTACTCAGCTGTCTGCCGAGTGTGGACTTCTAGAGCAGGACTATCAGGGGTCCTACACTCAGCTGTCTGCCAAGTGTGGACTAGTAGTGCCTGGAGTTCTAACACAACTATCTGCTAGCCATGGACTGGTTTGGTAGTATGGGAATTTCCAGAGTTCTGTGCACAGCAGTCTGCCAGCTGTAGACTGATTGTGTGGGAGTGTCTGGAGTCCTCTCTGCCGAGCGTGGACTTTTAGAGCAGGACTATCAGGGGTCCTACACTCAGCTGTCAGCCAAGTGTGGACTAGTAGTGCCTGGAGTTCTAACACAACTATCTGCTAGCCATGGACTGGTTTGGTAGTATGGGAATTTCCAGAGTTCTGTGAACAGCAGTCTGCCAGCTGTAGACTGATTGTGTGGGAGTGTCTGGAGTCCTCTCTGCCGAGCGTGGGCTCTTAGAGCAGGACTATCTGGGGTTCTATACTCATATGCCTGCCAAGTGTGGACTAGTAGTGCCTGGAGTCTGACGGCAGCTAACTGCCAGCCATGGACTGATCTGGTAGTGAGGGAGTTTCCACAGTTCTGTACTCAACGTCTGCCATGAGTGGACTGATTAAGTGGGAGTATCTGGAGTTCTGTACACTGCTGTGGACTGATATACACATTTACATACATGTGTAAATAAATGTTTTGTTGGTCATCACTTGTCTCTAGGTGAGTTCAGGTGAAGGTTAAATAGAAATTGTACAGCACGTGAGGACAACTTCAGGCAGAGAACCTTTGACTAAATTCCAGTTTTCCGTGTTTCAGAGTCAACAGCCCCCTCCTTAGTTTCTCGTTTGCAACATTAAAAATATAATTTCAATATTTTGATTTTTTTGTATTATTTCATTTTTAATGTAATTAATTTTTTTTTTCGAGAAATGTGAGCGTGATATTTTTGCACATGGCGAAATTGACGGTAACTTCGTTATTTCAATGTTGATATATGCTGGTAATGCTAATTGTATGAATAAATAGTATAACATACTGGGGCCCGGGATTGGTAGGTTCCACTTGGGTATCCCTGAAATAGATGACATTATATTGTTGCGAGCTCGCACTGGCGCCAGCCAAATGGGCTGCCGGCGTCGCAAGGTCAACGACCTGTGGAAGGCTAAGGGACCGTTCTCGAACATTCGAGAACCTCCCCGTTCGTCCCAGAACGTTCTCGGCGAGGCAACAGGTATAAAACAGACCCACGAGCGCCGCCCAGGGCAGTTTGATTCGGAGTCTGGATATAGACACTTTGGGTTATAAATCGTGCCGTGCCGCGTTATAAATAGTGCGACTAATGCGTTACAACCGTGTATTGTGATTCTGTCATTGTGTAAGTGCGCGAATGTGAACAGTGTATGTACTCAAGCGAACAATTGTTAATAAATTATTTACTAAGAACATAAATCGTTACAACTGGTGTCAGAAGTGGGATTACAAATTAGTGTTATAGTGTTGGACAATAGTTAGTGTTAAAGTGTTACAGTGTTTTACAGTAGTTATAAAGTGTTATAGTGACTTTAGTGTGTTACTGCGCGTTTGAATTCTTAAAAACGAACAAAATGAAGTTGACCGATTTGAAAGTTAAACAGCTGAAGGAAGAGCTGGAAGAGCGCGGCTTACCTACCGGTGGAACAAAAGCAGATCTACGCCTACGACTTAAGGAGAACTTGGTTGAAGAAGGTCATGACCCAGACAACTTTGACTTTGTGGATGATATCACCAGAATTGAAGAGAATTCTAGACAACTGTTTGAAGAAAACTCACGAAAAATGAAAGAGAATTCTAGACAACTGATTTAAGAAAACTCTCGAAGAATGGAAGAGAATTCTAGACAACTGATTGAAGAAAACTCACGAAAAGTGGAAGAGAATTCTAGACAACTGTTCGAAGAAAACTCAAGAAAAATGGAAGAGAATTCTAAAAGAATCGAAGAGAACACCAGAAAACTGGAAGAGAATTTGGTGAGTCATATGAATAAAATAGTGAGTGATGTTGCCAACATAAAAACAGATGTAGACAGACTGGAGGACAATCTGAAATCATTGTCCAACACAGTTGATGATAAGATCTCTACAGTTGATGATAAGATCTCTCAGGTTAGAGACGAAATTGAAAACAAAATTCGAGCACTAGAGAGAAGCAATCAAGGAAAGTTGAGGCACATGGATATACCAGCAGAAGCCAGCTTCAACAGTGGCAATGAAGAGAAGTTTACCGGAACCAGAGTAAATAAAATTAAGCCACCTACATTTGATGGGAAGGTGCCATGGTCAACATACAAGAGACAGTTTGAAGCTGCAGCTGTTGCAAATGGATGGCTCGAACAGGATAAAGCAACAGCTTTAATAGTTGCATTGCGTGGAGAAGCCTTGAATATTCTCCAGACTATACCGGCTGGCCATCAAAATAATTACGAATTGTTGACTGCCAGGCTGGATATGAGATACGGAGATGCTCATCTTCAACAAGTCTACCATGCACAGATAAAGAACAGAAACCAGAAGACCACTGAGACTCTACAGGAATTTGAAGCAGACATTGCAAGACTGGTGAGACTGGCTTACCCTACAGCGCCTGATGACTTTTTGGAGCAGCTGGCTTTCCGGACTTTTGTAGATGGAATCAGGGACAGTGAAACTCAGCAAGCATTGAGACTCGCACGCCCAAAGACTTTGTGCGATGCCCTGGCGCATGCTTTGGAATTTGAGGCCGCAAAGCAAGCCTCTCACCGGAGCGGAGCACGTTTGAGACAGGTAATTGAAGAAGAAGAAGATTTTGTTGAAAGGTTACGAAGGCTTTTGAAGCAAGAACCCAACTGGAAGGACAGCAAAAGACAAATCAGATGCTGGAATTGTGGGGAAGTAGGCCACATTCGCCGTAGATGCCCCAAATCTGCAGAAATTGGAGATAAGAAGGAAAACTAAAATGGGTCGCCAAAGAGGGGTATATGTCGGCCCATATCAACAATACCCCAGAATTGGTTCTCCGGACTACTGGGACATCAAGCAATGACAGCATCTTTGTTGACGGCGCAGTAGATGAACGTCCTGTGAAGTTTTTGATTGACACTGGAGCAACTAGGACTATAGTTAACAAGACCCTTGTCAAGAATGAAGGAGCGCTCAAACCAGCACTGATTCGCCTCAAAACAGCAGGGGACCAGGAAATCCCAATGCATGGAGTTACCAAACTCAACATCAGGATCGGACCTAAGCAGCTACAGCATGAAGTCCTAGTTGCTGACATCACTGAAGAAGTCATCTTAGGAATGGATTTGATCAAGAAGTATGGCTTCCAGTTGGATATGAAGAACGATGTCCTGAAGATTGGTGACAAAGAGGTGCCCTTCAGTGGTGTGGAAGACTCGGATGTGCAAGTTTTGTTGACCAAGGATGTGACGCTACCCGGACTGACTGAAAAGATAGTCTATGGTCGACCATCAGGACCAACTGTTAGAGAAGGGCAGATAGGTGTTGTGGAACCTCCCAGAGAAGGCGGCTTGAAGAAAGGATTGCTGACCGGCAAGGCTCTGGTAAGGATGAAGAATGTCATTCCTGTCCGGCTCATGAACCTCAATGCTTTTCCAGTAACCTTGAAGCAAGAAGAAGTATTGGGAAGTTGTAGCTCTGTGGCTTATCTTGCAGGTACTGCAGTGACACCCAATGGACCATCAATGAAGACTGTAAACTCAAGGCCTATCATAGATATTCTGACATCCTCGTGTGAAGGGCTCGATAAACACCAAAAGAAGATTGTGGGCAAGCTCATTGAGGATTATTCTGACATTTTCGATAATGTCGATGGCAATAAGGGACGGACCAACATCGTCAAGCACAAAATAAATACCCGTGACGCACAGCCAATCAGACAACCACCAAGGCGGCTTCCATTGGCAAAACGTGAGGAAGCAGAGAAGATTATACTCGATATGGAGAGGGAAGGGGTCATTGAACCATCTAGTAGTCCCTGGGCATCCCCAGTAGTCTTGGTGAAGAAAAAGGATGGATCCACCAGGTTTTGTGTGGACTATCGCAAACTAAATGATGTAACCAAGAAGGACAGCTACCCATTACCAAGAATTGATGACACTTTGGACACGCTGGCTGGCTCCCAATGGTTTTCAACGTTGGATCTGAAGAGTGGATACTGGCAAGTGGACTTGGATCCTAAGGATAAGGAAAAGACTGCATTTACAATAGGCACTGGACTATGGCAGTTTACAGTTATGCCTTTCGGATTATGTAACGCGCCAGCTACCTTTGAAAGGTTGATGGAAATTGTCCTACGTGGACTATCATGGAAAACGTGTCTGGTCTACTTGGACGACGTAATAGTAGTGGGGAAGACGTTCGAGGAACACTTGAAGAACTTAACAGAAGTGTTCAACAGAATTAGAGCAGCCAACCTGAAGTTGAGTCACCGCAAGTGCCACATATTCAGGCAGGAAGTCACATATTTAGGACATGTTGTATCCAGCAATGGAAACAAAACGGATCCACAGAAAATCGATGCAGTTCGAGATTGGCCAGTCCCATTAGATAAACATCAGCTACGAAGTTTTCTAGGACTGTGCACCTATTACAGAAGATTCGTTCCTGGATTTGCCCGTGTGGCAAAGCCTCTCACAGCTCTAACGGAAGAAGGACGAGAGTACGCCTGGTCCAACGAGTGCCAGGAGGCTTTTGAGAGGTTGAAAACGGCTCTAATCACATCACCTATACTGGCCTACCCAAAGACAAGTGATCGCTTCATTCTGGACACAGACGCAAGTAATCTGGCAATAGGAGGAGTCCTCTCACAATTACAAGACGGGCAAGAAAAGGTGATTGGATACTTCAGTAAAGTATTGTCTAAACCAGAACGAAATTATTGTGTCACAAGAAGAGAATTACTGGCTGTAGTGAAATCAATCGAACACTTCCATAAGTATCTGTATGGTCGACAATTCAGCCTGAGAACAGATCACACAGCATTGAAATGGCTCCTTCAATTCAAAAACCCAGAAGGACAAGTGGCTAGATGGATTGAGAGGCTCCAGGAGTATGATTTCACCACAGAGCATAGAGCTGGCACTATTCATCGAAATGCGGATGCCTTATCAAGGAGACCTTGTCTGGACAACTGCGGCCACTGCTCAAGACTGGACCAGCAAGAAGAAAACCTACGAAGGACTGGAATTATCCCGGATGAGTGGCTGCCAGAGCGCTTGCAGGAGCGGCAAGCAGAAGACCAGGAGCTGAAGGATCTTCTGGTTTGGAAGAGAACCAACAGGAGACCCAGTTGGCAAGAAATTAGTCATCGTAGCCCAACTATAAAAACCTATTGGGCGCAGTGGAACTCTATCAGTCTGGAAGACGGAATCCTGAAACGTCGCCTGGAGAATGATGATGGCACCGAGACAAGGACGCAGATCATCGTTCCACAAAAGTTGGTTCCCTTGGTTTTAGAGCATCTTCATGATGGAACATCAGGAGGACATTTTGGCATCACGAAAACGCTACAGAAGGTTAGAGAGCGTTTTTACTGGGTAGATAGCAAACAATCTGTCAAAGATTGGTGCAAGAAGTGTTTGCTGTGCAATGCCGTGCAGGGACCAATTGTGAAACCAAGGGCAAAGATGCGGCAGTACAATGTGGGAAGCCCAATGGAAAGAGTGGCCATTGACATAGCAGGGCCTTTCCCAGAAAGCGACAAAGGGAACAGATACATCTTGGTGGCCATGGACTATTTCACCAAGTGGATGGAGGCTTATGCATTGCCAAATCAAGAAGCTGCCACCGTTGCTGATGTCTTGGTTAAAGAGTTCTTCTGTCGATTTGGGATGCCTTTGGAGTTGCATTCTGACCAGGGGAGAAACTTTGAATCTTCCGTATTCCAGGAAGTTTGCAGGTTGTTGGGCATTCGTAAAACCAGGACTACAGCATTACACCCACAGTCGGATGGCCTGGTGGAGAGAATGAATCGGACAACTGGGAAATACTTGGCAAAAGTGGTCTCTGACCACCAGAAAGACTGGGACCAAGACCTGCATCTGTTTGCCTTGGCCTACAGATCAGCGGTACAAGAAACAACTGGAGAGACTCCTGCATCGGTAATGTTTGGAAGGGAGATAAGACTACCGTGTGACTTGGAGTTTGGGAGCAAACCTGGAGATGATGTAGCTGGGGAGGACTATGTCAGCGTTCTAAAATCCAAGCTCCAGTATATCCATGAGAAAGTCCGGGGCCATTTGCAAATAGCCAGTGACCGGATGAAGACTCGATACGACATAAAGGCAACTGAGGTGGGTTTCCAAGCAGGCGATCTTGTCTGATTCTACAATCCGCGTCGGAAGCGAGGACTATCACCGAAACTCCAGAAGGATTGGGAAGGACCCTACGAAATCATGAAAAGAATCAACGATGTCATCTACAGGATTCGAAGAACTCCAAGAGGGAAACCGCGAGTGGTACATCATAATCGGCTGGCAGCATTCGTGGGCAGTTCGACGCAGGAAGACCTATCGAGGACAGTGACTACACCATCAAGTAATGAATGAATGAATGAATGAATGAATGAATGAAGATGTTTATTCAAGCTCAGTCATGCATCACACTTGAAAAAAAAAAATAATTTATGCAACAACATCACTTAGTGGCAATGGTTACACCGTCTGCCACGGGTTTTAATTTTTATTTTTCTTTTTTATTTATTTATTTTTTTTTAATGCAAACATCCTCCGTTTCCTAATACTAATAAATTAACTGCTACTAATTTAGTAACTGCAAAAAACAGGTTCTTTCATAATTTTTTATCTATAAGCTAGCACAATTCTCACTTAAAATACAAAGGTTTACACTTAAATTACACATAAAATTACACACATTTACACATAAATGGTTGACGAGTATTTGAAACAACAGCGCTTTCTACTATGGCTTGGTAACTCCATCAAGTATACCATCAAGTATAGAAGACCCGGCAACCCTGGAGTTCAACATGTTCATGAAGAACTATGGAGGGACTAGCAAAGCGAGATTTGGAGTCACCAACAAAGTGCGCGAGAACCTTTTTGACGTTGGAAAAGATTATGCGCTAGCACACTGTGTAGCTGCCGACCTCAAAATGTCGAGAGGAATTGCCGAAATATTCAAGAAGAAATATGGTAATGTCGACCAGTTGCAGCGGCAAAATCCACGCATTGGAAAAACGTTGTCACTGAGGATAGGCAACCAGCTAATAGTCTATCTAGTGACAAAACAGTCTTCCCACCAGAAGCCAACCTACAGGACTCTTTGGGATGCGCTACTTGCCCTGAAGAAGCTGCTCATTAAGCAGGGAATGAAGAAGTTGGCAATACCCAAGATTGGTTGTGGCTTGGACCAATTGGATTGGAGGATAGTCCGTAACATGTTGGAGTTCATTTTTCAAGGGACCCAGATTGAAGTGCTGGTGTGTACCTGGAATCCTCATGGAAGAACTGATGTGAAGACTGTGGACTGCTATTTCTACCGCCAAGGCAGCTGCAAGAATGGTGATAAATGCCGCTATCGACATGGGCCCAATGATGAACAGATGCCCAAGATTGTTCTGGGACCGAACAATCTAAGGAGGGGGCAGTGTTGCGAGCTCGCACTGGCGCCAGTCAAATGGGCTGCTGGCGTCGCAAGGTCAACGACCTGTGGAAGGCTAAGGGGACTGTTCTTGAACATTCGAGAACCTCCCCGTTCGTCCCAGAACGTTCTCGGCGAGGCAACAGGTATAAACAGACCCACGAGCGCCGCCCAGGGCAGTTTGATTTGGAGTCCGGATATAGACACTTTGGGTTATAAATCGTGCCGTGCGCGTTATAAATAGTGCGACTACCGCGTTACAACCGTGTATTGTATGTGATGTCATTGTGTAAGTGCGCGAATGTGAACAGTGTATGTACTCAAGCGAACAATTGTTGATAAATTATTACTAAGAACATAAATCGTTACAATATTATGCGCTGAAGGAAGAATGAATGAATGAAGATGTTTATTTCAAGCTCAGTCATGCATCACACTTGAAAAAAAAATTTATGCAACAACCTCACTTAGTGGCAATGGTTACACCGTCTGCCACGGGTTTTAATTTTTATTTTTCTTTTTTATTTATTTATTTTTTTAATGCAAACATCCTCCGTTTCCTAATACTAATAAATATACTGTACTAATTTAGTAACTGCAAAAAACAGGTTCTTTCATAATTTTATAAGCTGCACAATTCTCACTTAAAATACAAAGGTTTACACTTAAATTACACATAAAATTACACACATTTACACATAAATGGTTGACGAGTATTTGAAACAACAGCGCTTTCTACTATGGCGGTAAACTAAAGTGGTAACTTGGGTCGCTAGAATAATTTAAATTGTTCAATGAGGTACTTTCTGTACGCGCCCGCCGCGGTGATGTATCGACTTAAAGCTGTCCAGTTCTTTCCATTTAAACCAGGCAATAAGCTCAATCCTGCTTAGCCTTGGCTTCTGAGATATCGAACCCTATACTCCGCTAAAAACTGGGCACGTGCGATAAAATGTTCAACATTCTCCGGGGCCATCATACGGCACATGGAGCAGCTGTATTGCCTGTCTGTCCTAGGGCATGGTATTTAGGTGAGCATTTCGCTCCTGGCCCTCATGATGTTGCCTACCATCACCTGATCGCCTATATCCAGGTAACTTGTTTGGTCATGGTCAGGGCTGCGTAGAGAACGTGATGGGCCGAGTTTCTCTGCTCGTTCAGCAATTTGCTCCCTCTCACAGCTTTCCATTTTGTCTAAAGAGTATCGCCGCACTGCACGATTGCCTCTAGTGTTGAGAAATTCGGGGTTTCACCCATATACTTGCGCCACAGTCCGGCCCATGCCCTCACCCATCCACCCCAGTCCTGCACACCTCCTTCGCAACGAATTAGGTAGTCTTTCTGGGCTCATATTGGCAACTTTTTTCAAGTACCGACAGTGAAGACCAAACGTGTGTACAAATATCTTGTTTAGGCCTAGCTCTCGGCGTACACAAAATAGTCTGGCGTGTTCATTGGTATTTTCATTGTTCTTTTGACAAAATATTTTAACAGCTTTTCTATTTGCTCAAACTGCTGATAACCCCAAGCCTGAGCCCCATATGTCATCACGTGTTTAATGCAGCCTGGAAAAATTTCCATTTTTGCCTTGACCGGTATTTTGTTTCTGTCCAAGAGCCTCGCCCACACTTCCTATTGCGAATTTCGTTACTTAAGTTTTTCGTTCATGTGAGGTTGCAGTGACATGGAGGGGGTGAGGGTGACGCCCAGGTATTTGTACCGACTCACAACTTCAAGCCGTTCCCCTTTATAGTGCCATCTTCTGACCTAGCCAGCCCACCTCCTCAGGGCGGCACACCATGATCTTCGATTTCTCGGTGTTATCGTCAGATTCCACTCTTCCGAGAAATCAGCCAGATTATTTATCATTTTCTGCAGAATCCCTTTGTTGTCGGCAAGGAGCACTATGTCGTCTGCATACATAAGCACGCTCACAATTTTGTCGCCGACTCGCACCCCTCCATCCAAACACTCGACTAGGTCATTTAGGAAGAGGGAAAAGATAAGTGGGCTTATCAGACATCCCTGTTTAACTCCAGTTCGTACCAAATTCTCTTGAAAGTCCATCTT
>CM034003.1:26816352-26902633 GCA_019603395.1 Cyrtorhinus lividipennis | reverse complement strand
TCGACCACACCGCCGCCAGTTGTGCCACCATACAGGCCTCTTAATATTGAGATGAATTTACTGGAAATCCCCAAGTTGAACATCTTGTAGAAAATTGCCTTCCGCGACAGGGAGTCAAAAGCAGCTCTGTAATCTACATAAAAGAGATACAGCTTTTTTTTCTTCTCAAACTGCAGGTGTGCAATGCTAATCAAGCTAAAGATGTGGTCAGCCGTCGAGTATCCCTTCCGAAATCCCGCCTGGTAATCGGACAGTATGTTTTTCTGTAAATAGATGACTGTGGCAGGATGAAGGTTTTGGACGTTTCTGTACTTTTCTCGAACGTTTACTTCTTTCCCGTCACAACTTTGTAGTTCTTTATGCCTGCCAATTTAACCAACACGGTAGCCAACAACTTGGTACATATTCCGGAATTTTTAGGCAGAAAAACCGGTTATTTCCGGTAGTGTTATTTCAGGATTGGCAATACGATGCATTTTTCGGTAGTTTTCAAAAGAAATTGTGAAACATACCAGCCAATCAACTTGGGATATCAAAGGAACATGAGTGTTCAAAATATACCAATTATAAATCGTGAGGGCTATAAATTAATTTGACAACATTCTTGTCCGGACATCACGGCTATACTGATGCGAAGTCGCTCTTCAATACCGGACAGTCCGTACAAATGGGTTGCATGATTCGCGAATGGGTAAGTATGGTCTGAACGAGAACGCATACATTATGCATGGCCTCCTCGTGAACGCAGCAGTAGCGTATGCGCATAAAAAGTGAACGAGTTTTGCCCGTGTTTCCACAGCTTGAAGCTTCTATCTCGGGGAGTTGACAGATTTCTTCACATCTTTTCAATATTGTGAGGAGACGAGTTGCATGTGCACTGACAAAGAGGAAGTTCAGTAATCTTTTAGCTGACATTGTTCACAACATCCTTGCTCGACCAAACTGAGTTGGAAGACAAGTGGAGAACTCAATTTCATTTCACTGCCTTCGGAATCGTAATAAAGGCTGAGAAATAACGAGGAATTTACTCAGCTCTAGCTACACGAATTCTACCCAGGATATTAAAATATAGTAAACCAATATAAAATTGTACGTGTAAGTGAGTGAGGAGTACATAATTTGTATGACTGGTTGACAAATCTAAATTTCTCGTGAGGCAAGAATTCCGGGTAGAAGCTTTGCGCAACTTCTACATTCCACACAGCCACCTACTGAATATTTCCTCGAAAATTAACGACCATACGGCGCAGCCGGTTGTACCAACTAACTCATAGTGATGTCTGCTTATTTCGCGTTGTGAATTCAAAGTAGGCGCCAAAACTCCTTTTCCGACTATTTGGCCGCGGGGGTTAATTTGCCGCCAAGGAAGTGACAAGTTTCCAACATTATTCACGAAACCTCGTCTTCTCCTCGAAGCCGCTGAGTAGGAGTAACTGGCTCTGTTTCGCCTGGTAATGATGCACGCGAGCTAATTATAACTCCAACCCAAGTCCTAGACCTTCAGCTCTTCTCGACATTCACTAGCCCACTTCAGCTAAAGCGAATTCCCGCCAGCCCAGCCTCCAACATAAAGACGCCATCACAGCCGGTTCTGTCATACTGAACTATTCCAACCCGCAAGTCATTAGGATGCAAGGTGACGATGCATTTAATCACAAATGGTTAATTAGCCAACAGTAATCGAATTTTTGAAGGCTCATTACATTTCTGGGAGCAGCTATACATTGTAGATAGTTAGTTTCCACCCAAGAGCTACAAATTTTGAATGAATACGTATTTTATTCGGAGCATGGCTGCTCACTCAATTTTCTGTTCCAAATTTAGAGTTGAGGTCGCGACAAATCCTCACGAAACGAGGAAGATCCTCGGCCTTGCGGGGATATCCGTATTGAAGCAGATTTACGAGAGAATCACAGGAGAATTGTATCACATCATTCGGGAATCTTAAGTGGTTACGAGTACAACCAACAAAAACACGTGAGGGCCTGTTCAAGTGAGACGGAATTCTCAGGGCTGCTGAATGGGTAGCGATCTAACAATTCGCAGAATGATGGAGGAGATCGCCCGCACGGTGGAAACTTCTGAGTATTGTAGCCAAGTTCCCTACCTAATTTGATTTGAAGGAGAACTAATCCGGCCCTTACTGCTTCCTCTGTACCTCTTCCTGATAACAAGACTTGCCTATGCGGGTTTTCAGCCCGTTGAGTGCACGGAATCCGAGAGATCTTCTGAAGTTGTTCTTCTGTGTTCGCACGATCGAACATCACGAGAGATGGATTGAGAGACCATGTTCCATTCATCGCTGCTAGGGTCAATATATATTTACCACATTTCTCGCTTTCCTTTATGCAACTTAGTACCAAACGCACTTGTAAGAAGCCCAAAAATGCAATGAATAGGCTACCCAACGTGGCAAGTGGCTACCAACGAGTTCTGGAGTTTCGACGAGCGACCGAGAAGATACAGGAAAAGAGGACACGAAAGTTTTCTGAACAATTGACTCTTACTTCCAAATCTTGAACAGCGAGCAAAGGGAGAGGTTTCTAGAATTCTGGGCGTCAATTTGCGAACAAATATTTTACAGCTAGCGGTCTCGCCAGTATTTCATTAATCGAGTTCGAATGCCAACTTTTTAGGATAGATGCCTGAATCCTAGTACTTTGATCGGCGTCAGTTTGTGTTATAATTAAACTCCCCCTCTAGGAGGCTGGTGCTGACCTGATTGACACGTTTGACAAGGATAAGGCATATTCAAGCCGTCTCACCCTCTTCGTGCCAGGCCAACGAGTTGAAGCGCCATTCCAGTCCAACGGCGGCCAAGGCTCGGCTATGGAAATGTGATCAGTGATGCAGAATAGCTCGTGAGGGTAGTGCGGGCTTGAAAAGAACGTGGGAAGGAAAAGGCATTTATGTGAAAGGATATTTTGAAGGGTGGATATCAGGTATTGAAAGGGAAAGGTTGGGTACCAAGAAGGTTCATAGATAAATTGACAAGAATCATTGAGCCAGTTTATCTGAAAACTTACCGGAGCCTCAGCGCGTATTTATCGAACTGAGAGACGCCATAAAAACGTCGAAAACAGAAAAACTAGTCTAAGAATATGGTAGGTACTCCGAGAATCAAACTTTCCACTTCAACTGGACTGTAGGAAGAAATCTTCTCGTTCAGTAGTCAGTGCCAACGCTTGTAGTCTTGAACCGTTGAAATGAAATGTTCGTTGAGTACACGGTTATATTGTAGGACCATAAATAGTAATTATGTAAACGTAATGTAACGTGATTATGTATTTTTGCAATTTGACTACTGAGGTATCAAGTTATGTGATCAGAGATATTTGTCCTGACCCTAAATCGAGATTTCTAATATGTAATTCGGTTGCGAAGGTGTATTCAGTCAAATAACGTCATACAAATAATGGCCTGAGAGGAAAAAGGATATAGTTGGATGTAAATCCAACGAATATATGTATCATGTAATATGTGGTCCTTTTCCAAGAATGGTGTACGGATTGGACGAGGGTTTAGAAAGTATTTTGCTCCCAGTTCGGCCCCCGTGTAAACAACTCAGAGGGGGATTCGAGGTGAAGGAACTCGGTTCCTTCTAGTATTGCTCGGCTACGAGCAAACAAGAAAGAACCAATACCATAGCCAGAGCTTCGAAGCACACAACCGATACCAGCACGGCAATCCCGCTAAGTACACCTCGGCCTCCTGTGCCCTTCCTCACTTGATAGCAGGAGGGTTGGGGATATGACAGGAGTAAAACAAACGTTACAACCATCCGCGTTATCGCGGAGCTGCTTTTTGATGATAGTGCCACCCGTAAATGAATTCAACTCCATACGAATCAACTAGAAGCTCGTGACGGTCAATGTTTCAATTTTAGTTTTTTGTTTTGTGATTATGAGTTGAATCTTTCCAGCGGGAAAGATACGTTTTGTTCGATTGCTCCTTGATTGGCATCTTGAGGAGTACACAACGGTGTACTTCCACACTTTTATTTGAGGAACGGATTTGAATTTCAAATACGCGGGAGCAGCTTTGTACGGAACCACCCACGAAATCATGCATTTGTGATAATAAAAAATTAGTATTTGAGAGTAGGGCACAAGGAAAGCGTACCGATGTATGAAGGAGGCCGAGGCCACGTTAAATTTTCACTCACTTGCACGAGAAAGTCTGCCTTGTGACGGTAGATTTCCCCTCCCCTTTTCATAATGAACGAACAAGCGGCACCACAAATACGAATTAAGCGCCAGCATCGGGGCAGACGAAGACCATTAAAATAGAGGCATGAAGTCGAAAGAGGTTTGTTATATACGTGAATGAAACGCTCCACTTGAGCAGTTGGAGCTAGGAAGGCGTTGTATTAAACTTCAAGTCCTGTAAACGGGAGGTTTCCCCTAAGATAAATGTTACTCCTCAGCAGAGTCATTGTCAAATGGAAATGAAGGGATGAGCTTATAATTGGAACAGCGTGAACAGCTCACAAGAGAAAACACGGAAGGGACAGCAGAACCACAAATGTTGTTCAACATAGTGACAAGATCCTCTCGGTCGAACTGGATTGGTGCCGTTTAATGTTCGAGAAACAATTTCCAGGGCACCTTAACAGCCAGTTTAGCTGGAAACAAGCCCACTCGAGAAAATACATACCCACAGCTCCTTGCTAACATTGGGCCACAGTACCATTACAAACACTGATTAAGCCTATCTAATTATAACAGATCACGAGAACCTCTCAATTTTACTCCTATTACCCTTTTTCATTTAATAACCATATAATGAGTCAAAGGAAACCGGATTCCACCCTTCTTGCCTTATTATGAATAAATTAAATAGCTTCAGTGATTCAATTAACACAAACGACTTAGCCTTCACGCCTTTTTAGGGCGGACAGAACGGGGAAACAGGCCGTTCCCTTGAAAATAAATTATTATTTAGCAGAGCTATTTCATTTTTTTGAAAGCCGGATTTAGGAAACCGGCTGCGGATCTGGCAAAATTAGGTGGATGGATATTAGGGACAAAATGACTCCGTGATAAAATGATAAATTTTCATGAAACGTACTCTGTTTTCGGATAAAGACTTTATGGAGGGTAATTTTGTTTGATGTGGACCTGGTCATTATAATCCTGTCTCCCTCGTATTAGAACCTAAATTAAATAACAAAGGGAACAGCGCAGATACCCATGCTGAGCTGACTGTTGCATGATTATTTATTGATTCAAGCTCTTTAGCAACAACGCTTTGAGCAGGAGATGGCTGACATTTATAAATGTTGTACTAACTATGTGAGGAAGTTAACATCACTAGGAAATTTTCCTAGTAACGTCACGCATGTTAGAAAAGTGGTTTGTTAAGAAAAAATGGCAATGGCTATGAAATCTAGGAAAGATGAGTCGACCAAAAGTGATTCGGGTCGATTGGATTATGCGGCGACATCTGCCAAAAATTATTCATCAAACACATTGGTCGGAAATTGGTTGGAAGAGTTGAGAATACTTGAAATACGATTGGAAGAATTTCAAAGGAAACAAAGGAAATCGGATTTGAAAGTGCACAGGACAAGAAGAACGTTCAACAATTTATTTCAAACACTGCCATTTTTTCAGAAAGGCAAATATGTGAAGTGAGTTGAATTATGTTAAGCTCACGTTTCATCATGGCATGTGAACAAGAGTAAATTCAGCACAGTATTCTGGAGTACAATTACCTAATTTTTTAAGAGGTTGACAGAAATTTTACTTTTATGGGTTTCAAACAGTTCGGCTATAGGTTACACAAAGTGCATAGGTAATAAGGTACTGCTCGATTCTGTATAGAAACCTTGAATCATGAAAACATTGAAGGGGGTTAACATTCTTGAGATATGAAATTTTGTCAATACCCGCATGAAGAAATATTAGATAGATAGCTCTATCACTATCTCATCCCTCCTCTTTCTGTACAGAGCAGTGTAAGCGCAAATGAATTTTGGGAAATTATGAATAGAAAAACCCATTATCTATCAGACTAATTGGATTCCCACGAGTTCGACGTTAAGGGGAACAATCATCAGGGTCAATTCATTAGCCCAAGCCCGCCTAATGAAGAGCCGGTAAACCCAGTTTCGGGAAATGTTTGCGCTCGACCCCGAGAGAAAACGGTTGAGCGTTATGCTCCAATCCTCAAGTCCAATCTATCATAGGCCACCCTGCAATCAACCATCTCAAATCGATGATTTTGCATCGTCGGCAACCGAAATTGAAATTATAACAGAACAAAAATAGGGAGCTTTTGTAATGGCTAATATTACGGGTTCGTAAAAATGAGGAGTCAACTGAACATTTTCAATGATCGGAGGCTCTAAGGAATCGTAGGAGAGTCTAAATATACATTGGAAGCAGATATTGGAAAACAACTCGACAGACTACAATAGAATGTGCTTGGATGTAATTGTAAATACAAGAGTTGAAGGATTATGTGGATTTATTCAAATTGAATTTGTTGTCGAGTGGCGCGACCTATATGGAGGAACTTTACAGATACGGTCAAATTGTTCAAATAGTGACACCAGATTCTCTGGGTCCGACGGGAAATCCAGGAGGGTTGACATTGTGTGGAACAGTAACTGAGGTAGACATCGACAAATACGAGCATTTTTCAGACCAGAGCCTCGTCAATGTGTCTCCAGTGAAAAAACCGTTTGTCAAGAACCTCTTCATGCTGTTACCGTGTAGAGGATCACAGCGATCGGATGAAGATAATTTGAGGTAATAATATCCGTTGAAATAATTTGTTTTTATTTCAATTAATGCAATAAATGTGAACCTGATGGAGGGGAAGGGCGTAAACGAAGTCAAACTTTCATTAACTACCATCTGATACCACTTATTTATGTGAAATACGTGGTTACTACAGATTCGGAGACGAATTTCTCATAGCAACAACCGGATCAGGCACAGGATGCCCGTTGTATGTAAAATCCGATCCACCTCGTGCGAGTCGACCTGGTAATAGGTTGAACCACGGGCCAGTCTTTTTCACGTCAAAAGAGGACGCTTACTGCAGGTAAGAGGATAAGATTACCAAAACTGGAGGATAAACTGTAATGGTATGAGCGTCGTGTAGTGGGCTTACGATTTATAAGTCAATCTGACATCATGTATCATGCACACTACGTTCATGACCATACCAAACCACGTTATCTCGACAGATGGAAAGCTATTTACTACCAACGCAATCAGCGGGAAGCAATGGAAATGGTGCCAATCGAACCCGAAATGAAATTCATGGTGAAACAAGTAATGACGAACAAATCATTGTCAGCCGAACCGACGCTGTGGAATCAAACCTTTTTTGGACCGGAAGCCGATGTATCCGTCCACGAATTTCTCACACCTAAGAGAACCGACAGTGTAAACAGCATTTGGATGTTCGTTACAGAAGAGAAACGAGACATGGAGGCAGGAGCGTCTCAAAAAGTCGAATGAATAAATTGAATATTGTCAAGTGCACGGATAAACGAAACAAACCGTCGTAAAACTTCTCCAGTGCCATTCGAGCAAAATTCAATATTCAACGCAAAATACTGATAACGTAGCATGGACAGACTTCACTATACATTTTCCAAGGATTACCGCTAGAGCCATCTTATCTCAAGCTCCATCCTTATTATAGCTTACACTATGATGGCGGCAGCTACTCAATGTTATTCACGATCCGTTCCACCCATTTAGCCTCCAAACTGAACTCTCCACCGGTTGAGATTGCAGATTAGCGTTTGAAGCCAATGCAGCATCTTTGCTTTTGCTTTGTCGTAAAGTGTACAGAAAGGTTGAACAAAAAAGTGAAATTCAATTTGAGCGAGTTTTCTTTTCAAGCATTTTGGGAGGGCATTGAAGCCTAAGTAGCTAGTGATTAACAGGGATGGGTTTTTTGGCACTTGGAACCAAATTAACAAATTAAAAAATGTTGGAATTTTTTTCTAGTCGTGTGATGTCTCGTAATGATGTGAGAAAATAGGTGTTTTATCACCAAAACGATGGAGAAAATCTCATCAACGGTTTGCGCGGGGCAACGGGCTGAGCTAATTCTCGAGTCAAAAGGATTGTCCAGCCTAAAAATCTTATTCATGGAGGTTCGAATCGGACATTTGGCGACATGGGGAACCACAAACAGGATGAAATATCGGTCGACTGATGGAGCTTCGGCCGATATTTCATAACGTTCCCTAATAATCTACGTCTCTGCGGCAAAGCCTAATCAAAGCCTGCAGAGCTCATTCTGATTGGCAAGAGCACATGAGGAAATCTGATCCATCCAATACGTAGCCGCACCACGTCCTCAGAGATAACCGCACTTTTCAAGTCTACACGCTCAGTACACCAACTCGCCTTTGATACCTGGTTGACCTCGAACGGATATTGGAAAATGTTCACCGTGTCTCGCATCTTGGGAAAATACATCTCCCGTCTAAATTCATCCGATGTACCGATACTATCGCCACAGAGATTCAGGTCATGCAGGCGGGTTCGATACATCATAACAAAGGTCGAAGGAAACCTACCGAGAGCCAGACGTATATCCTGTGGTAACGTCGACACGGCCCGCAGAGGTAGACCTTGTCCTCAACCATTGATTATTATCGGTAATCCCGAATGATACGCCCCGACCAGCTCAACCTAATAGAATCCTGTTCTGCCCTCGACAGTTTTGATTTACCGTGGTAGGATTGATTTCAATGCCGAGAACCTCCTCTTTCGTATCTGCGTTATTCCATTTACAAAAGCCATTTGTGCGACCGAAATTGAGGCCCTCAATTCAGGTCGGTGAAGCGCATTGACAGCCGATCTTTTCATCGCCGAGTTAGTCTTTTCGATTCTGTGATTCACGATGGCGTGGCAACAAGGATCTTACTTAGCCTAATGGTTTTTTTTCTTCCCTCAGGCATCACCATTCCTTAACCAAGCGACGGCTGTAGGCTCACATTCTTGCTACCTCCCACCAAATAACGTAGGAGTCTAAATAGAAACTAGACTTGCGAATGTGCCCATTCGTACTCATACTATGAACAGACGTGAATCTAAGTTCTCAACTAGATCTCAGAATACCACATCAGTGGTACGATTGAAGCGGCTGGTTAGGGGAATGTTCTTCCTTTAGCTGATTTGCATCCAACGTAATACTCCTACGGTGCTCCATTTTCACGACGTATATTACGTACAGAAGGTAAATCGGGGGTGGGAGATGGAGAGAGGTGAAGTCAAAGAGGTGATACGTACATTAAGTGAATAGATTTCAACAATGATTGTAGAATATAGCATGTGAGTTACATCCATCGAGAAGTGAAATGGCGGAAAGACACACGCCTGCACGGATGTGATGAAGCTGTATGGTGTCTGCTAGTAGTTCGTTTCATGGGGTGCCCTCTACTAGCAGTCCATAAAACATTCACCGCCCCCAGAATAGACCCTTCTTAATGAGTTGGAAATCACTTCAGTCACTCAAGTTGGCAATCAGCTCTTTGAGGAGCATACATCCGGAGTCTCGTTCAGCCTTGGTTCGACGTAAATTATTTTGTGAAGTTGCTTGATATATTCAACATTTCGCTGTTCTCTACTATTCTTGTTTCGTTGAAAAGATAACTGTTCGGGAGTTCACGCGCTTTAATGTCCATCATCCACAACATAGGTCAAACTAGAGGAATACTTAGTTTCTATATAATTTCGGTCGATGTAACGGATGGTGGTCATATCAGGACTCCAGTAAACCACTAGGTAGGACGAAGTTCCCAGTTTAATATTGTTGTCCGCGAGCCGTCAACCGCTATTCCTCGTTATATTATGTAAAGGCCGCACAACTTGGGTCCCTCGATTCATATCATGGCGAGCTCTCCAAAGTTAGATGGCACCGCGTGATGAACTAAAGCCAGCTTGTGAACTTCGAGCCGTACGTCGCATGTAATCAAGCGATAAGCCTCCGCGGCTCAATCTGAACGTGATCGAGAAACGCACACGCTTCAGTTCCAGCCTGTTGTTCCACCAGTTCTGCGTTGATAGAGAAAGATCAATGTTGTGTTTCTATCTCATCAGACATAGAAGGGTTTCCTACATTAATAAGGACTACCACGAAACAGCTAATGCCATGAAATCAATTTCCAACCCGAGCAGATATGAAAGCCGACAGAACGTTCGCGAAGTATACAGCTCTGAGCTACTTCCCATTTAACGTGAAGTGACTTATTCCAATGATACCATTGAATAAGGGTTGGGGGAAGGTACTAAATTTGCAATAAGGTGGTTTGAACAATTTTTACAGTTGATTCTCAGCCCTACTGGTCTGTAATTACCTAGACTGTTAGAGGGGGAAAGGGGCATAGAGAAGGAGTATCAAATTAGGTAATTTTCAAGCAAACTGAAGCCTCCCCCTAGTCGGTCAGGAGCACAAGTTGATCGAAAGGCTGACTTGAGAAATATTTGTTCAGCGGCAGATCCACGAAATGTGCTGGAGTAAGAATCCAAAAAGTTGTAGTTTGGATATCTAGACAAGATTGGGAAGACCGAGTGCTCTGTGGCGATGCTGTAGAAGGAAACTATATACTGATTCCGGGATTGAATACATTGTATTAGTTTCACGGCAATCGATAGAAGGATCGTTAACTTTGTTCTAGCAATCGAACAACAGATACGATGGGCTATTGATGACCGCAGCGTAGGAATATCATCGGCGCTCTATAACAGCCTTTCTGTTTGGAAAACCTCGCTACGAGTAAGCTGGGAGAACATTGCGGTGAGAAGTGGCAAGTGCGATATAGGTATTGTTGTAAGGAATATTTCCGATTGTAAGAAAACGATGCAAATCAAACCAACTGGCGCTGTATTCCACTCAAGAGATCAGCTTTAAAATGGATTTTAAGAAGCCCTCGAACCGCGATCCGAGTTTGTCGACATCAAATTCTGATATACATTCCCGTAGAACTGAAAGGGCCATTGCGGATTATGAAAATATCATCTTTCCTGGCTGCCTTATCGATAGTTTTCATATACCATGAAGTACAACACAGTTGTGCAGTTACCTATGCGGCTTTCTCGGCATAATTCTCTCAGCCCTGCAGAGATATTGTCTCAATTGATACCGAGAATTCCAGGTCGTATTAGCTCATCCCTTCACAGTATTCAATATAAACTTCAATAACCAACGGTAACGTAGGTAGTGATTTCTCTTCCACGACAAAATATTTACGACTCTCCGTCGGAAGTTCTTCCGTATATCGAAATTGGCATGTTAAACGTTTATAGCAACGAACTCGTAATGCTCTTTCGTGCAACTGAAAAGGAGTAGAATGGTCTCTTCCACGCCCATAAAATATTAAAGTCCCATCGTGTCACGCGGACCGCCATTTGTAAATATGGTATACGCCAACTCTGTACTTTACTGCGGCTACGTTGAAGAGAAAGACAAGTGTGGTTCGTCCGGAATCTCAAAAATCGAGTAAGAGGCAGAAAATCAGATAGGCCCAAGATACAAATACAAAAACTGGATAGATGTTCATTTGTGTGATTCAAAAACCTTACTTCAGATTCAGCTTCGAGGTTTTTTTAATCCCTTCGAATCCTTTTTGGACGATTATTCGTAATCGAAGCCATTTCAAATACACGCACAAATTTTGCCAGGATATCGATGATGTCATTAAAGGTCGATGTTTATTCCCTTATGTACACCGAAACTGAGAAGCCCCAATACGGACGATAAACGACAAATGCTACAAGAAGTTAACGAAACATCCCACTCAAATCTATGATTGATTTTTGATGAACTCCCAGAAAGTGTTCCGAATATTATGTCTCACGGTGCGCATCCATGTACCAAATTCTATGTCTGGAACGCGCCCGAATCTACATTCTACTTCTTCAACTTGATTTAGTAGAGCGTTTTCAGGTAAATTGCCAAGACTGACTTGGATTGCTTCGCGTCATCGATCGTTCTGAACCATTCAGTACGAAGCTCGTATCAAGATTTATCCTTCCGGAGAAAATAAGGAAGCAAAAGACCCTGAACCTCCCATGCCTCCAAGGAAAAAACAGAAGCAGAGGATATTCGGGAACTTCCCCATCATTGAACAAAAGAAAAGAGCAGGAGGCCGCGCTGCGATCCCCCATAGGATTCAAATCGGGAACGTTATATCCCGAACCTTTACTTCACAGCGGCAATTTCGCGGACGTTCGTATATCACTACCACACACGGTAAAACCACCTCGTAAGTTACTGGCACACGTTAACTGGAGTAGGTGACCGAATTACCTCTTCAGGCAAGTTCCCAGCCCGGTTAGGAGAAAAAAAGGCTTCCGAGCGCATAAATCTAAAAAGTCAGTTCCTGAAGAGTCCCCAAATGGCTCCCTAAGGTGATATCAAAGGTAGTAACATTACCATAATGGGCACGCAAGCAGTTTGGACGACTCGACAACTTACCTGAAACAGAAAAAATGAAGAAAATGAAGGAATTGAAATTATAACAATAACAATGTAATTGTAGGACGTTTTGGTACAGAGAATGTTATTTTAGTCGGAACACAGTAGGTATTGTGATTACCATACGCCACATTCGAATGAACGTATCATTTATTAATTCAAGGAAGTTTATATTATGTTTCCAGCAAAACTGGGCTTCGCATAAATGGACTTAACGTTGAGCCCAATTGTGCTCGGTTTATTGTGAGATGTAGCATCCGCCCCATTGTAATAAATCACCACAAGCCTTACAGAACGCCACCGACCTGGAACCTATCTGGCGGAGGTTTGCCGGGAAACGTAATATTAATTGTGTAGGTACCAACAACCCTAATCTGCACGATATAATTCTTCCTCTTGATTGCTTATCTGCATGTTACACGGTCGTAGGAAAGCTTGAAGTATGATGAGAATGAATGAGAGGGGGAGAGCCTGCTACAAAACTTACGAAGGGCTTAATGACGGCAATAAAAATACTTTACAGAGTAGCTATGCCCTGCTAGCGAATAACCTCGACAAACATTCTCTCTTCTAGGACGTCGCACATACATGGACGTGGTATAGGAATCGTGAGCCTTATTTATCATCTCTCGATTATTCTTTCCCATCTTGGATGCAATAATTTAGTTCATATGTCATTAGGTAATTTCCCCTTGAATTCACTACACGAAGCGTCTCCGTAACTTTGTATTTGGAATCCTTCCTCAAGGATGACTATTTTGAAATGGTAAAAGTGGAAGTATTGAAGGCTTTGCATTATTCGCCTGCTCGGCAAGCGTATTGTGGGACCCAATTGACATGTGTAGCAGTGGTTGTAACAACTGGTTCCTCTACTCTCCAGGTTTTATGACTAGGATACCCAAGCGAAGCAATATTGCAGCTGAAACCGCCATTCCTCTTACAATACGGGGAAATAAAGGGTTCTTTTTCCGAATAAGTTGTTGCTACCGAGTCGAGCTTCCTCTTTCCCGTGAAAGCACACTCCACGGAGCGCTCTACTTTATTAGGAGGATATTTCAACGGGGCAATAAGTTCAACGGAAAGAAAAAAAAAGATGGAAAAGATGAAGTGAAGGCTTGTTCGTGGGCGGTGGAGGTACCAGGACGTAAATCCATCAAGGGAGACAGCAGAGGACAAATCCTTGTGGAAACTCTCTGGGATGGGAAACTTTTGAAAACGGCTTCTTCACTTTCACTTCCGCCATTTCTTTTGGTCGTCCTAATGAAAGCTTTATTAAGATGGAGGATGAGGAGTTAGTGGAAAACAGCGAGGCGAACTTTATACCAAACTTTCGGCGGTCGCTCCCAAGACCGTGAGCCTAAGCAAGTAACCCGAAATCCACTTGCGGCTTTGAAGTTCTTCTCCTATGATCCGCCTATTCTCTTTCCAGATTGAGATCTTGGCTCTTGAAAAGCCTATTGAAGGCAGAATGACTTGAGAATAATAAAGTTGACGGGTAGGCTCACATCCGTCTTACTTAACGAAAGGCGAAGGTGAATGTTGGTAACGCCGTCGTTCGACAAGCATCGATCATACTTGCCAGCGGCGTCCATGTAATTTCAAGCTTTTGCTGGGAACTAAGAAAACGTGGAGAAGCGAAGGAAGGTGAACACCGAGGACTTCAAACGCCGCATACCAAGGCGTTGGAAGAAAAGGATTAATTCAACAAGTTTAACTAGAATTATATAGTACGACGGATATTGTGGAAGAAATTTACTATGCAACACCCTAGTTCTCAACACATCTTGATCGTGATAGAGTATTTTTTCTTCATTCTAAATTAAACACTGAACCAGTGGGAATTTTCAAACTAATCAATACTTCGGAAAAAACACGATTCTCTCACGAGATCCATAATTTTTAAAAACAGTCCAGCGAATCGGTTTTTGTCGAAATCTAGAAATGTCGAACAATTAGTTAGTTTTTTGAATAAGCAAGATTCATGTGACGTTTGAGAGAAACAAAATGTAATTGTAAGGAAGAGAAAGTCATATCACCATGAGGGAGACAGGCAATTTGAACGAATGAGCGCTTTTACTGAAAATGACAACGTTTGTATACATTTAATGTGTTATCCATTATTCCTGACAGTCAAAAACAATACGGTAGGATCAGACGTTAAGGAATGTAATAAACTCATCTCATTTTATCCAATTACAAGTTGAACGGGTCTTTCATGTTGATGTGAGCACGAGTAAAAGACCGAAAACCACTTAACCCTAATTGGAACGAACGATAGCGCCTTTTCCCGTCTATTCCTGTTAGAAAGTAAAATACTTGCTGCATATACGACAAAGGGTTTATGACCAGATGAAAGGAATTGATGAAATTCAACGGCGGCTCAACTTCAAAACGTAAAAGGTTTACACATAGGAGATTTCTTTTCGTTCCTGTGTTGAAATACCCATGTTGAGTTCTCCCGCTCACGGTGTATAGGAAGAGGAGAGAAACGTGATTCACGTAGGGAAAAGGCAAACCAGATAAAAACGGGTTCTGACCCATCTATTTGAAAGGATCTCCTTCCCAATTTTATGTGCCTTGGATACCTTAATCAATCCGACGAAATGGAAGACCGTAAATTGCTACTGACGACATCACCATGGTGACGTCAGTCAAGCATTGTACGCTCCCGATGATAGCTAATTCTCAATCTTCAGTGGAGTAACTGCAGCTGTAATTTGATTGGACGATCCCATCCAGCTCAGACTTAACTGTGCCCATCTACAAAGTGACTACGTCGATTGGCAAATTCCTTTAGTAACTACCCAATCAGCTCCCCTCCACCTAGCCAACAAACGATAGGACCTCTTAGCATGAAGCTATGAAATTTCAGCTCAATTCATTCATTGAGACACATTAAGCAATACTCAGTATTATCAGTCTCTTTTGTATCCTCTGGATCCCCCTACAGAAGCAAGGCTCCCATGAATCAGCCAGAAGCATGCCGAATAGTTCAACAATCCACATCCATCAACTACCATGCATCACCAACTACTGTGGTATATGCACTCTCCCCAATCTTACTTATCTTAAAGTCATCAATCAATAAAGCAGAGCAGAGTAGATATACAATGTTGTGTTTATAAGTTTGGTCTTGAAGCGTCAAAATATTGACGATGAATAGCCTTTAATGGAGTTGGGGTGGAAGTGCGGTTCCAAATGGTGGAGAGACAGCATTTGGCGAATCAGCGATAAGTGATAGGTTCGCGTAAAGTGAACCAAGCAGAGGGAATTCCTATTTCTACGTGGCAATGATAGTGTCAAGAGAAACACCCAGATCTATTTGCATAGTGTTGGAAACGCTAGTCTATGAGGTTTCATCCGGCTAGCGCTGTCTAAATTTCGCCAATTTTGCCTCTCCCTCAGATGTTGGATAACTGTGGCGTTGCTTCGAGTAAGCACTCAGTTCCCAAGGACCGTCACGCATAACGCTCGAGGCTTTTACCGCTCGAAATCCTGGGAATGGAAGAGGAATGGTCGTCACGTAGATGTTTCACGCTTCCACCACCTCAGGTGACGTAACAGATGGTGTCACCTTCGTAATACCTCACGATTATTCTGGTGTGAAACATCGCACGTATTTTTTGTGTGTGGTTTACGAGACATTCTGCGTCAGACAGGTAGTACGTTAATAAGACAAGCGAAGAGTTAATGGTGAATTTGGTAATACTTACATGTTGCTATTAGATTTTGGAGCACTTCATTTTGATTGATGTGATAAATAAAAAGGAGAGAAGACAGCAAATTATTCACATTTCTTGTCTCAGTGTTTCTACATTAACGTACGCTGGATGTAACAATTCGTACCACAAAACGGCATTAATTATGAAATTAAACATAGTCCGTTCTTGATAAATGTAGAATTTTGGAAAGGAGGTTTGATTACGTCAAATATGGTGTGATGATATTATTATGAACCCATGTACGAGTACATAATGAAACTAAAATTAACGAATAAATAATTTCCTGGCTGTCCCGATTCAACAGGCCCGAGGGCTCCACCTCTCTGTTCTAACTGACGTACCGGAAATGAAGAACCAACCGCGAGGAATGAAGGAACAAGGAATAATAGATGGATGAGTTCTTCGGCCCATTTCGGTACAGGAAGGGTAGTACGGCAACGAGGAGCAGAAGCCCAAGAGAGCTCCCAATTGGAAAGTCGTGTCTGTATGGATGCATATTCATGGCCACGCGGAACGGATAAAGAAATCAACAGACAGCGTGGGGTAGTGAATAACTCGCGTCAAGTGAATACCTCGTGTTTTTCCCCCTTCCACCTGCACCTTCACGGCGAATCAATATAACGAGGTTGGCGTACGACGGACAAGCACGTGAGTGTTGGGTGTGGCCTTTATGCGGCAATGAGGATACTTGATCCTGAACTTATTCCAGCCACGTTCCTGGCCCTGGTAGTTTCGTCGTGTGATCCCCAGAGGCAGGGATGGGAACGGAAGGAAAAAACCTAATATGCCTCTCTATCCCCCTTTGAAAAACATTATATAAGATTCAAAGAGGCTTTTACTACACGTGGTAGGGTAAGGAAGGTTTTCTCTCGTGGGAGAACAAGGAAAACCTCGATAGGAGGGATGCGAGGCACGCTGGGAGACAAGGGTTCGGTCATCACATGATTGTAAGGATCGCCATGATGTGAGCAAGGTGAAGAAGTGTCTGCCATAATGAGGAACCCTCGTCGCAGCTGTCCAGTCTCTTTCTTTGAAATCTTCCTCCGCAACAACGCGGATAGAATTCACTCCCCTATGCGACCAAGACAAAGTCGTTATGTCTCATGAAGATCTCCTTGGATATAGGTACGTACTGTATAATCTATGAATCACCTAAATACATAACTATAGAGTAAATCGGAAACGGATTTGCCATTGATATTGAAAAATTCAAGAGGTCCGGAATTTCACAGAGTACAGATCAGCTGATGAGGGTCGAAGAGCAATTGCTTAGTTGGCCACTTTTTCGCAATAACTGACGGAGACAATCTGGAAAACCAGGCGACTCCTGTCTACTACCAGTCAAAACAGAATCTACTCAGGTCTATTAAATTAAGCTTTTGCATTCCAATGTTTCTTTCAAATGCATCCGACGAACAATCTACCTTCAATAATTTACTTCAGCCCACACGCACGTATTTGCTGTTCAGGTTGTGTAGAACGAACCAGAGCCGGAATGAAGTTCCCTCAATCAGAACGTTATCAGGAGAGCGGAATGAGGTTGTTAGTGCGGCGGATATTCATCAGATTGCCGCTTATTGCAGAGGACAGCTTTTGATTAGAAAATTGAATTGTAATATCATCAAACCAAAAGTTCGGCAAAATGTTTACCGTTCAATATGTCAATTCACAAACCTACATGTGTCATTGACTAATGATAAAGGCTTCATACAAGAGCTATGAAGAAAAACACGGCTGTGTGGATGAGAGCTGACCACGTCAATTTATGTCTTATCATTTATTTTCAGAAAGCAACATAAAAATAGGCTGTATTATTTTCAACCACACTTTTTAACTAGTTATTTGATATGTTGGGGAGAATGTATTTGATCTCCTTCACATACGTGCATCATCAAGGAATGAGCAAATGCAATTGAGGACTAAATAATATTATTGCAAGAAGTATTGTTGAACAGTTTGTTTTTAAATTACCTACCCAGTCTTACCTAATTTTTGAGAAAATCTCTCTTACCAAGATTTACAATTCGCCCTTAGAATCGCTATTTTCGAACGAGGGAAGAGTGATAGCCATAGCACCTGTAAAACGTAGATGCGGCCATATCGAGTGTCGCGTTGAAAAATGCCAGAGAGCATCACCATAGCCACTTGTCTCTTGCAACAATACACGGTGGAGAGTGGATGCAATCAATAGAGTAGTAGTAAGTGGTTATTGTTGGAGGGCAGGGGCACTCGGTCAGAGTAGAGGCCTTTCTCGGTGAAGTGAATGTGGCAAGGAGTGCACTTACAGCTCTCGGCTTCTGCTGTTTGTGGTCTTAAGCCACTTCTGACTCCGGTTGCCTCCCTTCTAGATTCTGTCCGTACACTCCACTGCACTTCATCCTTTTCTCAGGCGAGCTTCTTGCCGTTCCAAGACAAAAACAACCATGCCAAGACCTCTCAGTACCCTAACCAAGTGGTATCGAAGGGGATTTCAAAAGAGTTAGAACTCTGTACAATTTCAAGAAGTCTTTTGTTCGATCACTGAGATCGCGATTCTTCTTCGTAAGAAGAGGTTCATACTCGGGTCACCAACATCTTGAGATTAAGGTCACAAAAGGAAAGGGGAGGAATAACAAAGTAATCATCAAGAGTAAAGCTTAAACCGACGGTTAACAACTACTCTGAGAGTTGCAGTGGATTGAATGCAGAAATGCTGTACACATTGGAATTACGACTAATGCTCAGACGGGTATAAAACGGCGGTGAAGCAATAAACAGACCCCAGCTTTCTCCGAGCCGAGAGATCCCCTTGGCAATAAATGCTGCAAAGTGTTGATCTCTTTTCCCTAATACCTACCAACCAGAATAAATCTTTACCTCTAGCGAGGGTTGTGTCTTAAAAAAAAAAAACAATAAGGTCTTTGCAGCATCAAATATACAGCACAGAACGAGTAGATGGGTATGATTCATTCAAGCGATCTTTAAGAAGAGAAGCTTGGGAACAATTTATAAGGAGAATGCTCTATGAAATCTCCCTTTTACAGTGTCATCATCTCACAAAGCCTGAAAGAAAAAAAAAATCGTTGTCGCCTATAAATGGATTTACGAGGTTCGCAAGCACTTACGACGTTGACCCAGCACAATTCAAGAGTTTGGTTTCGCTCCTTAATTCGTCACCTGGTTTGAAGGAGGGGCCGTTCCCCTACTGACCAACATCCAGCATACATGGAGGCAATGAGGGGAGGGAGGCGAGGTCAACAGAGCTACTCTTGTCCCCGGTTTCTTGCGGAGGGTTTCACCAACACTTTCAAATACTGAGCAACGCGGTCGGTCGTGATATACTTGTATCGCCATAACCGATCAATCATGAATCATAACATCACATTGCAAATTTTGCTAGTCATACAGTAGCCACATGCGTTTCATACATCACCTGCAAGTCTTTCAGTTGCAGGAAAGCTTCAACAAAAGTTGGAGATCCAGGTCAAAAGGTGAATGTGGATTGAGTTTATTCAAAACATCAATAATATCTGAGAGCGAGCTAAACAAAATCTGATTAGATTATACAATTTGAAGAGATTCCGGTAAAATAAACCTTCCAGGAGAATGACTCGTTATGGGGTTCAATCAATCAATATTATACAGCGTGAGAAATAATCATCTGAAGTGCACATGCCGATAGATGTCTGCATCAGCACATTTCGACTCACCAGATCGGGGAATTGCGAGCTGTCTTCTACCTAAGGACCCAATCCGTTTCTCATTAGAGCCGCTCTTCGCTTAAGGAGGAAATTGATTCGAAGAGCGCTAACTACCCGAAGTAGAGGAGAAGCAACTGTTCGGTACATGCCGTCCAGAATGATCGTGATTCACAAAGATGAATCGAGAGCGTCTCTAATAAGGAAGATAGGAACGAGAAGCTTTCCAGGAAGCAACACTCACCTCCCAGCACGAGTTTTAGGGGGTACACTTAGAGATCTGTTGGGGACCAACGAGATTTGGTCTAACAAAGATTTTGTCACGTCGTTCCTCTCACCACATCAACACAGAGACAAACAATACTAAAGTAAAGCAGTGGCACTCGGATACGTCCGAACTATGAAGGCAAGATGATTCAACCAGCGAAATTACGAACAGTACGGAAACATCGAAAACTAGAGGTCATTAGAATCCTCTTCATAGCAGCACCAAGGCTGAGGGGCTGCATAGCTCTAACTGATATACCAATCGACCAATAATACGAGCACTCGTACTAGAGCACAATTTTCAGATAAATCACTGCTATATACAGCCACTTTCCCAGCAATAATGAAGGATCTTCAATCAAATTGCTCTCATTCCCCAATAACTGTCAAGTTATCATGGAAAAGGAATAACCTCGGTGCAAATATGTCGATTGAAATTCGCACTTGAGCATCCCCCTTCACCATGAGCCCTCAGACTAAAGTCGTCAAATGAGCGGTATGGATATTAATCTCCGTTAACAATGGAAGTGGCGCACAATGCTCTCACGAGATCAAAAAGGACAAAGTCAGAGGACGTAAGAAACAATAGAGAGCCCCCACATATCCACATTTAGCAAACCTTGGCAGCAATAAAGCCACGGTCAAGAAGAGAGGCCAGCCCCCACATGGTCTGAAAAGGAGCATCTGGGAAAGAGAACGGGTCTGGCGTTGACATATAGGTTTTGTGCCCTTAGGATCCCGTTTATTAGCCTTCTTATTCAAAAAGAGGAGCGATGCAGGAGAGAGAAAAAGATAAAATACAGATATACGTAGGATGTGACTCCGAAAAGTTGGCGAGGAACTGGAGACGTCGAAAGAGCACATAAGTTCTTCTTTCGTGGCCTCTAGAAGAGGGATATTAAAAATATTGCACGACGCAACGGGGTCACAGAGCCTCCTTTCACTCAACAGACCTAAAGTCGATCTTCTCTGCAGTCCTCGATATCATTATTGACGATCTACTTGAAATGAAGATGACGGAAGAAACAGTATTGTCTGGAAGTTATCGATCTGAGTCTATGCCGTCTGATTGACTGAGCGGAGTCCATTCTTAATTAAAGTGAAAGAAATGGATGGCATGAACGGCATGAAAAAGCCGACAGTTCGAATTAACCCCTTTCTTAGTTAGTTACCGAACAAGTAGGAGCGCGAATGTTACTCTCGATAGAAGAACTATCAACATTGATTCATGAAAGACAGTTTTTAGAGGCCGCTTGAAACTCTATCATCAAGTTTCTGTCCTTTAGAATGAGTATCGGAGAAGGGTGAAAAAATATTATTTATACTAGAGCACCTCAGCAGAGAGCTGGAAGTGATCTCAGTAACCCTAAGGTACTCTAGGTTTCGTACCCTAGAGTACCTTAACTGTTATTCATAAAACAGTCTGAATATACGTGCTGATTACTTGGATGGGTGGTAAATAATTACGACATGTGTTGCAATGAGCACCTGCTCAGGTGAAGTTGCTATCCGCTCATTACATGGCAATCCCAGTTCACGGAACCTAATCGGTAATTAGCCGAGTAGTAGCATGCTGAAATGCTTGATTAGCGAAGAATCCAAACTTTTCAAGAAGATGTTTCTGCACGAAGGAGTAACTTTAGGGTTTCCCGTTCAAAGCACGCGACTTATACAAATCTGGTTGACTATGTAAAATATCTCAGGAAACTTGTATCCACGGTTGGGTTCTTCCCTCAGGGTCCCCGAATGGAGAAGATGAATGACATCATAGAACCTGTTTATACGACAGAGTTAACCGAAAAAAAAAAATTTTCCTCCATCCCACGCTGCCATTACCGTTCTCCGGTATCAATTGATCTGTCAATCCTCTTGCCCCACTTTATTCTTACGTGGTATATTCCGGGTGGTGTCGTCTGGACCATGAGTGATTGATGAACTGCCAGATTTCGTGCGGGGACGAAAATGGAGTTTTTATCTTCTGACGCCCGTCAACAAAGTGTGAAAAAAAGTTGTGAACTAAGTTTTTGTTCAGACTGCAACTGTGTATTGATCCACTAGAGCTTGAAGAGGAAGTTCAATGAGTTTCAGGATTCTACTAAAAGGACTCGAAGGAGAAGAGGAGTACGATTGAGGACATCAGTCGTGATTGCATGTTCAACTACATACAACAGGCCATTCGTCGAAAAGCAGTTGGAATTTAAGCTGCATTTTGATACAATTATTTAGCAATTGATACGGTTACTTATGGGCAAGAATCGAAAAGAATCAAACACATTAGGTACTGCTACAAACTCCTGGTGTCTCGAGAGGCTATGGTGTCGATATCCTGATAAACCAAAAATCCATATTTCATAACCATTATATTATCGATATTTTGGCATCGATACTGCTTGACTAATATTAGGATCTCAATACTATCCTACTGATGTATACAAGTTTCGTTGATAATGATCTCATCTTATGGGATGAGGATCTATAAGCCCACAACTTCATCTGAACAGTAGAAGTTAAATATTTCCTTAAACAATGTTCATGTAGTACATTGAAACTAAATTTCAGGGCAATATCCGTCAACAAAATGTTTTTCCATAGATACCTATGTTCTTAGATTGTTATTTGATTCTCATCTTTCTGATCCAGACAAATGATCGGGCAGACAAGAGGACTTGCAGCATCTCATTCACACGGAAGAATACATTTCCGATGAAATGTCCCAAGGACGTGCCGACACGAAACATTCCCACCTGGGATTCGCTTGATCTCGTCGAAAAATGCAGAATGATCCTTCAGGGAACGAAAGGGCTATCGGAAAGGCCATTCGAGAGAATGAAGAAACGTTCAACACATTTCCTGAGAATATGGCACATGAAGAAACTTTTCATCCGAGAACGAAAAAATGGCGAGTCGATTTCCAAGGTCCGCAGAAAGTAAACGCAGCGAAGGAGAAGAATGAGTGGAAAGAAAAGGGCCGTTTACCAGTTTATCTCCTCATGTCTTCAAGAGCAAATAGTCAACAATAAATTACGGTCTCCGGTTCTTGTGTTTGCTCCAAAATCATTTCTTATAGAGATGATGTTGGCATTTGGGCGTAGGAAGCACCCGCATATCTCATTAGATCATCAAGTCATTTGAGTAGGCGGTAATAGCCAGGGTTCCAAAATTATTCTCTTGATAGCTTCGTTTACGACTAAAACGAGGAAATAAGTTGAACAGTATATGGGAGCGCGTCAACTTCGTAGGAACTGTAATTTATCTTCACCCTTCGCATACAATGGTTTGTGCGCAGCTGAACGTCGGGCGTGAATCATTCTGGAACTGCTATAAGTACGCAAAATCAGGAGGGAGTAATTAACGCGTAGGTATTTGTTTGTTCTTCAACAAAACATCAAAAATAAAATAAGTCTTTGCACGCACAAAAAAAAAAAAAAAAAAAAACTCCGCGTTTTGTTTACAGTTAGAGGGTTAATGTCCTTAATTTTCCTTGTTAATCCTCCATCGATGACAATTGGAATCTTTCACCATCTTAATACGAAATTTGAAAAAGAATAATTTCCAACGCAAAAAGATGCTCAGGATGTAAATGGCTGGTAACCGTAGCAAGTTCAATACTGTGGTTTTTCATCAAGGTCAACGGAGAGAATGCCTACCTGAACTTAAGCCAAGAGAATTTCACAAAAATTAATCAATCCGTAGAAGTGCCAGGTCATAAGGACATAAAATAAAAATTGAATCGTTATTTCCCTATTATAGCAATAAATTAAAGATGTATATCCTATTATCTCAATGTATTTGATAGTGCGAGACAGATGCCCTAATTCGAACTTGACAGACAAGAGGCCGTATTTGCTATAGGGAAGGAGGATTCAACGTCATCCTTGTTACTAACGCGTACTTCAGATCGCCTTACAGGGAAGATTAGCCAGCCTGGAGAAGATTGAACCAACCCTGCGTAAGCTGAGATTCGGAATCTAGTCGATTTGATACGCACGGAGACTAATCTCGGTTGATGGTTGGAGTGGTGATTTTCCTCGGGACTATTCTGAATTCCCCACACGGATTCAGCGAAATGTTAACTGAGGACTGAACGATGTATATCCCAATTTAGGAAAGGTTTTCGACATTAGAAATAAATACGGATGTTCGCTTAGGTTTGCCCCGATATTATTTCCTTCCTAAAAGCATATATAACACGAATTCCCGACGACTTCACGATGAATAGTTTAATATAGAACTTATCAGAAATGCATGGGGAGGGAGGCGGACCTAGAAGAAAGGTAGGGTTTAAGGCCGGGAGGGTCAACACTAGGGCTGGGTTTGGGACATTCTGGGCCAATCATAGTCTCTTCGATAAAATTATTTTCAATTTTTCTGTGTTCGTGCACGTTCTCAACTCGTCGGCTGTACCACGAAACTGTAGATGATGTACGATCCCTACTTTTTGTTTGTGGGGTTAAACATACGTCGTACCATAAAAAGCCACAGTGCAGAATTGAGGCTAAGAACCCAAGATGGAAGTGGAGTTTAACAATGTACCGCACAAAACCATTTGAACGAAGCACATGTCCACAAAAATTTGGGAAATGAAGTGGAAAGTGATTCCAGCACATAATCATAACTAATTCATGGTCGTGACCTGGAAATAGTGTGGGTCATCATCCAGGAATGAGTGAACGGCTTGTACAAGATGGGCCTCTTAAAACAAAGTGGACACCACCAAAGGACTACTCGTTCTTCTTGTTTGACACATAAATATGTCGTTAATCGCTAAATCCCGACCCAACCGGCACGATGAGGAGAAATTCATAAAGGTTCACAAAAGCCTGCTTGGATTTTCATGATGTTCCTTTACGGTAAAGGACGCGTTATGACGAAGTTTTCGGTCGTTATGCCTCGTACGTTTCGGCGGACCATGTATAATGTGAACAAACCCGGCTTGATTGGAATGTAAATTTGTAGTACGCGTTATAGCTGTACTAACATGAACTCTCGCTTTGCTTGCTGTTGGAAACTTGGTTGTGAGGTTCGGTAGACCTGAATCCCGAAACTTGAATGTTCTCTATTGAAATAATTTAATCAAGCCCCTTCCTCTCACCAACCACCGGAAGTCACTCGATAGTACAGCCCAGCATAGTATAGCCTATTATACTTGGTTTCCTATTCCACCTATGGCTCTTAGTTGAAGCAAAAATATTGCCCGGAAACTGATCCTTGCAACTTCATCAATCCGACAAGCTTCTGTTCTTCCCAGCAGCTCACTTTTAAAACATAGTTTCGTAAGTTTCGTTTGATGTGGAGGCGTGAGAAAACGTGTAGCCATGGAATCTAATGACAGTTGCTCTAAATCAAGGTTGTCGGTCATAAATCAGAAACTCGAAAGCAAGTTCCATGTCGTGCAAGCTGCGAAAGTAAAGTTGGATAATTTATATTCTTAACAGAAGCGTGAGGCAATCTGAAGTGAACACTCTGAAAATACTCTCTTTCAATTAACGAACTAACGAGAAATGGGCTCAAACGTCTATAAGTCTTTTCTCGTGTTCGCCGTCTCATACACTCACCGTACTATTTCCCTTCAAATCCCAAGTCGGAAAACAAAGAACCAACCAGCGCAGACCTCCAATAATGAAAATCCAATGACATTCCAGTAGTAAATGAAGTTAAGAGCCACGTTGTGCAGACGTCCACAACGTAGCCAACAGCCATACATTCGTGTCAGGGCAGTAAGCTCGAGAGATTTGTTCAAGACGGATCCTTTCATTCCGACTCTTTATCTTTGTCTCGGAAGCATCCGCTCTTCTTGAAAATTAAGTACATGGTGCGTAGGAGCGTGAGGCTTTAGAGGTGCCGTACAGTTTCACTCGCCAGACAGAGTATCAACAAGGCAAAAACAAGGAGTGTAGTTGGGATTTTCAGGATGTCACAGACCCCCCCCCCCCCCTTTCGTCATACCATTGTAAGGCGTAAAAAATTACATGCTTCATTACATTATTTGTCTAGTAAGTCAAGCAAAACGGATTGCGTCTTTTTCGTTCAATCTTTGCTCATCCAATCCAATATTCGAGTGGTAGTTCCAAGCTTCTTTTAAAATGGCTTCCACTCCAGTTTCAGAGGTCATTGTTTTCTAACCTTTTTTTCTTGAGTTCATTACACTCCACACATCCCCCAACAGCAAGTGCAGTAGCAGAGCAGTTTACCCAAGGAAACACCCTGTCGTTGAGACTGATCAACCCAGTGTGTAGACATAATAGGAGTGGGGGTGTTATTCAAGTTAATGCGAATGTAGAACTAATCTTGAGTTACCCACAAGAAATGATGGACGGGCTGAGCTCCCTTACGAAGCCCTCCATTCTAGGGTTCGAGGGGGCAAATGTTGACTTATTCTCAGGTGTTTATCTTGTATCCGACTTAGGGAGACACCTTACGTTCGGGGATGTTGCCTTCGGCCAACACATTTTTCACTGCCTCCTTCTTTTAAATTACATTTGCCTGCCGTTCCGTGCAACGGATGGTTTTCGTCTTATCGTGAATAGCTCGATAATAATTACGATCGGAATACAACACGAGTTATTTGTTTGGGAACCCCTAACAGTTAACCCCGGTAATTCCAAATAAGTTGAACGAAATACCTGTAATAACTGCTAACGCTATGCTCGCATGGAAATGCTTATATACGCAGATACAATAATGATAAACTACGAAGAATCATCGAGGCGTAAATTCTCAAATACTCGTAACATTAAACCCTACACACAAACACAACTCTTGAACAAGCCTAGGCCACCAAACAGTTAGATGCCTTGACCCAAAACAAACGCAAATATTTAAGAGATAAATCCTATTTCGACACAGAGGTGAGAAAATGGATAGGTTTATGTTCGTTTAGTTAGGAAAAAACAGAGATTCTGAGTTTAAGGTATTATGTGCTACCTAAGTGAATGAAGTCAGAACATGAGGTTCTCCTAGTAGGGTCAGGCATTGCATTACTAGAGATTGAAAGCTCCACCCAACTAATCAACTCAAACATAAAGAAATATTGTATGGGCTATATAGTGAAAAAGGGCACGTTGAATATTACGTTTTGAGATGTTGAATTGAGTCTTCAGATCCAACGTTACCAAGATATTCCGCGTCAGGATATGTTGCCCCAAGTGGAATTGCTCGGAGCGCATAAATCATGACAAGCGACGATAACGGAGTACGTCTAACTCACATGGTAGAAATCACATAGTGGAAGGTAGCGTGACTAAGAGTAATTTGAAGAGATATTCCCGCTAATCCGCACAACGTGACGGCGAGTGCTGCTTTGCAAATTGAGCGAAGTGTACACTAGCTCGTAAGAAACATTTCCAGGAATGAAACTTATAATGTAACTCTAATTCTAATGTGTGAATAGGGTTGTTTGGACTGTCCACGTGTAATCAGGCAGACAATTATTTACATGGACTCCACGAAGGTAAGGCAGCCGAGCGTACAATTCAAGAGCAAGTAAAACAGGGGGTTTAATGTTACAGGGTAAGGTCAGAGGGGAAGGGTTGGAATTAATCCTAGGAAGAAATCCCGAGGGACAAGGTGGTTGGCCATTGCCGAACTCTTTCCTCCACCGCTGTCTCAAGGCTATATAATTTATTCCCTGCGAGAGAATGCGGGGATGTGGGTCAGAGTTTTGCAGCCCCCGCACGTAATCACTTAAAACCGCTACGGGAAACTCCTTCGCAGGGAAGCAGAAAAAAAGTGCTCTTTGGAAAGGGGCTCGCAAGAGTTCAAGGGGGTGTTCAGACTTGGCTAGGAGGGGGTTCTCATCGTCGACAGATGTGCTCAACGACCCGTGAAGTGTGATCAAAGCTGTGATTAACGGGAAAGTGAATGGAGGCAAAGGTTAAACAGTTTGCCAGTTGGTGGGAGGAGCCAGTCAATGGAAGCGATAGACTCGCGTAAACCGAACGACTTATTGACTTAAATCCAGATTTCCAAACACAAACTTATCCACAGAATAGAGATAATTGGAACCCCAATTGTTCAACCCAATTTGGTTCATACCTGATAAGTAAAAACTCCCACCTAATTTTCACTTTTTTATTCACAGTTTTCAAGTACCTCTAAGCCTAAGCCCTTTTTTCTAAAGGTAATTTTGTGCTTTCGGGGAAAGAAATACATTTCCTCAAAACTAAACATGAGATAGATAATTGGAGATTGAAAGCGCCCTGTGGACCAGCGGAGCTCAGCAAGTCCACCGATTTTAAGCAGCTTGCCTAAACCTTCAAGCTAACGTTCTGATTAAGACTCTTTGTGTGGTATTGAATGAATAGGGTCTCCCTACGTTTCATATCAATTTCATTGCAGTGATATAGTGAAGAAGAGAAAGAAAAAAAATGAATGTGATAATGTTTCAACTCTAGAAATTGGTTGAAAAACATATTATTTTCTCAGCTGAACGCCAGGATTTCTTATTGCAATGAAACTTAAGGAATCATCACTCTTATAGGTCGCGCAAAATAGCTACATTTAGGAGGGGAAATTCGGGGGAGAAGGGGATCTATACAGAAAAACCGCGGATGTTTTACAAAAACCGACTGAAACGGGGTTTTGAGTAAGGAATTCAAGGAACCTAAGATGTGTTTCATGTTATGGAAACGCCACTAAGAATTAAGTAGGTTACGTACTCAAGAGACACACCAATTAAATTTCTTACGTTGAACAACACCAACCTGGAACAATTGAAATCGATCTGATCAGGACAATTACCGTGAATATTGCAGGTGGAGCTTTTCCGTTAAAGAGGAGACCACCACATTGTCGAATCTAGCGGGGCAATTTAAAGGAAGCCATTAGATATTGATTACTTCAACGAAAAACCTTGTTTCCACAACGATACCAAGGGGAGTGCTCTATTCATCACAATAAACGACTAGTGAGAATATTAATGAATATTTTCCAGGCGGAAGACTTTCATAGCAAATTCGAAGCGGAGGTCCTGCTGCAGTCCTGTTTAACGTTCGGGGAAATTTCTAGTCGGAAGAAAAACCCACTTCCCGCTGTTCCTTCCATTATAATCGGCAGTCATTACATGAATAATCCAGATTGAACTCGCGACAGAACAGCGGCAGGAAGGCAAAAAAGAAAAGGGGAAAAAAGCGAGAAAAATTTGGAAACTGGCCCTAAGCGGGGGAAAAGTTTTTGGAAACCGACGTTGGAAGTGTCGGGTTTGAGACTGAAAGCGCTATAGATAGTGATCCATCATTCCTCGCCTCTCATCTAGGAACAGCAAAGTTTCTCGCCTCTCTGAACTTTTTTTCTGCCCTTCTTCCCTTTGGCAGATGAGCGATCTCCCGCTCAGTTTCAAGGACCCATTTGGTGGGATGGGGCAATTTATTCTGGCCGGGAAATGTATTTCTTCCGAGCGACGCGGAGCCAAACAAGGAGAGTTGGTAGGAAATTTACGTACGTTACTTATTCCTCGTGAGGTGAAAACCCCCACAATATGCGGGTGGTTTCGAGAGCAGATGAGGTTATTGAGTAAATTGTTGAGTAGTGTAAATATGGTGGTTCTGCACATCACTAACCAGCTGGACTGTTACTGATAACAGCCCCCTCTGATGACACAGCCAAAACACCCCCCCCCCCCTTTTGTATGAGGGAGTTGTTTGAGCTTTTCGTTAAGCCCGCAATACGCTGATAACAAATTACGTGCACAAGATCGTACACCCAAAAAATTAATATTTGAGACTGTGAGCGCTGCAGGGTGGCTCCTCTCCGAACTTGCCATTGCTTAAGGTCAATATCAAGGTTTGGCCCGCAACCATTGCGGTAGGTTGCGCGAGCAGCAGATGTTCGCATTTTCCAGAAAGGGAAGGATTATATGTTAAGGTGGATCTGAGCGGGTATATTCTTCTCTATATATTCATGTCAACTGACGAATGAAAAAAAATTAAAACATATGAAAAACTCTATTGTGCATAAGATTGGAGAGGCTTTGAACTGACGTACAGGAAATGCCATTAGTACAGACTCAGACAACATATACCTAACAAAGCTATTTTGCATTTTGTGTATAGCTGAACAATTTTCCAAAACAGCTACGAGTAAAAAGTATGGACCAATTTCCGGAAGAGGAACGGTTTCCACGAGATCCCGGATTTACGGAGCCCGACTAATTCGATTCACTGATCCCAGTTTATTCTAAAGGGAAACGAGGGTCCAAAGGGTTAACCCAGAACGCAAACCGAACAGGAAGATGGCAGCGAAATCCCTCAGCTTTGGTCGGTGTGAAGCCGTGAAGTCTAAGCTGTTATATCTATTTCGGGGCGCCCCGTCAGTACCCAAGGGAATCTTCAGTATTCAACTGCTCCGGGCTAACTTAATCATCTCCAAGAGTGGTTTCATCGTCTTGAGGATCTAGCAAGGGCTATTTTGTAGATTCTCGAGTCTATCCCACTTCCATCGCGGATTGAATTATTCTCCGTAGTTTAGTATGACTATCTGCGCAAGGCGCAAATGCTTTTCCTCTCAGTAATAGGTTTTTTTCCATGTACAATCCTGATGCGCATGCGCATTCGAGAGCATTAATTTAGGAGTAGTTTCAGCAGACTAAAGCAAGTCATGGACATACTGAGCTAGGGTGCAGGCAAATGCAATCTTTAATCTGTTCAGATTGCCCTGTAAACAAACCTAATGCATTCGTGTGAACTGCCACATCCGCGGCACCAACGACCGCAACACAATGTAATCTGCCAATTGCCAACCCTAACTCCCCTTCCGGGGCCTACGCGGGCCACGGGAAATGCACACTTAACTAAAGAGCAAGCTTACATAAAAGCTCCAACTCTGCACAATCACAATGCAATTTTAGACTCAACAGTTTTTCTTCATTGTATGAAATCATTCAAGTCCGAGATCGGTGAATCATCAGTTACGGTGGTCAATCAGTGCTTTCGATCGAAATCTATCGTAGCGAATACGTCTTATAAAAATAACTAACTCGTACAATCCCCGTATTTCTGCGACAGTAGCAGCCACAGAGTCAATACGAACCAAACTTGTAGAGAAAGACGAAATCACCGAAGCCCGCACGTATCACTTTTCTTTATTGACTTCTAGAGCACCTCTTTTACCCACAAATATTTCCCAAAAGCAGTAAAGACACGTCGGATCCCAGGAGATAAAAGAATAAAGGAATAAAATTCTCAATACAATTTTTATAGCGTGCGAAACAAACGAAGTAAAATGAACAGAGAAGTTTATAGCTCCCATTTTCACCACCTTGCTTCCCCCCAGTCTGAGCACACACACACCCATAGCGTTAAATTAAGGATCATTCTATCCGAGGCACGCCCATTTCCTAGTTACGCCTGAAAAACGTTTTCAAGCAGCTCTAATGAGACCAACAAACGCGGAGGGGAAAAAATGTTGAAACAAGGTCATAACGAACGAAAAAAAAAAAAAAAGCGCGGCAATGGTTTTAGTGGGGACGGCGAGGTGAAACGGGAAGTTTGTCACTCGAAATTGTGGCAGGAGAAGAACCAGAAACTGCTGGGACGAAGAGGGCGACTTTCATTAAAGCTCTAAACGGGAGAGATGGAGCAAGAGCTGGTTGGTGAGAAGAAAAACCGCGAGCTCTGGAGTTGCCACTTCTTGTCCGCCATAGCCGCAGTGCAGGTCGTTTAGCATCGCAGGCCTCCTCGTAAGAAGTTTGTTTAGGAGCACGGATTTTGTAGAATTCACACCATGAAGGGAGGGGGGATTCTTCCGAAGCGGAGACACAACAGGCGCGTGACAAGACCAGGACGTGCATAATGGCAACTGCATTCGGTACAGTTCAGCCATCTGGTGACAAGAGAGGAAACAAGTGGCGGCAATAGTTTTTTGTTTTTTCTGAAATCCAAAAATCCAGTGAGAAGACACCCAGACCCCTCCAATATACATCTCTGGAAGTATCAAAAAACAATCCTAATTACAGCATGATAGGAGTGACAGAACAAATGCATAGGATTTCTGGAAAAATGTCTAATGCTTAAAACGGCAACGGCGGGGAAAGTATTACCCGGCAGACAACAAATAAAATTAAATAGATTACACATTAAGTAGATCACACGTATTACTTACACGTAGATTACAACACTTTCCCATGGCCCATAACTTGTCTGATTTCGTTGTCGCAAAATGAGCAAAAGTGAAGTGAGATCTCAATACAAGACTACCCACTTGGAATACTCAAGTGCCTCACGGCGACGCTTATAGCCCTTTCCATTCCTTAATGTCCTATGCTCAAGTTAGGGGTTGGGGCCTCCCTCTAACACGCCTTCTCCAAATCGTACTATTACAGCGTATGAAGACATAGGATACATTTTCGGGTTCCTTTCTGAAAGTGGTTCTCTCTTTATTCGAGCGGATAACATCGGGTCTCAGTGGCGGAGTATCCGCCTCCATAACGATCCCTTTGCGACTCTACGCCCCTTTCAGCGCCGGAACTCATTTCAATCGGTCCCTGGGCGGTCGTTATGCGGCCTTTCGCAAAAGAAGAAATCTTATGCGGTACTCTGTAAGGGGAGATGATTAATAAACGCGCTGTTCAAGTAGAACTTCGAAAATTTCTCATTCTCCCAATATTCCTCTAAATGGGATGTAGTTATGACGATTCTCCCAACTACCGTCATCCTTAAAACCGAAGATGTAGCCTTGGCAGTCGAATAGAAGCTACCTGAACCTATGAGGTAATCCCTTCCTGTCCGTACCAGTAGTCTACGGGTCTTCCTCATCAAAATCCAACACGCTCACTTTTGTAAATAAATAATCATGGTTCCTAAATGATTATTATATTATTATATGATTTTAAAATATTGAAAACACTCCTCCAACGGCGCTATAACTATTGAATCTAAATTTAACACAAAATCACCATTGATAATGTTCGAGCGACGTACAGTGACATCCACGAGAAGTACGATTTGTCCAGCCTGAGTATGACACCTCTCCCATAATGGTAGGTATATGCAAACGAGGTGACATCCGATTTACATCAAACAACGCCCGTTCTATCTGCGTACATTCGGCTTTGGGTGACAGTTTAATGCGCGGATTATTATGTAAATTGCGAGAGTATCACAAGGGAATGAGGAACGAGTTGATGAATAAAGGGTGTGTGTAGGAATAACATGAGCGCAAGAAATGGGAAGTTGTTTCGCGTTCTCTTTGACAAGCGGTGAGTGGCACCCTACGAGTGAAAAAAAGAAGTAACTTTTGGCGTGACAAGCCAAATTGATGTAATATTCTTAAAGTACGGTAAGTATAAGTCTCCTGGGAACGAGATCACATCAATTTGGAGCCTCCAAACAGCTGCAGGATTAGAGAGCTTCGCGACATACGGTTGGAGGGCGACAACTTCTATCTTCGTTTGTTAAGGACGTCGCTGTCGATGCATATTTGACTTCTTAAACTAGCTTAAAACTCACATCGACAACCACCTCACGTTTTAAACTTCATGTGCCGAAAGCGAAGAAAAGTTGACTGCGGGGCTTTCCTCGTTCTAGAAAACAACTTTTCACCAGAAGTTTCGGGAGATTGTCATATTTGAGCAATTTATCATCTTCTGCCTGTTCAGAATGACTGATGTAAGGCCGATTAGGAAAACATCGGAAGAAAGTACGCCGGGGGAAGGTCCAATTTTCCGGTTGACGTACACCCACGAAAGCAGCGCATACAAATTAGGTACCGACGGTTTTGAGCCCGGCAAGGGAAGGGTAAGGGTTCAAGCTGTCAAGTCTTGTTCAGAACTCACTAAATAAACTCAAACGGCTTAGCTCGCCCTAATGAAGCTCACCCCAAGCCGCAACAGTTTCAGTAAGTCAACATCGACGATAATTGCCTCTGCGGTTGATTCGCGTTAGTGTGAACGCGTCTCAAGAGGTTCTAAGATACGTCAACTGGTCATGTACGTACTCAAACCCAACATTTTCGATTAAAAACATTCAACCCGAGTCAAGTAAGGACGTCTTGACATGATTTGTACTATGGTTGGTTTAGAAGGCATCTAGTAAAAAGCTCGATTTCCGCTCTAAATGGCAGCCAAAGATACCTTCTAAGTATACCTCCTCATCAGCTTCATGTCCCCAGTTTTTTTTGGATGAGATTTGTTTTATTGCTGTTTGGGCTGCGACTTAAGTGGCATTACATATGCACTATCCCTGGAACAAATTTGAATTCAAAATGTATACGAGAATGGATTATATATTATATTTTAAAGCCTACTCAATTTGATTACAGACGCACAGCTTCTTATCAGAACCATTCGATTTTATCACCACGGTCCTCATGAAAATGTTTTCCGAATACCTGTAGACTCTGAATAAAAGGGTTAACATGGTCTGGCTAGTTAATTTATTTAACAGGATCCCAAGCTCACAATGCTATCGACTGGTGACTATCTTCTTTTTTTCTAGTCAAAGGGAGGAAAAAAATGCGTTTTCACAGCCACTTTGACACAATCAGCACAACAGTTTCCCTTTCAACGTCGTTTCATTACAGAGATAGCCTTGGCGTTTGCTCCCCATCGATAGTTATCAGTAACCTCCGCTGTTTTCCCTCTAGGAAAAATAACCTTTCTCAAGGTTTCAACCGATTACAATCTGGCTCTGTGCCAGTGGAGAATACTACAGGCAACCCAATGGAACATGTATGCGGTCTGGAAGCTTTCTGGTGGAGTTCCTTCAGAAAGTAGGACTATCTACTTGGAATAGTCATGAGAGTTGCCGGTCTATTCGGAGACAGCGGAACATTTTAATGCCACTCTCTCAGTACACGTCAGATTTGTAGCCTTGATAAGGGACACCTGACGAATAGGAATCCGTTTATATGCATCCGCAGTAGATTCGCATGGAGTTACCGTTTGAATGAAGATTCGTACATTTAGTTAGTTTGTTCACAACATGAAAAATTTGCAACGCAGTTCTAGCGCAGCATTATGTGTTTTTCGTGCATCTACACTCTGTCAGTCAAACCAGACTCGTCGATAGCGGTAACAAACCTTTAACCACAAGTACGCAGTGAACGGCATTCCATTCAATAAACTTCCGAGAGCCTGCCACCCATCATCGATCTGGATGTGACCCTGGCATGCTCCGGAGAGAATCTTTGACCCTAGCTCCTCCTAATAGCATTTCGACTGGCATACCATGAAATGCCTTTAAATCTACTCCATTCGTTGAGAACAATTAGGCTCACATTTTACGGCCTTCACATCAAACTTTATCGATACCACCAGATCTTGTGACCCTTCATTGACACTTCATCTTGAACATATCGCGTAAAACCAAGTTAGCAACCTGTACATACTGCAATAAAAATCCCGCACTCGCTTCTAGCAGTTCGATACACTTCTATTTCTAATTTGACAGAAATTGAAAATTTTGCCCAGAAGATAATTTTCATAAATAAATATTAATTAAAATTATTGACATTCCGTTTTGTCAAACGAATTTTTATCTAGGTTGGTAGGATTTCGTTTTTCGCACGGGAAATCTTCGGGGATTCGTCCTTCCTGCATTGCTGATTATGAATAAAATCTTTTCGAATTGACAATTCGTTAGTCTATAAAAGACTATGCACCTTTCAGGTCCATCGAACGGAACCAGACAAAATATGGGGGTCAGTAACAGAAAACCTTGCGAAAATAACGATTTTGTTGTTGTTGTTGTTGTAGTTGCAATCAAGCCTAACATTAGCCAAGCAGTCGTATATTTTCGGTCACAAAATGGTCATTCCCACATTCTTGTAATTTCAGAAACATGGATCGTACTTTTTCCCAGTCGAAGCTATCACTCCACAATCACCAGTTGTAAAGCGCAGAAGCAGGTTCAAATTTACGGGTATGAGAATAGGGAGGGAATAAATGGGGAGGAAAATGGTCGGTGAGAGTGAAATGAAAGAAAAGGAAGAGCCCTCCAATGGAGTCCAAATGAAGAGAGCGACGGCCCTTCAACGAGCCAGAAAAAGTTCGGCCGAAAGGCGGAGGGGCAGTTTGCTCAGGTTCTAATGATAGCGGTTTCTTTAATTATCCGATTCAACGAGCAAAAGGTCGGAGAAATTCCGCTCATTAATGAGAAGGCAGTCGCGGAAACGGTGCCGAGGAGAACTGATTCTCGCTAATTAGAAAGGCCGATAGATACGGGGGAAATGTGACCTTTAAAGGATATTTCCATTGTACGCGGTTTGTCGAAATTTTGTTTCAACGAATTTTGCAATTATCGCAGCTATTATATGGCTCTAATGACCTCTGATTAAAGGCAGAGAGCTTTAAAACCCCCAAAACTCAAAATATACTCCGAAGTACCAAGGCAGTAATAATTAAAATCAATCTTTTAATAAATAGTTTTATACGTGAATTCATGTCAATTCTATTGAGACGGTTCTTTTTCAATAAAGCGGAATACGCTCGTTTTGAGTTATCAGTATGGTATCGAATAGAACGGACCAATAGCGATCAGTAACAGTACATTGGAAGGGAAAATATTGCATTTTCGGATAGAAACGAAACTTGCTGATCGGTAACCACAAAATCGTCCGAACCTCGGCCAGTCTTGAAATTCCTTTAACTTCAACAAACCACATAAAAGGAGTTCTCTTATATTCTTTTACCTAAATTTCCAATTGCATTGTAAGAGATAAAACAATCTCGCATTTCGCGTGGATCGACAGTTCTTGAGGAGTAAAGGTGTATCGTAATTTCCAAGTTTCTTTCGTGGAATGTAGTTAATATCCAAGATCATCATTGTGAAGTTAAGCTTGTCTAGCCACCAACGTTGATTGATGGCTTTTGGGAGACACGAGCACGCCTGAACAGAAAATCTATGAATTCGCGATGGTATGGGGTACTTGATTAGCCAAGTTTTCGTTTTCCCTTGTGTCATCAAAGCACCAAGACTGAGCGAGGGAAGCAGACAGAATAGGAAATCATCGTCTCGCCATCACGACGCGGTAAAATATCCAATATCCGGCGAGGTCTCCAGGGTTGAAACGCTATCGCCTTTACTTCTACCCTAAAACAGAAGGAAGAAGCGGAACGCGGTTGGATCCTTCCGGTGATTATGCGACACTGTTGGGGCCAGGACGAGACTTGTGGTGGGAGGGACCGTTGGTATTAGCCGCAGGAAATGTAGGCCATAAGAAAAGCGCACTGGAAGTTGCTTGTCTGCGATGTATTTTGGCTGTGGGGTCGACACGGTTCTCGTTAGCGGATCGTTGGAGCAGATTAAATGGAGGAAATGCCAGAAGGCGAGGTGGTGATCCAGGATGTATCCAACTGTTCCACAACTACGCTTCAAAACAAGCGGAAGCGATAGAATTTCAACAATGTCAAAAACACGAAATAACGACCCCCTCACAGATGCGACCAATCCAACTTGAGCCATTAATGGATAGTTACTTCAAGGGGAAAAAGAAACTGTGATAAAAATAGCAGGACTAGCTTCAGACGGAAAAGGAAATCAATATTTCATCTCCTAACATCTCATCCTACAAGTTAATGTTTCAATTCTAAACCTCCTCAATGGCTAAAAACTTCCAAACAATTTTTCACAATCATATTCTTAGGCTCTACTGTAATCCAGAACTGTGCTCAATCACCACGAAAGAGCCTAAAAAGACATATCAAGAGCAGTGGCCCCAAGCAGCGATCTCTTGACCATGAGGGTGATTCATTCCCCGACTAATTGAGAGCCAGAGGGCAAAGCCAACAGACCTCACTCCCACTCTTTATTTCGAATGCTTTTCTTGAGGCGGCTCCCAAATCTCAAGGCAGTTCCGGAGGGCACTCAAGAATAGCGCAGGGTGTTTGAACACACACATTCAGAGTTTCTAATTTTTACAAAACGTTTTTACAAAAAAGGAACTCGGAAGAGCAATGAATCCCGGGGTACAAGCGCCAGAATGTGAATCCTCAGTGTTCGCTGTTAAGTTTCAAACAAATGAGCGTCGAACGTGTGTATTTTCTAGAGGCACTCGGTTGCCCGAATCTACTATCGTATATCCTGAATGCTTCACGACCGTTGATTACAAACCGATTTATCTCTTCGAGGGACACCCACTCAGAAGGTTTAGGACGACGATAAAGTCGGGAGGTGTAGTAAAGGCGAGTGTAAACCGTTGAGTGAGAACTGGGGCGCTAACGAATAAAATACGAACGAATTGGTCGGTGGCTGAGTCGTCGTTTGTGAAATTGAAGTGCTTGGGTGTTTCAGAACCCCACATACGGTTTGATGGAGTTGGTTGTACAACCAAAAAGATTATTTTTATCGAACGAAGTCATAAACTCATAAAAATAGGTAACGTACGCAAGGAATTCATGCGGAAACCAAAAAAGTTCTAATTTGAAAATATCGTAATTTGAAAATTTAACATGTAAAAAATAAAATTACGCTTATCAATGCACCTTGAACAATTGAATTCTCACGATGAACGAATAATATCGAAGCGGGGTGAGAGAGGATTGCATTGCATGTTCTGGGCCCATAGAAGCACGGTATGCGAAATGGGGGGAGGGGGTTACCGACGTCGAAGCAGTATCAGGATTGTTTTTGAAAGCTTCCACGAAGCGGAGGTTGATTTACTGGCTGGCATTCTGACAAATCCTCCAATCCCCGAGTCCTCTAAAACCTTTCACGTCGGGAAACAGAGGAAGGATGTTTTTTGAGAGGGGAAAAGGGACCGGGAAGGATGGCATACATAAAGCATGAAACGAGGCAGTCTACAGAGACGAACAATCTTCCCTAAACTGCCCTATTTTCGAAGATGGAAAAGTTTCCACGGAAACGAGCTAAGCGCTCCAGGGAAAACCAGTTTGGAGAGTGAAGTTTTACACGAGAGGTTTTAAACATAAGGAAAGTATACGGATACATTTATATCATCTTTATTCAAAAAGTAACTTCCTCTTCAACCAGGGCGGAGCTACTTTTGGAGGACAGCACAGGCGGGAGGAAAGAAGAAGCCAATAAACACAATAAGATTTCTCTGGCTAGTTCGAAAGCAAGAAACTATTCGCATAGGGGAAATACCGTATACTTTAGAGTATGGTGAGAAACGAATGTATGGTTCATACTGTACATGCATCTTTACCCAACTCCGAAATGCATTAAATCTAGGAAAAATACCATTGAGCGCAATTTCCCTATAGTTTCACGTCACAGGTGCCTGGATTATTTTTCAAATTTCGGTTCCTCATGACCGTTATTCAAGGTTGTTTCAACGAATAACTCGATTCTTTCAGTTATGAGCTGTTAGCCTGCAGGGAAATATTTATTCGGAATACATTGGTAGACTGTTCTTCCGGAATCATAATACTACCGTGTAATCGTTTTGGTGAAAAAAAGCACAAAACTTTTTACTTTTACAATAGTGTTTCAATACAACCGACGATTTTTCTCTTAGCGCCGAGAACCAAAGGTGTCAGCGATTTCTGCTGGCTCGGAATCCGCTCTCTATCACATTTTTAGATCATTCCCAGACACATAACCCCTTTGCCGGTTCAGGAATAAAATCGGAGGATTAATTAGACTACTCATTCACAGCAAACTCATAACCTGTTTTACATCGTATTTTTATCAGATACCGAATACGGTTTCCCTCAAAACACCTCGCACTAGGTAACGTGACTCTTCCTACAATCGCTATTAGGAGAAACCTCTTAGCAAACCTGTTGGCCGTCCGTTCTGCTGTTCCTGATCTTGAAAACCTCCGAGCCAAGGCGGTTGATATTGACAAATAGCTTTTCTTTACCTTCACACCGTGAAAAATGATGCTGAGCAGGGGAGGACGAGGCACCAACCGCTTCCCCGGCCGGGAAAGATTCGATGATTCGATTAGCGATCCTTGGTGTAGCAAGCCGCACTCAGGTCATTTGTTTTATAAATAGCCTTAAGGGAGAGCCCTTCGGCAAGTGGTTGAGAAACGATCAAGTAGCTTCACTAACGTGTTTAGGCACAGAAATTTCATCACTCTACTAGATCACCAGTCAGATCATTACCTCAACCACACCAACTAAATGTAGTCTCGATAAATTCATTGATGCGAAATACATCTATTTAGGTACAAGACTGCTACCTACCTTTTGATATCCAAAAAGTTCAAATTGGTGGGTTGGCTATTTAGGAATGACCCTTTCTAAAAAACTTCCTTCGAAATCGTACACAGTTTGCTCCAGCTTAACTGTCAATTACATATTCTGATTCGAAATTCTGGATGAATTAGTAACTAAGGATATGGCATATTTCAGGTGGCAGAAAACCATACACCAGACTACCCGATAAAATATATGAAAGTCTGACTGGCATGAAGACAGCATGTATAGTAGCGGTTCTTCAAGGAGGCACGAGCATCTTTAAAATACGTCGACCATCCATCAGCTGACTGAGAGAGCCCTAGTTATTAAAAACTCAAAGCTGTCACAAGCAAGGTAGCAACAAGAGAATCCATAAAATAATCAAACTCTCTTTCCGACGAATGGTACTGCGCAGAAATGCATCTACATACAGTCTAAATACAGTTTATACGAGATAATAATTATGTGTGGGTTTTAACAACTCTACTCCCATAACATAAGCGTAACTCAAAGGGGGCGTCGGAAAGAAGATTTATTCCATTCTATTCCAATAAGGCGTCGTTAAAAAAATAAAATAAATAGAAAAAAAAAGAAAAAAAAATGAAATACTCGATACAATGTACGGTATATTCCTCCGACCAGTCATGGCCTGATTTCGGTTTCAAAGGGAGCCAGAGGGGATAGCCTGGTATCAATAAATTCACAGTCGGTAATTCAAACCTAATGAAGGATATATTTTTCGCTTGATCTCCACCTAGTTAAGTTAGGATGATTTATGCCACCAAGATGAAACAAGGAAGTGAGAGGGTGAAAAAGGGCTACATGAGGCACAAGGGGCACAACGGCCTGTTTTTCGCTGTAAATTATAAAATGAGGCGTAGCAGCCGGCTTAAGGTCGAAAACTACGTGCGGTAGTAGCACGGCTTGAAGATGAGGGGAAATGCAAATGAGCTAACAGGGCAGAGCACAACGTGGGCCGTGATATGTCGTGTGGTAGGGGGTAATCTGGCGAGGCTTCATCTCATAGTACGGAAACTTGTGGACGCGCAGTGTGAAACTTCCAAATGAGTCCCCCAAATTTACCTTTGAGAGTGTTCGCGTAGTCTAGTGTAGCCAACAAAAGTTTTGTTCCCAACATTGCGGTCATGAGTCGATCCGTTAGATTTGGCGAGGGTTGCCGCTAAAAAGGTGATAAATAAATCAAATAGAGCCCAAAATTTGATCCTAACAAGAATTTATGGTTGAAGTAAGGAATGCAAACTTATCGGTGTTGAAAATCTGAATATATGTTGATTAGATGACTTCTATCTTCCTCGTAATGAATAATTTATTCCGCACGCGAAAAGTCCCCGAATATCAACAAATCAAAATTGTATGGAAAATTTCGATCTCCTACCTTTTCCAATTTCATTTTTTACGTTTGAAAGTGTCGAAGTTTACATTGAAAATGTCCGCATAACGCCGTCGGGACGCGGAAAACATCTCCCAAATGCCGAACGCATTTTAAATTAGATTGCCGCACAACAGATACGAGTATGAATCAGGATGGATACGTCAAAATGGAGTCTCTAAAGCGAGATCATTTCAGGGATGATAAACCATTGTGGAAGAATTCACAGCGTTTCTCCTAGGATTGTATATGGTGGGTTACATGGGGTTAAGGAAAATAAAAAGCGGAATCCCCTTATTCTCGGACAAAAATAAACATCTTGAGGGATCTGCACCTTTTCCGTTTCCACACCATCACGTTTTCAACGTTGAGTCTCTCTTAAGTAAATTAATCCCCTTTCCTATCCCTGCGCTTCTTTTCATCATCCACCGCATTTTCATACCTGAGGCTCTCTCCCATTCTCTTGGGAAGCTTTCAAGTTGGAGTATATTGGGGTTTTCATACGCTTCTATTTTTCTTTTTACTCAACACTTCTTTCACCACAGAATAAGAGGATTTGTTTGGAATCGCAACATCACAAGAAGTAATAAATCGGACGTGAATGATCCTATCAATGAAATACGTATGGTCAGCACATCTAAAAGAGGATTTGCACAAATGGGGATAATAGATGAGGATTGGCTAGTGAAGCTAGAAGTTGACCCTAACATACTCAAGAGCTTAAGTAAGTTTCAAGGTAACTGTAATAACACATTTGATTTAGAGGCAAAAGGTGTCAGACAAATCCAAATTACCTTATAAATGAAGTGTACATTCTGGGTTCAACAGCGGAGATCTCAATATATATAGAAGTGGAAAATTAAGGGGGAAAAGCAACAGAAGCGGATTCAACCTACTTCAACTAGAAGCGATTCAGACCGGAAGGGGAGGCCCTTCACGAGACTCAAATTGGTGCGAGGGGGAACCAAGTCGGTCTAACTTGTTTGAAGAGGGCACACAAGTGCGAGGACGAAACGAGAGAGCTAAAAAAAAGAGCTTTTGTAAAGAAGGGAATGAGTGAGCACTGAGTAGGCCGGGAAAGGTGGTCGGGTAGACTTCATTACATGGATAGCTCCAACATCCGAGATACAAGACAGACGTCTGTACCTTGATTGGATTACTATGTCAACTTCCCAGGTGAACACTTTTAGATCTTTTGAAGGATTGACCGCTATCGTTCAAATAGCCGCCTAGTCCGGAAAAAACCGACTTGATTCATCGATTTAAAAAACTCATCCGAAACCTCTAACAAGTAGTTTGTTGCAGTTTGCAAACATTGCTTCCTCCTTGTTGCGATTAACACACAATCGCATCATCCCATCGAAGTGAAGAACTTTCAATCCACTCGTCCATTCCACTGGACGAACACGGATATTTGCACCCACTCGATTTGAGAGAATGGTTCAGTTAGAGTTAAGGGTTGGGGAGTTCGGATTAAAACACGGGTAAAATGGAAAAACGCTGCAAATTCTTCCACTGGGGTCGGTTATTTCTCGGATCAAAAGCATGGAGACTCATTCCAATTGATTCAACGTTCAACATTTAGTGAAAAATGACACCCCACACGCCTAGGTACCAGAAATCTCGAAAACGCACATTCAAAATGGGTAGATACGAGATATACGAGATACGCAGATAGATACCCATTTTGACCCATAACCTCTTCTGATGAGCGCCGATCGTTCCGGGACCCGTTTGATTGGATTCAGATTCCAAAATTTATATCCCACACGTCTAGACCGCCAAAAATCTCAAAAATCCATTTCCGAAATACACATTTTGGAACCTCAAAGAAACACTAACGCACAAGTGAGATCACCAGGACTAGTAAACTGTGGTGTGGTATTTTGCAATGACATTTCATCTAAATTTTTGAAAATCGGAGAAGGTTATGTATATTCATATTAAGCTTAAACAGTATCTATTTGCAGTAATTATATTGGCATGACCGAATCTTGATATCGATCTATTCAACTCACGTCTCGACTACAGCGCTTATCATCGCGCTCACGGTTTATTTCTGTCCTTCCAAGACATAGGCCCGGATAAGTAGGATTTTTTCGAAAAAGGAACAACAAACGTAGGCAAATATTTGAGGGTCTCAGGTAAATTGGTGAACCATTGATACAGAGAATCAAGGTCAATATTTGAGTTTTTGAGGCATGAGTACAACCCATTACTACCAGAACAACATCATAATCTACGACCCAATTGATAAAACGCAGGTCAAAAAGGACTAACTTATGTACCATGGATGCTATGAACGATTTACTTATGGCAATAAATTCATCATTATTTCACTCAAACGCCAAAATGTGTGCAAGCGAAAGGAGGGAAATCACCTTGTAAAGGTGGGAGAAGGCTTGGAGATTACCTGGGAAAAGGATCAACTCAGCTAGGAGGTAATTTAAAGGACGTTATTACGTGGAAAACTTAATCTCTAGCTCGAGATAATAAACATGAGAGACGAGATCCGCGTCTAGATGGGAACTGAAATTTACGACTGTCCAAAAGGACGTTTATCTAAAACGGATCCGCATGTTTCCCTGGCCGGGATATGCGGGAAGACAAAGCGTCGCGACTTATCAAGAATAGTCGGGGATCTCGAAGTTGGGATCCGAGTTGACTGCGCGTGTTTTGGTGGTATAAATCTTCGAGGGATTCTCAACGTCCTTTGAGCACAAGTCGAGACGATATTGTGGCTCAGGTTCATACCGTTCGAGTGGTATCAGATTCAACCAGTTATGCAGTCACGTGGACGGTTTAATTTCGCGACGACGCTCGTTTGAACTCCTGCTGGTTTCAGATAACATCAACAGAAAGATACGGCTGCTCGAGAGGCAACAGGTGTAAGTCTCAAGCAGAAAATGTTTACTGCGGGGGTTATATCATAATAAGGTACCTAGATTATATCTTCATTCAGACCGTTTATCCCGCTCTATTTTTGATGAATGTATCGTCTACTTCATGACACTGCTGACGTAAGCCATTTTCCTTCTTCTTAATATATTTAATTTCCTTAATAAATTATCTTTTAATGCATCAAAAGTATATTCAACAGTAGGCCAAAATACCTCGTATATTATTTACAACCAAGATAAGAAGTTCATTCTTCATCCCTGGGAACTCACGCTACCTGCCTGTCGAGTGTCTTACCATACATCCCACAGGCTAAGGAATCGTTCGGGTGACGCTCACATGACTATTCACACTTTCTTGTCGTCAACTTAAGGGAGAGGAATCTACATTTATTGAAATAGTTCATTTTTTCTCGGTTGAGGCTAACCCGTACTATTTTCCGAACCGGGAAATTTTGAGAACCTCTAGAGCTACCCTTTAGCAAATCTGCACTCCATGAAATCAGAGTGAATGCTGAATCCTACTAACGTCTTGGAAGCATCGTGATAAAATGGTCCTTGTTATTCCAAAGGAATGGAAAAGTTAAGCCCTGGTTAAATGCCTAATTCTGAGAAAGTTTAAAGTGAAATTTGGGATAGGCCTATTTATTTGCTGCATAGAAAAGCATCGGCTGTCTGTAAAGATGTTGGTCTTGTTTTGAGCCAATGAAACGTACAGTGCCTTCAATATGAGTGAAAATTACGATGGATAATAACCTCCATTGGAAGGCACGAAAAGACGGAGGTGAAAAAAGGACAGAAACCTGAGTTCCCGTTTCGATTTACAACACAGCCCTTCGAGACCAGAAGAAGACATGAGCTCGGTACGTGACACATCGAGATCGAGAAACCGTCGGACGTGTTGGTTTCTAACCACACGGGAGCTCCAAAAGGCTGAAACCTCGACAGCCCACCTGGTACCTCCTTACAACCACCGATCGGCTCGTTCCACTTAGTCCGCAACACGCACGTTTTTATGGTTCTGTTGGATTAAAACCCATTAACGATCTCATCGACAGGCGTAAGAAAAACAGGATGAAAAAATTCCAGCATAAAGTTCTCTCTTAACCAGTGAATAATATCGATCGTTAAACAATAACGTGATAAAATATTCAACGAAAATGTCTAATCAGGCAGTTACATAACCAGATATAGCCTGATAGCAGAAATTCCTCAAACCGAGACGTCGAAAACACGTTTAATTAAATTTAACTAATTGTTTTTTGCATCTCAGAGAATTTCCAACCAGAAACTCCCAACCCTAGGGTGTTTACAAAACATCAATAACATTTCCAATGATTATTTCAATGTATATGCTTTGTGTTCAGGTCAAAATAACAACATCGGACTGAGTTCGAGGAAATGATGAACTTCGAACCCATTTATACTCCCTCTTGGCTTAAGTAGTAGAAGCGATTGAACAAATCGAATTTAGTTTCCTTCTGAGACATAACTACGTACCAAAAACGGTGCTAACACACGGCTGCTCAAAGATGATTTCAGAATCGGCCTAGGAAAAAGAGGCTTTTCGTCTCAACGAAAGTATTGTCAGACGTCCAATACAAATATACTCAACTCTTTGTCTCTATTCAACGATGAATCCCTCCTATCTTATAGTCTACAACAAATAGAGCGGCTTCTGCGTGTTGTTGAATAAGTTCTTTGATCTTTTTTTTCGGCTCAACGAGCGCCCATGTTCATCACACTGTTCGAATAGCTCCAAGTGAAGATTCCGCCTTTCTAGTTTTGCCACTCTTTAGATCGCGTTCCTTTGCTCACTGGAATCCTTTGATCTCGGTCTCTACGTCTGGTATTCCAATCTACTATCTAGCATCAGGTGTCGCTGCCAGAAAAAAAAACTCGGGACCGAGAAACAAGAAAGGATCTCAAAATCAATAATAAGAGAATACGACGCCGTTGGGATTGAATTTCACATTTCCGGTACCGTCTTATTCAATACTGGCAAACTGTGTTTCAGATTGCAACGGTAGAACGAACAACTACGAAGTCCCGACGGATCTCAAAGTTTTCTGTCGCAAGTACTTCACGAATTTCCATATTTAGAACAAGAGCCAGGGAGAACCCAACAGGAAATGAGAACTCATCGGTAAAATCATGTGAGTTGAGTCCAAACTGGCATTGCATTTGAGGATGAAGAAAAGGGAAGGAAGCAATAAGGAAAAGAGCAAAAAGAGGCGGCTTTCCTGTCCCAAATTTGGCTGTTTCAATAACAACACTCAGCCCTCCAGCAACTCAGAGTCGTAAAATAAAATGACAGGAAAATAATAGCTCTGAGCTTTTTTTGAGCTTCCGTCTTTTTTTATTTGACTTGAAGCAATATAGATAAAGCCATCAATCAACCATTAAGCTTGCTTTATCCGCATCGCGTTCATTCATTAAAATAAGATCTTCGGACTACACTTTTGGATTTCGGACATATTTCTGTATTCCATTGCTCTGTGTGCTTGAAAAAGGGGCAATCAGCTCGGCAGTTTCTCGATAGCCCTGCATCCCCTGGGCTGATAGCACATTACTCGTTCACCGTTCACAGGTACGTCTGTGTCTGCACCGGCAACTGTTCTGTCCCATCGATATATCGGAGGATTAATATTTCCAATGTATAATTATTATTGTAATGTTAAGTCAACTTGTCATTGAATCGAATTAGGCGTCAGGTGTAAGTCTATTAAAAATATTATCGGAAGTATCAATATACCAACATTGTAGATATCTCAATATTGCCCCAGGGTTGTAAAGACAGGGTGGTTGCGATAATAACCAAATTAAATTTACATTTACATTTGACAATGAAAAGTGGAGATTTTTCTTTCGATTTCTGACAAAACAGCCTCCAACAGTAGTAATTACCAAGTGAATGAGGAGAGACAAAATACTTCCGAAAAAAGAGAAAGTAATCACTGAAATACATGAACGTGTTTGTCTTGTAATGTGCCTACTCTTCGGAGATTTCAATTGAGAAGTTCTCTTCAGGCGGATTTTTTTGAACACCAGGAACAGAGGGTATCTAATGAGGTAAATTCATTCAAGTGATTTTTGGCTCGGATCAGATGTTTTCACTAAAGAACTTGGTTGAATAAGAAAAAACTCAAATAGCTTGGAAAAGATTTTCATTTTAACAAGAAAACTTTTGATAGGTGCTTTTGGAGAGGAAGCGACCTGCCCTCGGGTCTACAATTCACCCAGGAAAATGTACAGCCGATTTTTTTCTCAATTACCCCCGTCCTTTCATCTTCAGGCACTGTATATAATTCTGTGCAGGAAAAACCAACTTTATAATTTCTCTTTTTTGGTTCCTTACATCCAGAAGTCTCAAGAGGTAATGAATTTCTATGCAACCCGTGAGGCGTTTCATGTTAACAACGTCACATCCAAACTTCCCAACGCGTATGATAATGTAGAATAACGTCACTAAGTCGTCACTGTCAGTTTAGACGACCCGGCCGAGCTCAATGTGAATCAAGATACGTTCCTTGCCGTTTTGCCAAACGAAAGAGCGCATAGTCGCTGGGCTTAAGCATAGGAAAAAAGCCTCGCTTTTGTTATTCAGATTAGCTGAAGAAGTTGGCGTAGACCAAAGAACGAGACCAGTAAAGCGGAAAGAAAAGGCTGACTGTTGAACAACTTCACACAAGTAACCCCGCTCTTTTACTTTTTTCTTCCTTTTTATTGTTTTCTCATGGTAAAACTTCGAAACGCCAACCGTTATTACTCATAACCCAATTTCTCCGGTTCGAGCTGAACCATTATACGAGCACGACTATCTATTTCCGTCCGTCGTGATGGTTTAGCATGAAAATAATAATAGGCCCATTTTATAGCGTAAATAATTCATTGCACAGAGAACAACTCAGTTGACTCACAAAAAGAAAATGTTGATGTTGAATACTCTTAGATCAGCCAACTATTCTGCTCAACGACGTTAAAATAAATTGAAATGTCAACAGAATTTCGATGATTAAATTTGGTGGCTTTTAGCTAGGAGAACAAAGATAACTATCGAAGATCTTTTCATTATCTACGATGCTGCCATCTCACTAACGCTTTGGTATTTGGGGCCCTTGATGCTACCCCCAGGGAGGACCGTATGATCAGAATGACGCCGTAACAACATGCCACATCCAGGTGAAGGTCTAAATTTAACTTTTTCATTCCAAAACTGTAAACTACTAGCTTCTTCACTCCGAAATGGAATCAGCAAACCATTTCGTCTGATTCCTCAACTGATGCCTTCCCACACCGTTCCACAACCGCACAGAATTTCACGATTAAAGGCTTCAATGGCTAAGAAGTATTGCAAAAATTATCACAATCTAATGGTTACGTTTCAAATTGTAATAAGTATATTTGCACCCCTAGTGGGTCTTTAAGGTTTCTCTTAGGCTGTGGGCACCAAAGTTCTACCACGAACTTTGTAAGAAAAGTAAGAAAGTAATAAGTAAGAAAATATTGACCCTAGAAAAACGGCCTCCTGCCTCTTGTCCTCGAGATCTAGATGTGAAACCAGGAACTTAGTGATGTCTTGTACGACTAGAAGGAAATGTAAAACGTTCCAAGGAATACTGTGAACCTTTACGGTACAATAGTCAACCCCTTCCTGCAAGAATAGTATTTTAAATCGCTTGAAACCGGCATCTGGTAGGACATTCAGTACGACAGGTCGGTTCAAGCTACAACTGTTTTTACAACGGACGTCGCCTCGTAAATCCTCAGGTGTCTCGTCCACACGAAATCCGGGAATCGGCTGAGCGTTTAATAGATGATAACACAAACTGTTCATTGCTCTGAAGGAAAACAGCCTTTGTTGGAGTTGAGGTAGCTCTGCCAGGTTTCAACTTCCATTCATAAAAGACGCGGGCGGCTTCTTAATATTCAAGGCACCTGACAAGAGGTCGACAGGTCACGCCCTGAATGAAAGATACCGTCGCAAGTTGGGTTTTTGCATATTTCACTACTGCCCTCTATGTACGTGCCCTGCACCCTCTTACCTCCTACAGTGCGCCCGAGCGGTTGGGCGTTGAATTAAAATATTAACAAGTCAGTCCTGTCCTGCAGGTGCTTTATATTAGCTTGAGCTCAAAAGAAGTAGCATCGCTTCCCTTTTCTGGACAAGTCATTTTTATGTGAAACTTGGCAGCCTTTCGTGATCCTTTTCAAACATGGACAGTACCTACTCATCGCTTCGGCTTACCAAAAAATGATGGGAACAATTAGCAGCTCAACCTCCTTCAATCTTGATCGTTTCTCTTTCCATCATCCTCAAGTTTTCCAAAAACGAGCATTTAGCCTCCTCGGTTCTGAGTCTAGTAGCCTTAATTCACGGAAAAAATTCACCTGTTACACCCCTTTCTACGCTTGATTTTTCTTCTTCTTCTTCTTCTTTTTTTGTTCAACTATACTTCAATACCGATGAATTATCCAACGTACCAACGTAGTAAACAGAAAATACCGTCCATGAGCCGGAACGGACATCCTGAGGGAGCGGATAAGCCTTTTATCGTCTGCAACGAATGACCGGAAGTCGTGACGCTTGCCACGCAAACGGCCTTTGTGATAGGTTGCCAGATAAGAAGTATTGGGGTAGAACGGCCAGCACCGAGTGGGCGACGAATTGGAAGAAGCCGCAATAGCTCTTAGGCGTTGGACAAAGCTGGAGTCCATTCAATCGCTGACAACGTTGAGAAATCGACTTCCACCGTTATTGAATAGGTCCTCACCAACTGAAGAAAGTCCACAGCATGAATCACTGACTATGAAGTTGCGATAAGAGAAAAAATACGCTTCTACGTTCGGAGAATTACTCTCACCACTCGATTTTCATTCAAATTCCCTTCCCCCCACCATTTTCAAATGTCCTCGATAAAGCCGAGGCTCTTGGAACTACAACTGCCATATCTGGAAGAGGCGACCGCTTCGCAAACGTCACGGTCTTTCCACGTTTAACGAACTGAAGCTATCAGAATTAATTTGCAGACGAATGAACAATATTGGAAGACCTTGATATTTTCGGTTGAACAGTATCAGGTAGGGTTCAGTGAAGCGGAAAGGGGAACGGCTCAAAGTCAGTTCCGAAGGAAACTTTGCTGACGTTACGTTAGAACTGACGTTACCATCTTGTTTAATGGAGATCCCTCCACATAGACGGGTTTAGCAAGGCATAACAATACAGGAAAGTACGTGTAATCTGCTTTATCATACGATCATATTTTCGGGCCGTGAAATACTCATTTTACTTACTGGTGACGGTGTCATAACGTAAATGAACTCACCTGAAACAATAAAAGGGAATAAAATTAAGACTAATGAATGTTGGAAATCATTCAGAAACTAAACAAGGACATATCGAAAAATAATAATAAATTGAGAATTCACGTTGAGACCAAGTGATGCGGCAAAAGCAAATTAAGAGAAGAATAGAAGTCGGGATGCAACCAGAATACACGGAAATCCGGGCCCAAGTAGGCTGGACAGGGCAACTAACCAGTTGAAAGCTGATGAGGTCAGAAAGCTGAGAGGTGGTTTCCTCCAGTCAATCCCCAGTTAAGGGTGACTTTCACCTAGGACAGGCGTTATATAGGGACCCTTAGAATCGAGCAGCCATCATAAACTATCCAATCCCCCAGTCCCAACGGATATCCATGTGCTCTTCGCGGGCTAATCTATTCCCAGTGCCTGTCTACTGGACAATGACTCAGCAAGCTTAAAATTTACCCACAAATAATAAAATGCAGAAAATTTTCATTCTTTATTTTTAATGACCCTTTCCGCGGCCTCAAGAGCGCCCGTTTCCTGTAACATTTAATCAATGAAAGCCTCATCCGTTCTGGCAACCTCTCATTAAATACAAGGCTAATCATTAATTATGCGGGTAGTACCCGTACCCGTCCTTTCTCTCTTTTGTTTGAGCTTCATTGCTTCGTCAGTTGATTTAGCGCTTCCGATCCAAAGAGGAAGATTGATGAGTTTGTTCCGTGCCTACGCCGATCTTTTGAAGGGATTTTCTCCCTTTTTTGTCATAACTATCTGGAAACGATAACTGAGCCGAGTTTTATCACATAGACCAGCAATTCTTCTTACTGCTTCGAGTTCAATGAGTTGTAGACTTTATTAAACAATTTCGTAGAATGAGCGTCATTGAAACCCCTCGGGAAAGAGAACGTCAACAAATATCTTTTCTAAGAGGGCTCCCATGAAGGATTATTTCATAGAAATCGCGTGCTTATATTGCCATATGAAAGTACACTTAGGACGGTTTTCTCACCCTTCCATTTAAAACTCCGTTTTGGTGGCCCGTATATACCTGATTACTTAGTGTCCTCTCAAGTTATTAAGTTTAGAAACAGCGTAAGTGCTGCCCCAAACTTTGACAAATTTTCACAAGATTTACAATATACTTGGTATAAACAACAAGAGAGATGCGGCACGGTCGGCCACCATCCAAGGACGAGCTTCATTGAGGATGAAACGATGCCTGGGCGATATCGGGCCATTGCATCCTTGTAGTAATATCGATCTCGGTTTGTCGAATGAGGTAGTAAGTAGAGCACGGCCGTGAAGCGAATCAAGGTTCGAGGGGTCGGAGGAGAGACGGAGTGATATTAGGGGGTAAGACCGCCTTCCAACGCACACCCTTAAGAATTGACGCCTCGACATTTCTCGTTGACGTGAGGGAATTGGCGTCTTATTAATAATCTATAATAAATTATAGAAGGCATGTTTTTTGGAAGAGGGGAGGGAGGAATGATGATTTTATAAGAGGAAATACATTTAGAAAGGGCAAGGAAGACAGATAGGAAGCAATAATCGAGTGGAATTGAACCGTATTGACCCTGACCCTCTTTAAAACCCCGCTCCCTCCGAACGGAATTAGGAAAACGAATGAATTTCACTGTAGAATAATGAGCGAGCATCGTCAACGTGTGTAAGGTTTAGATGAGTCCTGAGGCTTCCTGTTATTGCCAACATCTCGACACGACGTAATCACAAGTCTCCAAAGAGCCAAAGTAAAGGACGAAACCCTACATAGCAGCAGGAAAAAGCATCCAAAGCTACTAGGTTTGGCGACGAAACGAGTACCACACGAGGCCATTAGTAGAAAAACGAAGCCTAAAATCTCCAACAGGTGCAGAATTAACGCGCCGACCATTCTCTCTTAGCTAACCCATAGTCAGCTTCAATTAAGACAAAAGGGAATGGCGACCGGATGGCGATGATGGGGAGGAGTGTTTCACGCGAAAAGGCCTCATTTGCATTCTGACCCTCCGGCACCTTCCACAACCGAAGATTTGCATATTCATCGGGTGTTCGAGGTCTCACCTAACCAGGTACTGCGCGAAGAGGGCGAGGAAATGCGCGTCTACGCCTAGTCCTTCGATGGCCTAAAGCTTTTACATAATTGAGCTATCGATGGACTCGGTAAATGGGTGGAAGTTTTCCGAACAGGTGAGAAACGGCTATCGATTAGTTCTGGCACAGTTGAATCGAGCATCGTTATCAACAAGTGTTCGATTCACGGGATCCTAGCTATCGTCAGCCTACCATTATTGGATGATTCCCATTGTCTGGAAATGGGATCCAATGATTGAAAGCACTGCAAATTGTTCCACAACAGTCTATTATTCCATTAATTAAGTCAGAGTATGGGGAAAACAGTAAGTGTGGAGTCCATCTTTTGTAGAAAATGATACCCCACACGCCTAGTTGAACAAAGACTTAGAAAACTCACCAGGGTATGTAGGTACACATCCTGACTGATACTCACCTCCAGTCCAATCCACCTAGAACCCATCTTGTTGAATTCAGCGTCCAAGATTTAATCAAAAATGATAGGTAGATAGATACCCCTTTTGACCCAAAACCTCTTCCGGTGGGCACCAATTGTTCTGGGATCTGTCCCACTGGATTCTACAATTTTAGTGGAAAATTATACCCACACGTCTAGTTTTCAGTATGTTCCGAAAATCGAGTTTCATGAAACCCATTTTTACCCACAAACTACCTAAATTTGAGTCGATTGGGCTGACAAAATGCGTAGACCAACTAAAGAGGTCTCTTCCCAAAATTTCAGATTTTTAGAGGTTTCTACTACCAATAAAGGGCCAGATGGTGTATCGCGTACGCCGGACATTTTGGGTTTTGTTGATTATTCCTTGAATGAATAATCAACCTAGAAGCCAAAATTTGACAGTATACGTTTTATGACGTCCAGATGAGAAAAAATCCACGCATGTGAAGATGACCGAAACTCCTCAAGTGTCACGACAAATCGCTAGAATCCATCATCTCATCTTCATAATCTATTCTATAAGAACCATTTCCACTGGCAGAAGTGAATGCCTCAGGAGGTTTGAATTAAGGCGCAATCGGTGTCCACTTTGATTGACATGTTGGATTTAGACTCTACACGCAAAAGGCAAGGCATTCTTCATTTCTAGATACGAATGCAATGTGTTATTATAAACAAATAATAACCCAGTGATAATAACGGGCAAGCATGAGAAATCTGGAGAACTTCAGGACTTTCTTATCGAGCACTAAACGAATAGGTCAGGGAGTTTCAATTGATCATCAACTTGGAGTGAAATTTGAGCTGCTCAAAGCGGCCCACATTTCGGGGAAAAGATCTTTCTCTCCACCACACCCTCTCCAAGTGAGAGCATTTGAAGGTGTGGAAGAACCCTCAAGTAACGAAGACTCTCTGAACACAACTCATTTCTTCTGACTAGAATACACGAAACTTCACCAATTTCCTGCCTTTACTCGTTTCCTTTTCCGTATTCAGCATGAAGTTTCCAACTACAGAGCCAATTCAAGAACAGCCTCGTCGGTAATACACTTTTTTAACGCTTCTCACAAAATGCCCACTCGCCAAACATTATTCATAGTCCGGATTATGCCGCGGAAACCATTGCTCTAAAAAGTTGGCGGAATACTTTTAAACAAGAGTTTCGCTCTGTGCATTTTTCTTCTCGGGCCGATCCTTCCGGCCTTATTAATACAGCACATTTCCCCTTTGTCCTAAATTCAAATCCTTTCACCGCTCGCACTGCTATGGTCTCCATCTCATCAACCCCGTCTACAACTTTTTTTTATTATTAAAACATTTGTTGGCGAAACTCGTTAGCGATCATGAAAATTTTATTTGGGACGTACCCGCACGCTTTCATCGGTCTCTTGAGGCTTTGAGCCTCCTTTATTAAAAAAAAAAAAAAAAAAATCTTCAAAGCGTTTCCGTTCCTTCCAGGTCAGCTGAGTTTCTTCCCGACCTTTTTTTCAAGACCCAACGTTCATAGTACCCTAAAAAAGACACGGTTCGTTTGTTTGCTCCACTTGTAAGAAGAGTAACCTAGTAAGTAAGTCTTGCGAGTTTTCATAGATTTGTGGCCGGAACACTTAGGTTTTGCTTTACCAGAACTTAGAGGGACTAAATTGTGTATTTTATTTTATTTACGATTTCCAGACCAATTACCCCCCCCCCCCCCCCCCCAAGAAAAGTCTTTCTTTTAGTATGGGTTCGGAGTACAGTTTTCCCCATTTTTCCAATGAATCCATTGAGAGAAGGTTATGTGTGATACCTTCTTGGTTTCCTCGTACTTTTTTACTCGTTAGTGAAGATTAATTTTTCCGAATATACCTACAGAAGATGAGTTTGAGAAAAGACAGGTCTAGTCAGGGAATGATATCCCACCCGTCTTAGGACAAGGACGCAACTCAAAAAACGCGGTTTTCGAGTTATAACCGGCAAGGGGGTGTACAACGGATTGTTGGCTTAGACATTGGAGTTTTGCAGTGAATAGTTGTATAATCACAACTGGCGACGCGTTTTTATGGAGTGGAACCGCACGCCAAGGGGATTTCAGACGCGTTTCCCCCAAAATCGCGTTTCCCATTTGTGTCTTTGTCCATCAAGCCCTATCTATCAGCTGGTAAAAAAACTTCGACTGAGTGTCGGTATCAGGCAACTAGAATCTCTAGGTGGTGCGCCAGGACAATGTTTAGACGCCGAGCATAAGTGTCAGGGAACAGGCTTAAAAAAAAAAAAAAAAAAGAAACAGATATATAGGTAAAATTCATCCGGCAGTTATGAAGGAGATGGAAAATGTAAGTTGTTGTTCTGCACAAACCGTTGTTACAAACAAATCCTAATTTCTCTCGTGCAGCCGGCAAATATCATTTTAACCTTGGGTTGGCTACATCGGCTTAAAAAGCAGATTCTCAGGCGGCTTCTTCCATATGCCTACATCTCACATCAATACGGGCACACTTATTAATCCTTACGGCCGACCCGAGTTCCTGAAGTTGTCCCTAACCTCTGCCAAAGGGGACGGTGAATTTATGTCAGGGATTTTGCAGCCATTCGCTCCCACCACTCAGCAACGTCCCTCACTAAAGGGGGAGGTTTATAGTTATAGTTTCCCGCTCGGAGGCTAACTGTATCACGCGACTCCCACCTTGCACAGCCACCGGAAGCATTATTCTTTCGAGAGCTAGTGATTTCGGTTTTACGGCCGCAGGAGAGGAAGTTAAAAAATACACGAGACAACTCTCAGCCCCCCTCAACCCGGCTTCCGGCCACAAAAGCGTAATGCCCTGGAATAAAATGGGTAGAGGGAAAGTTGGAGGGTGTAACCCTTACAGCTTATTCAATCTCGATGAAGATCGACGAACAAAAGGAAATTTTCGGTCGAGCGATTCACCGACATCAGTAAGGAGGTCGCATAAGATGCTACAGAATAATGAAATAGGTACACGGAGAATGATATAACTACGTAAAAATTACATATATGAAAGAAAATTAAGTCAAACAAAATATGTCCGAAGTCCGAGCTTGTACAAACATGTTTCTAAAAGCCCAATGCTAAGTATGGTAATCTATGCAAGTAAATAAAAGCAATTGATGGACTAGGTACCTTCTAACCCAATAGATTGAGGTCCTGATAACCCGGTAGCTGAGTAATTGACTCATTTGAGATTTGGGGTAAAGTTCTCCAAGACTTCATAGCCCGCACTGGTATTTCTATTGGGTGGTCATTCCTTGTCAGGGGCGGAAACCTCAACCTCACTCGCTCGAAACCACTTCGTGACACCCAGTAGCTGCAGAGAATGGGTGATAACTATTGAATTAACAATTCACCACCGGTGATACCGTTCAGTATGCTGGTACAAGGACCAAATTTACTCGCAATACACTTCGCGAGTCAGACATGACTCGGGTTGACATCGTTATCACGTGGGGCCTCGGAGTTCGAAAAGGACCGAGCCAGCTCATCAGGAAGTTTTGATTACTTGAGGTAATTGCTTGTTTATGAGTTGGTCTCTCCATGAACCCCATGAGATACTTCTCGATTTTCCAACGCCTCCCACCCCTCACCTACGGCCATACAGCTTGAATTATGGAGTTAACGTCGAATTTCCCACGAGCCCTTTTCAACTTGATTCAATTATTTAAACCCGAGGGTCCCTTTCATTTCACTGCTCCATTCGAACTTAGTGACGGCTTGCCATCACGTCTGCGGTCTACATATCTAATCCATTCGACCCTCTCAAGCATTGTTTCTCGTTGTCGGGATAAGAGAGTTGCTGGGTCCTCTCGCGATTGTTGTGTTTAAAACAACGCACAAACTGAACACTGTTTCGCTCTAGAAACAGCGTTGTGGCTAAACGGAATTGTGGTGATTAATATCCATGATGTTCTCTAGGATGGTTTATAATGTGAAGTTCTGCTGATTGTCCACCTGCACAAAAAGAGAGAACTCACGTTGAAGCCCAATCTGACATCGTGGATTCGAGCGAAGGAAGAAAATGCTCACATTCACAGAAAGACTGAGAGGGATTGTGACCCAATGCCCAACTACGTAGTACGATTCGCGGGAAATTGGATTCCATTCTCACTTCAGACTTCTCTCCTAAACAATAACACATCGACTTTCGGCTTCGCTTCGGAGTATTCGAACTCATTCGGTTACCGAGAAAGTACAATTTGTTTTGGCTTCTTCAAGTTTCTCCGCCGTTTAGATGATTGGCAACCCTACAACTCCTCGTTCGCACCTAATGGGGCGCTTGCAGCAACACTCCTCGTGACTTTAAAACCCCTCCTTCACCAATAGTTGCCAAAGACCACGACAGTAGAAAGTGAGATCAATAGGTCGCAAAACAAGAGTACCAAGGGAAGGATGGGAATTCTCGTAGAGCAGTTATCCAGGTAAGCATTCAACGGGACGCACATGAATAGGGCTGCTTGACTCGTAACAGATGGCATTTCTGTGTTGACAACCTCGCGAACCTATTTCATTGTACTGTGAGATCAGGGATTCTCCCGCAAGATCGGGGATACTCTTGCGCGACCGTTTCACGGTGGAATTCAAAGCTGCAGCGTTCCGCTGTGCAGTGTAAACCGTCCCGTGCTGTTTGGTGTAATTTGCGCCCAGGGAGTGGAACGTTGAGCGCATTAACCTACATGATTTTGACCAATAGTTCAACCTGTGACCTGTAACCTATATGTTTAGAGAACTCGAAGTTTTCAACGCTACAGGGTTCGTTGCCCCAAATTCACATTGACTCACTGTTGGGCGCGTTCGAATAACCTTGAGCATTAAAAAAAAAAATAATAAATAAATAAATAGATGATTACAAATACAGTAAATTTTGTTAATTCAAACACAAATCTGTTAACTTCAAAATGATGAAATATTCAAAGTTTTTTTTTTCCGGAGGAAGGTGAGGAAAATCTTCATAAGATATCGGGGGGACCGCAACCAAAGACCCGGGTATATGGAGATTTTTACCCACTTAAAACCTCACCTCCTTTTCCCACGTTGGGGCCCAGCCCGGAACTGTTTGACGAAATATTCAAAGTTTAAGACAATATAGATTCGGATAAACAGAGTATGGTATATCCGAGTCAACATGCATCCCAATGGACTAATGCAAGCTGAAAATCAATAGTACGGACAAATTGAGTTCCCCTCCTGGATTACAGCACACTGTGGCATTCTGAGACATTCCGGACGCAGATTCGACAAATCAAGTGAAGCTCATGATAGTTAATGAGCGTCAAGATTCCTTCTCTACATTGCATAACCAGCAGAATAGAAACCAGTGCCGCCCTGGAGCTCTTTGGGATGCTCGTTTTCAGTTCATGTAGGGCTTCGACAAACGTAATTGCTGTATTCAAGACATGACTCCAAGTATGTGAGTCACGTTTTCCATCTCTTTCACCATTCCTCATCGTATTCGGTGCGGAACCGCTCTAAGCTCATTCTCGCCTAACTTTGTTGGAACACCGATCCTCATATTCGGAGCTATACTGCTACCTCAGCGGACTGTTCGGTTCTTAAATCTACCGTTACGTGGAATGAATTAGAGTCGTAAATCAAAATCGACAACTCAATTTCGCTCTGCGGTGAAAATGACGACCAACTCCAACTCTAGACGGTTCGAGAGCAAAGTAGAGCTTACTGCACCACTGATTGGATGAATTCATCTTCCTCTCGAGGATATTTTCTCGGTGCCCTTTATAAATCTGGGTCGAGGAAAGGGAGCAAGGCCGAAACGGAAGCTCCCTGAAGAAATACCACGACTGCATAAAAAGAAAAAGAGGATTGCATTACTTCCTGGAGAAATATGTGGGCGAAGATGAGATGTTTTGGCGGAGAAGCGCTGTCGCGAGAATCTCCGACAAAATATTAGACTGGCAGTTCTCTGGGTGGTAAAGAAAGATAACTTCTTTGCCGAATAAGATGCAATGTTACTCGTGAAAAGAGGTGGCTGAGCGGATGTACGACTTGGCATCGAAGTTCTCCTCTAAGTAGGTCCCTAACTCTCTGGAGGGTGTGACCCCGATACACTTCGTGCCAAGTAATGCTTTCTAGGGGTTTCTCTGAGAGACAATACGATGCCGGGTAATGGTACTTATGTGCTCACTTGGCCGATCGTTCTTCAGCTGAGTGACCATTAGGACGCCTTCGGAACCCTTATTAGTTGAACTTGCTGTTCCAACGCGCTCGGCTACGACATCATTGGAGAACCTCGGCCCCATTGTCTAAGACAAACAAATCAATTCCCTGAGGTACAATTTCACGAAACGTCTGGGAAATTTGACGACCGATGAGCCAATTATTTCCGTTAAGCTTCTACCAATAACATCGGTGAATACGATTTTATCCTTAGGGAACGTCTTTTCTCACTATGTTTCAAAACTAGACTGTATACCTCAAGTGCTAGCTACTGCAGTATGTGAAGCGGATGCAGAATCCTATCTATAGGTCCACGTTGCTAACAGAACGTGGTGAGAAATTCGAGGGGAATGGAGAGAACATCATCACCACCTTTCACTACATATTCACCAATACTCTTTAAGATCACAAGCCTGCAGAATGACCTGATTCTACGTATTATCCAGTTCCGCGAAATCTTTCTAAAATTGGAAGATCCATTTTTGTAGGCCAGGACCTTCATATTTCCACCTTCTCTTGGCTCGAGTTCCGTTCAAATCCGGAACGTCCTTTTGTTGTTGGCCCATTCAGGTCGATTTTTTCACTCGTGAAAAATAGGATTTCCACTTTAGAGTCGAAGTACAATGGTAGTACTTTTAGTTCTTTTATTCTCGACAGCTTCAGTTTTCCCCGCCACGGGGTTATTCTGAGAGCAGTGATTCTTCGTGCTCCACGTAATCCATGTTCTTTTCGAAATAAATCATACTTCACGGTGAAGACGCGAGAAAATCCCGCTATATTTTTGTCATTCTGTTGGGAGATGGACGTTAATAACCGCCGATCCCAAATAAAAGGCTAGCACCTTATATCACGACGTTCAACTGTTTATTACAGTTACATCAACTGTACCGTGACCGAGCAATAATTCTCTTCCTTAGTGGTTAAGCGACTAGATATTTCAATGGAATCCTAGTCTGACCTCACGTCTGCAGGACATCGGTATAACAAAATTAGCCAGAAACGTCTGTCACCAACAACACTACATTCATTCCTCGATAGTTCAGACGCTGAGAAGACCCTTCTAAAAAATATACGTACTTTCTGTACGTATACGTCTTTCTGTAAACGAAATCCGATCGTCAGCATTTTGTGAGCAAATTCAGCATTAAATGTTTTAGAGTCAACAGGTAATCTTGGAGAAACGCTGAGTTCCAACACCCCAGAATATTAAAGCGGCATGGAATTCTCTTCAAGAGAACCCCCACTTTGATATTCTCCTTACGGAAAGCCATGAATATTCATTTTCACAGCCTACCTTCTATTTATGATCATTACAAAATTCTGAATATTCAACAATCGGCATTCCCATCATACTTCAATTTGGCTGATAAATGTTGAACTTTCCTCACGAATAACTCGACTCCATCTGGGAATATGTATTTATAAGATAAACAGACATTTTCTTCTTCGGTCTCGTGCCGATTTACGTCTAAACGCAATAACGCCATCATATACCTGTTTAAACTCATCCTGGGTAAAACATGGCTACCACGAATAGAAGCCGTAAGCACTCCAAATCATTTTAGCAAGGAACTACAATATTCAACCCACGGAGGGTTAGACAATATCAATCGCTAATAAAACAAATCGGGAAAATGAAAAAAAAAAAGTGCAAACTAAGATTTGACAAGATCCGCAGAGATTCATACCCTTGTATTATGACCGAGGTTAAATTAAACCAATTTATTCCTGCAGCAAGCAAATGGGTTCCACCATCCCCGTGAAAAATCGAGTGGGGGGAGAGTTGAGTACACACGCTATAACTAGATCTTGTCTCCTTAATTTAAATCTAAATGAAACTTTGCAATCTTCAGTGGGAGCGAAGCATAGAGTGTGCTCGTATTTTACACACCGAAATGATGTTTTAGCTTGATGAGGGTTTTTTGAAATATTGCTGTAAGGCGATTTATGAATCTTAAGGGTTAAGGCTCATTAACTACAGTACGATAGTTCTAGGCAGCATTCAGTAACTGAATGAGAAATGGAAAATGCCTAGAAAAAGGTTTTTAGATATGGGCGTAGGGGGTTGAGCATCCTTCCTACCATGATCCCCTTTAACGCTATGTGCGCGCCCCTGGTTGCTCCAATCTGGTGAAGAAAACCACAAAGTCTAGGAAGCTCATCACCTGTATTGTGAACCAACGGAGGACAATCACAATTTGGGTTCAAACAATCACGTAGGGTGTGATAGGGCTGTGAGTGGCGAGCCACATAAGTCTCAGCTCCGTTCAAACCCTGGTAACTGTACAAATAGGCAAGTGAAACCCGGCGAAAATCTACCGCCAATCGCCCAAGGAAATTCTATACTTCATCAGAGTGGTTTATGCGACCAATCATATCGACCCAATTGGGGCGGCCGCGAAGGGCATTTACGGCAAAGGGAGTTGGAATGCCTATTAGAGGCGATACACGGATCTGAGGGACCGATGGTTTGATAGGTCTGGCTCCGAGACGAGGGACGGGAATCGTCTGTGGAACAGAGAAGGTTCAGTCGCTCGATCCGAATAACGAAACTCGGTAGGATGGTAGAGTGGGAGGGATCCTGATACGGCTTGTTGCTGTATCGAATCAATCAAGGCGGTGGTTCAGGCGCGATATGTGGGTGCGAGGGATGGGAAGGGGTCGCCAAGCGGAAGGAGAGTGAGATGTGGGATGTGGTACGGTGGAGTGTTGTGGTCGACGTTCCGAAAGGGTTGGCCGGTTATCGAAGACTTCGAGTCAGGGCTGGTTGATATCTTGTTCCTTCTACTCGTTCGATCCACGTGGAAACTTGATGGAATTACTGCTCCCTGACAGCTACTATCACTAATGATTTATCCTGAGGGGAATCAGAACGAGCATTTCCTCAAATAGAGTAACAGCCTGGTGTTTACAACATACTGCAATACCTACTCGAAAATAGGCCAACATTTCAAGAGTGGATCAGATTTTCTTCCAAAGCTTAAGATCCCCAACGGAGGAAATGTCGCCCAGCGCACCCACTGAAACGGCAATGGATGGGTTCATAACGGGCTCCGTACGAGTTGAGATAAAAGGCTAAGAGATAGAGGCCGGTAGTTTCCATTCAAGCCCTTTTCTCGTGGATATTGCCGGCTCAAGGAGAGACCAAATGGCCGAGAGAGGGAGAGAAAATTCAATTTGCCTGAGGAGGCCTGAACAAGACTGAGCGAACCGGCTCCTAAAACAACCCCAAGAAACTTTTGTTTGCATTGAGATGCGCCTGGGACGTCGTCGTTGAAACATTTTTGTTCAAGTTTCATGGCGAGGAAGAGGAGGTCACCCCCATTTTCGAGGGCTTATCCAAGCAACCCCTCGGGATATTGTCAGTAGGAGCGACCCAATTAAACCCGACCCTGGCTCAGGCTTTTCGACGATTACCAAAAATGTCTTCATGTTCCTTCCATCCATTACCTCACCTCTATCTGAGTGGATAAGAAAAACCAGGTAACTTAGGGTCACGAAATCTACGAGAACATAGAAAGGCTATTCCTTCTACTGCCAAGGATTTTTAACTGAACTGTTCTACGTTATTCAGTAATGTTACAAAAAACTCAATTTTTCTGTAGAAGCACCTATTTAATTCAAGTTTGAAATAAATTACTGAAGTCAGTGGTCAATGGTTAAATAGATTTCTTTGCGAACTACATTGTTGCACGCTTGGCAGAGATCCTGGTTACGATTGAATGCACTTGAAATATATTTTTGTTTTTTAATTGTTTTTTTTTTTCAACCTCATGTAGATACAGAGCAAAAACACTGAGCTTCCTCTTCCAATTTTTTTTCAGCCCGATGACGGGTTCGCCATTTTTCGGGCTCGCCATTGGACTGTAATTCACGAACAGGTCGATCACGTTAAATGATGGATCCTCCTTTGATTGATGGCCCACACTTCCGCGAGCCCTAGTGTCCGCGAAATTCATCTTTTCCGACCAAACGTGAACCGAGTTTCGAAACCGCAGTCTGATAGGGGAGGTTCGTTTTCCGGGAGATATTCGTCAATCAGTTCGACTCGTGAATCTTTCATAGGTGCGCGAGCTAACATTGAGTGAAACCGGTGTCAATCCCTGGAGCGAAATTGCATCCTGTTTGTAGATGACTGCGACGGCATACCGCACTCACGAAAAAAAAAAAAATAATAATAATAAATAAACATGAAGACGAATGCGGGTTTTGATGCGCTACTGACGTCCCAACATGTCGGAGTGAACCGGAGTGACTCCTGGGAGACCAAATAAAATATTTTAACATCATCCCATCGTTATAATTTACTCACTCACTCACTGATAGAACGTGTTGGGGACAAGATTATCGTTGCTTGCAAAAGATATTATTCACTAAGAATTAGCTCAGATCCTAGTATGCCGACAAATCAATCGAGTAAACGCTCTAAAACGATAAACAATTTTATTTTCATTTTTTTTTTTTTTTTTAATAGAGAACTACAATAGAGTTATATTCTACCAACCACTAACTTACCTAATATGATACCATCGTCGCTCATATATCTTCTCATGCGGGCTGTTAGGTTCCCAGGGTTACATTACGTCCAAAATGACTTAAACACAATGTTCGAATACAAAGACAGAACGCAAGGGATTCAAGAGAATGTTTCCTCTTCCCCTATTAGATACGTGTAATGGGAGCCAAGTTGATGTCACCTGTCATGGAGGGTTGAGTGAAGGGCTCATTTCCAACAGCCATCTACACATAACTCCCGCTGACGACGGAATTGGCACGCGTTCCATTCAACTAGGTGATCAACTTTGCGTCTTCAGGCACTTGGCTTCATTGAAACGCCTCTCGGTCTGAGACATTACCGACGCCATTGTACTAGAGTCTGCTAATGTGTTTATCAGGAGATCTCTAATTCAATGGACGGTAAATTTAACGTACCCCCTCATTTGAATTGCCCTGATAATTGTACCGATTCATGGCGGACGGAGACTGTTGGGAGAGGAAATGGCTTAATGCAGGATCTGAGTAATAGAACAGAAAGGGCGACGCGGATGCTTTATTGTGGATACTGAAGGGACGAAGGAAGTAGAAAGGCATAATTGAATCTATAGCTATAGCTAGGACATTCAATAAATTATATAGAAGACGTCCTGGTGTTGCAGCGGCAACGGGGCGGATGCATTCAACCCTCAATAGGCTCGACTGATTCCAGTTACTCTACTACAAACTGTGAGAACTTATCTCTATTGAGGCCGATAAGCGGAGGATAACTGAACTTGACTCAACCGTATATTCAAAGCACCATTCGCGATAGTCTTGCATTTGTGCCAATACCGGCGTTTTTTTAACGAATCTAATTTGTTCGTTATTAAAGTTTGACAATTTTTGTTGTCTCACGTACGAGAGTGTATTATTATTACAGCAAAAATAACAAACTATAAGTGAAATGACGTTTTTGCCTGCAAACTCAAATTCATGCAAATGAAAGTGACGTGTGAGGGAAATTTAGTTGAATGGGGGTTATAAAAATCATTTTGCATACGAGACGACGAGCTCGCAGAAAACCTAAAAGCTCCAAATCACGACTAACTGGTGGATACTGTACAAGTGTCACTCGCTGGTAGCCGCCAAAAACGTTCCGCTGGAGAACAGTGGGTGACATTAATTGAGCGAGGACGTAGTCCAGGCCGATTCAGGGGGGACGTGAGCGGGATAACATGAATCTGTGATGAACTGTTGTTGCCGGGAGGAGAGGGGGTCAAAAAATGTTGGGACCGACAATTCAACCAATAGGGTCAACACTACTAAGTATTCATCCCGTTTCCTTCCGAGGGAGCACAAGACAAACGACGCGTTTCTTGCTAGTGGCTACGACAAACGATGTGTACTTCCACACACGCTCGAGACATTCTTCACAAGAGAAACGCTTGAGTCGGCGGACCGTTTACCCGGCCGCTGAAAGGAAACCCCCGTGCATGTGAGGGTTGACGAGCACACACGAGTGCCACTAAATGGCATATTTGTGAAACAACTACAGTGACTCTTTCACGAGAGCGAGGGAGAGAGAACTACATACCTGCAGAATAAATGCAGCGCATAATGTTGTTATCGTGAGATTTCTCCTAAATGGAAAGGCCGTCCGTAAGATCACACTCCCGCACAACAGAATGTAAAGCCTCACACAGGCGTACGTGGTTAGAACGTGATCGCTAGGTTGGTTGGAGGACTCGAACCCTGTGAATTGGGCATGGACGTGGGTATTGACTGCTCATGACAGCAGACAGAAGGGTCAAGTGGGTAATTTGATTCGACAGGTTGATAATCAGATCGATCGGAGATATTGCTCCGAACTACTCAATACGCTCACTCAGTACCGTGAACAGTCGACTAATTGCAACGTGAAGTTACTCGTCCCACGACATGCTTCCGAAACCGATGGAATGTAACCATCACCGGCTAGAACGTATATGGAACAATGGGGTTTTGATTGAACTTAACGAGAATCCCGAGCCTCAACACTATACCCATATGACCCCAATGGTCGAACCATCGTTCAAACTTAGTTTATCAATTTCGCGTCGTTGTAAAAAACAAAAAAATAAATAAATAAAATAAATTTAAAAAAAAAAACCTGTATTTATTGTGGCAGGAAATACTCACACCCTGAAGAAGAGCATGAGAAGAATTAGTTTACCGGTCGTGCTAGGAAAAGGAAACAAACCGAGAGGAGCCTGAGATAAAATGATGGATGCTTGAGTGGAAGAGTAACTTTGGTGGGAGAAATACAGAAGCGTGAGGAAAGAGCAAAGCAAATACAGAAAAACGGTGTTCCAATTGTCGGACCTCGTTTCTCACAGTTCCGGTACTCTAATGGATAAATATGGAGTATTTGAGTATTTTCAGGTAGGCTATTAGTTTTTTCAGGGCTTGCAATCACACAATACGTGCTTATCGCTACCTCAAGGAAGACTACGGTGAAAATTAATAAATGTAAGAAATAAAAATAAAAACAATTGAACAAAAGAATATATATAACATATAGAATACGATAATGGCACACGATAATTGGAGAAATGCACATGAAGCGGGCACGCACAAATTACAGCCTCATCGTGTGATCGCCTTGTATGTGCAACTAATAGGTACCCATGAGACGGTCTGACAAACACTGTTGTCAATACAACAAAGCTACACAATTTGTTTTTTTTACATCCAATTCAATCGATTGCTGAACAAAAAAAAAATAATGCTACATGTATTAATATTATGCTTTATTACTGTGAATTATCACATTGTGTTATGGGTTAATTGCAACTGAGCGGAATAACCATTTAATTGCCCGAACGAGTTGCCCAGTTACGGAGTTGATTGGGGTGGCACGAGCGGCCTTAAAAAAAATCTGCAAATTCTTACACACGGGTTGGTTATTCCTCGAATGGGGGAAAACGGTGGATGTGATGGGTCCCGGACCCTTCCAATCGATTCAGGGTCCAAAATTTAGTGGCAATGATATCCCACACGCTATTCGCCCTAGTCTAGGTTACACCATGGCGCAAGGGCTAGCGCGTTCGGCGTAGTAGTAAACCGGGAGGTACTCAGTTCGAACCCAGGTGGGGTTTAGTTTTTTTTTTTTTTTAACCCATAAATTGACCAATTACTTTTCCAGTGGGTGCCAATCGTTCTGGACCAATTTATTTGGATTCAGCGTCCAAAATTTAGTGGGAAAATGACACCCTACTCGCCTAGATCGCCCAAATCTCGAAAATCCATTTTCAAAAACACATTTTGACCCCTACCCCCGCCAAATTTGGTCCGATCGGGCTGAAAAGTTTCGAGGACCCGTCTTGGCAGGGAACAGACCCCTGACCAAAATTTCAGATTTTTAGAAAATTTTCTACTACCAAAAAGGGCGCGGACGATGGACGGCGTACGGCGTACGGGGTACGGCGTACGGCGTACGGCGTACGGCGGACGGACATCGACCTTTTTTGATCAGGACATCATGAAACGTCCAGAAAAAAATTTTGAGCCGAAATCGGAGAGGTTGACCATTATCATGAAAACATAGGTTGATTATTCGAGGAATAACCAACCAAAAAACGGAAACAGAAAAAACAGAACCTTTCCTCCATCAACCAACTCTAGTCAAACTTTGCCGAATAATATACCATACTTAGAAAAATGGAAGGTGTAATTAAAATCATTAAGGAGTGAATGATCAAAACAAGAGGTAGGAGAGATTACGAGTTGACCGGGTGGCCGGGAGGTAGTGCTCGTGGTGTTGCGCTACCAGCACAGGGTTCCCAGCCTCTTCTTATGTGAACAACAATGGCTGTCATCAGTCTATCAGTGAACAGAAACACAAAAGAATATTACGCTGTTCCCATGAAACATTCATGGTGGAGATCAGAACTGGCGGGGACGTTATCAGCTCGGAGAAATCCTGGAAAAAACCTACTCGAAGCGCCATGAGGAAGAGTTTTCATTCAGCTAGAATTCTTCCTCTGGCCACGGGCTGAGAACGCCAACTCGATTACTCACGCCCAGTATCTCGCGGAGCTCACAGAAGGCAGCTTCTAGAGATAAGCAGGCTCTAATGCTGGGAAAACTCTTTCCATTTTTTGCGGTCCTATTTCACGTTTGGGCGTTGGTTCGTAGAAATCCTTCAAAAGCTGCAAGAAGATGGGATTCGGAGTATCCGCGGATGAATGGTCGTCATCCTTCCTTTAGAAAAGAGGCTTGACAAAAACCATTTCGAGAGAGACGAAAACCGTCGAGTTTAAGTATTTTCGCCGCGGTTTCTCGAGGCAAGGCATGAATAAAGACGCACGGGTACAGGACAGGAGGTGTTTTTTTTTTTTGCAGCAGCAATGACTTTTTTCCTTCAAGAATATTCCCATTTTGATGGCTTTGATGGTTATAGATCTGAGAAGATCGATTTATTTACTACGATGGAAGGCAGGCGATGCCACGTAGCCCTCAAGCGGAAGAGCTTTTTCCGGGAAGGATCCAACAATATCAGACCTCACTAGAGATACTAAAGAACTGGAGAAAAATGAGTTTTTTGAGAGAGCCACCAAGAAAGATTTGACGTTGAACCATCCAACCTCCCTCAACGGACAGACCAACGATCCGGGTGGAGGGGGGGAAGGGTAGTTTGACAGCATATTAAGTCTCAGTCCAACACTAAACACAGTCCTCAGTTATTCAACACAGATTCGATCCATATGTCGCAATGCATCTAACAAGATACGATCCAAACTGGTCTTCAATATACAGAATTCATTAGGTATCCTCAATGGTTAAGGTGCCTTTACTGCTGGGGACGAACCTTGTTGAATAATTCATTTGGGGTTGAATGTGTACTTTTGGAAGAGCAAACGTCTTTTGATATCGTTTCAATTAGTGTAGGTAGCTCTTTGATTACGCAGCGTGGAGGCTTTGTGCGTGAAAGCTGAGCGGTAATTAAACGAGCAGCCTCACCTGGTGTGTTATAGCATTTTCCAGAGAGAGAAACAAGACGAGAACGGAATGCTCTAACCTCCTGCATTTCATTCCAAGACTCTATATTTCGTTTCTGTTCTCACTCCTAGAAGGTGAAGGGACCTGACGATAATTTATGAGAGAAAATTTAGAACAAATTATTTCAGTCCTACACAATGAATATACCCATTTTCTCCGTATAATTACGTTGCCAAAGTCAAACGAAATTAATAATAAGATGAATTCCAGTTTGTAATGACGGATGTGTCTGAACCTTCATTGAACCCTTCGATATAACCAAGTAACCTTGTTGGAGAGGATTGTGACATAGACTGCTTCAAAAGGAGATTCAAGGCTTGGGTTTGTTACTCGATGAGGGTTCACCTGGTAAAGATGGAGCAAAAGTAGGGTAGTCCGCGCGGAAATAGGTACGATTATTCTCGTCCAGGGAAGAGATACTGTGAGAATTTTCATGAGCCTCCCCTTTTCTATCTCTCGCGGCCTTTTACTTTTTCTCTCAAGAGCTCATCGGTCTGAAATACGGCCGCACTTTAAAGGAGATTCTGTCGGATCCATGTCGACAAGAAGAATGTCCACACCGAAAAAAAGGGGATGTACTGGAATGACTTGAAAAGTTCAAGGTGCGTTCTCGAAGAGTGAAAAAGTTAAGCATTCTAGTTTATGAAATTCAGGGCAGGATTCTTACAAACACAGACAGTTCAAGTGCAGCGCTTAGAAATTAGATCCTCAATGAGAAAGTCTTCTGGGAACGTCGACATTGATGATGAAGACACACCACTCCGACGAGGGTGGAACAATATTCTCTCTCTCAAAATAAACGTGCGGCATCTTTTTTCTAATTTGGTAAGCCTCACACTCGTTACTCGTTACCAAACTGTTCTTCGACATCATTACAGGGACGAACGAACTCCACCCTCCCTGATAATCAGTGGGGCCTTTCAACTCGGAAACCAACCAGAAAAGGCTGAAAGGGGGCCGGTAGACGAGAAACGACACATAAAGAGCCTTTTTCCTGCCTCAGTTCGACCTTTGGCCCAGTCTGGTGGGATTCTTTTATGCGGGCCCCGTCCGACTGTCACGAAGCTACCACGCTTTCCAGCTACCGGGCCAGCTACCATTTCGATTCTCTCGTCCTAATGAACGCGTCGTTCTTTGTGTTGTATCTCGTACGCCAGCAGCTCTCATAGCTCTCGCATTATTGCCTGTTCATGAAAACCGGGTGGAAAAACGCTGATTCTTCAGGTCGGAATGGATTGTTTTCTCCGAGCTCATTTCTTTCAAAATACCGCTTTTCCCGCGAGTTGGCGGCATGGATGATTCCCATCATACGGATAACTTCTCATCGGTTTCTTTACCTGTCAAGAACTCGGAACATCGTTGAAGAATCAAACAGAGGATATATGTGCAGCAGTGATCAGCAAGCGGTACTATCAAAATCAAGTTCGAGTATTGGTATATCATAATATATCCCCAGCTAACATGCCTGCTCGCTTCACATATAAAGGAGTGCATATGCCTCACCAGCACTCACCACACGAGTTTGCTCAAGGAGGAAGCTAACCCCAGATAGAGTTACGTCATCAACGAGTAGAAACCGTTGTTTTCCCGACATTCGCCTAACTGCAACACTGAGGTAATGTGGAAGATTAAAACTGATTTATGATCGGCTATTGAAACGAATCAACTTTAATCAATGATGAACACAAATTTGGTCGCGTAAGGCAACTCAAGAATGATTTAAGATAAGGTAGATTGAATGTTGAATATTCAAATGAGAGTAGGATGCATACGATCGTTCGCAGTTTCAGGCCCCAGGCATTGTTAAACATATCGACAAAGCCGCAGATCAGGATGCGGTCTCGAGGTATTTGTCGCGAAATCCCTTCTTCATTAGCATGGTGATTACCCGTCGTTCATTGTAACTATTAGCCTATTCCGACGAAGCGGATGGATTACTAACCAATTAACAGAACCCCAACTCACATATGAGAGCGAGGGATCATCCCTGGGAACTTGGACTACTGACAGATGGATATGTGAGCCCACATGAGCCCATGATGAGAGTGGAGGCGCGAAACGGCTTCGTTATTGCTTCAAGCCATCACCCCGGCCTATACTCTCTCACAGCTCCCCCACCAACGCCATAAGGGAGATTAGATTAGACTAAACCACAACTGCCACAAAGCAGCGAAATTCAATAGTAGAGGCGTTTTCCAGTGAAACCCAACCGGGAACGTAATCGAGTTTCGCGTTTCGAAAACGAAAGAGACGTGGGACTTGACCAGAAAATGTTCACTCGAGACCTATAGCGTATCCCACAACTCCAGGAGACCCCACAGCCTAATCCCGGAAAAGCGCGAGGACCGGGAGGGAAACTCTCCCGAAGCCCAACTTCCAATCAGGCAGTGCCTTTATAATCCTCTTCGTCTCAATCAGGGTCGAATGCAGAACATCCCACGCCACTTGACCCCATCTCTCACTCTTCTCGGGGTGAAACCACTTTCCGATAACATCCATCCCCTTTAACATTTTTCCGGAGGAAATGGCAGAAAGCGAGTAAATGAAACTTTCAGCGCACGATTACTAACGTCATGAAGGTTCCCACAACCGACGGGAAACTTCAGTGTTCACAAAGGACAAAATCCTCTTCAACTATTCATTCCATATTACGGCCGTTGTTCACTGGAGTTTGAGCGATCGATAAAAGAGCGGGATTGAAGCTGAAGAGTAAAGGCGGTTTTGGCGAAGGGTCAAGATACGTCCTTTCCACTCCTATTTCCACTGTCCCACGAGACCGTCCCTGCTTGCCTAAGAAATATAGAACCAATCTGGAAGAAGCGAAGACGACTGGGATCGTGCTGATATACTCTGCAACCTGTTGACAACGTTGCTTTTGTAGGAAATTCAGGATCAAAAGAGCCTCCAAAATGTCAAGGTGTTTTCATCCGTTGAAAGATCAAAGAGAGCTTGTGATGGGAACAAAATTGTATGATTTAGTTCGTAATAAGTATCAGGTTTTGTGTAAAAAAACAGTAAATACATCAGAAAAGAGAATATTCAATGGTCGAGAACAATTATGAGCCATATATCTTTACACAGATGGTAAAGCAATAGAAGATCACACGAACGCATGATTTGTCCTGAGGAAATCATCCATTGCCCTCATTAATACATCTGAACAAGTTCCATTTAGTGACACACCATTTTCATCGGTTTGCACATGCAGCACGATACGAATAATGTAATTAAGGCTCACGAACAAGTGTGGGAGATGAGTACCACGGTGGTGTTCATCGAATGACCGGGCAGCCAGTGGTCGATCAGAAACACAAATGTACGAGTTCACGACGCAACATCCTGGGGCGGCAATTTCATTGGAGATTTACATTGAAATTGGTTTTGTAGATATAATATTGAAAGGATATTAAGATTGAAATGTTGAATAAACTGCATCGGTCAATCTTTGATAATGAACAACTTGATGCTCCTTCCAACGGAATTTGAGAAATAAAACGCAGCATAACTTCTTCCGGTGGGTGCCAATTGTTCTTGGACCCATTATAATTGGATTCAGCGTCCAAAATTTAGTGGAAAGTTATACCTCACACGCCTGGATCGCCAAAAACCTCGAAAATCCATTTTTCGAAATACACATTTTGACTCCTACCCCGCCCGAATTTGGTCCAATCGGGCTGAAAAGTTTTGAGGACTAGCTAGAGCCGGGAACAGACCGCTGACCCAAATTTCAGATTTTTTAAAAATTTTAGATTATTGATAAATATTTTTTCTTTTCTACTACCAAAGACGGTGGACGGACATTTGACTTTTTTGATCTAGAAAAAAAAGTTTTGGGCCGAATCGGAGAGGTTGACGTTTTGTATGAAAACATAGGTTGATTATTCAAGGAACAACCAAAATAAATGGTAGGGTTGGTGGCATTGGACATTTTAAAAATAGATAGGGTGCAATATTTATCAGAATCAGCTTGTCGGATCGATTCCTGAAGATTCAAGAATTTGAAACGCGAATACCCCGTATCTTGTATATTCTGACCGAATTAAGCTTACCAGTCCCCATTTCCCAGGTTGCAAACCCAACTTCCTACCGATGTTATCATCCTACTCTCCAAACAAACACCGACCGCACATCCCTCATGGACTAATTAGCTTCACGTTATTATAATTGTTCAACTACCGGGAGTTATTTCCCCTATTGGAAATCTGTAAGTGATCATACCATTGACAGGTGGGGAATCCACGGATATGTTAACCCAGTTCTAGCGACAAAGGGACGACACCGAATAGCTCATATGAAATGATAGGCATTAGTAGTAATAATTCGTCAGCTGGTTCGAATAATCGTAGTTCAAATCATAGGAGTACATATTTCGAATACAATATCATACGAATTCAATGATAGTTTGAAGTCGTTGAGGCTAATTTATTGAAAACATTTTTTTCTGTCGACCACCTCTTCGACAAAGGAACTCCATTCATTGGAAGGATTCGTTGTACACTAAAACGAATATAGCGTGTTAAAAATCGGGAACAGTTTCTACTATAAAATATGCCTATGCGCTTGAACAACAGTTCTACCAACTGCACCTCTAGTGATGCAACGCCTACGTATTGATCTGAAGTATTTGGACGTTGCGAGCCTCTATTGAAGCGCAAGACACATCGAGCTCTCTCGTTGCTGACATTCCGTTATATGGGTACCCTTCGAATAGGAACGTCTGATGATTATGTACACTAAAACACCGGAAGCGTATATTACAGCAACAATTACGCAAGCTGTCGCACTATTCACACGTCTACATTTGAGATATTCAGGATGGATTCAATTCCATGGTCTCCTGCAAATGGTAAAGATACTGTGGTATATCTAAATGAAAGGTAAATCCCACGCAAGTATGACCTAATACGTGTATCTCCGGATTCGGATGTTTTCATCGCAGTTTTTTGACATCAGAGTAATATAAGAGAGATTCTGAGAATCAGCGAAAGACGTCCTCTTGGAGAATAGCTTTGCTTTTGAGAAATATTGCCCTGTGCTTGAGTCTACGTGCAAATTGAATTTAACAGTGTCATCAACCTGTTGCGATTCCAGTTTAGTGGCTTGAACTGAGGCGGAACAAAGTAGTCGTTTAAGCCAGTTTTCTGCAATGGATTTAATCGTAGCATTTGTGTAGTTTGAAGTCGCAAAAAAGAAGGTTTAAGGCATAAAAGAGGGCCGTTTCAGTTTATGATACTTTGGGTGTGTTGTTGTTTCAAAGCTGTCCCCTCATAAAAACTTCCAACAGCTCAACTCCACAAGATCAGGGATGATACCTCTAATCCTACACATAGTGCAGTTTATTTATGCGTATCAACATTCGGGACGCCAACATTAAAGCGTAAAGAAAGAAGTGATCCTTATCCGACAACCAATGGAGCTTGATCAAATTTGAATTAAAAAGTAGAAAACGTCATGCTCATCATCTAAACCCATGATCAATAATAATATGCAGAAGAGAAAACTGTGAGGAAAACCAATGCAAGGTGTTACAGAGTGGAGAGAAACGAGGAATTGAGGGACCTCAGAGAATATCAACGAAGCATTCAACGAGTGTACAGCAGCAACAAAGAAGAATCAGGCGTACGTGGAACATGTGATAAAATTAGTGAACTATCTGACTGATAGTTCTTCAGAGAGACGCCTTCAAGTTCTTTTGCCATATTTGACTGCAGCTCATGTACACGACGCTAAATGCCCTTCACCGGTGAATAAATCGAACAAATTCTACGTGAATTCAACTGTGCAAAATATAAATCACAAAGTGTCAAATAGAACGCCTAATCATTACAACGATGGGAGGCGGCAGGCTGGTCAACCAAAGGGTAGTGTTTGGGTACTAAGATTTCTTTCTGTGATGGGGCCGGGCGGGGTAGAATGATTACCTGATTGTTCGTCAAGAAGGTCATGGACTGATGTTGTCTCGGTCGCGTCGTTGGCGGCGTGGTCGGGTAGTTCATGAACCTTAGCTCGTGAAGGGACAGCGTCGACTTGTTGTACGGCTTCGGGGGAGGAATTAAGTCGAATTAACGGGAAAAGGAAAAGGATAATTTGTCGACGTTGGAGTTTTTGTTGTGTGAGAAGCGGGAAAAAGAGAGAAAAACAAATATTGGATCAGTTCAGTTCTGCAGACAAGCGGATCCACGAATAATATCCTCGACGACACTAAATCACGAAGCGTAATAAATTTCAATTTTGAATGACTTTCAAGATATCCTTCTGGTTACAGAAATTAAGCTCCTCTAAGAAGATATCTAAATTGAAGCAACTGTTTTGTCCACGAAGCAAGCAAAAGCAGCTAATTCCATCTATAATTACAAAACGTCAACTAAATAAACCATTTGACGCCTGATAAGAATAGGCTGTAATCAGTATCGTAATTATATATCTATAGGCGGCTTAAGAGAGTTCTACGGAAGCCACTAAACACATTATGCATTTCATAATACTGCATTTCTCATGACTTTTTATTTTATAATTAAAAAAAAATTAATTTCAAAATTCAAAGAATTGAATTTTTTCATCATTCTGAATTATCTCACAAATTCAAAGGAAAAATCATTGATAAAAGCAATGTGAGATCACGTTTTGTATGTACAAAGCTTTAGTGTTTACAGAAGGAAAACCAACAGTTAGGACTAATTCCGGCAAAACAGAGTTTAGAAGTCGAGTTTGCGTAACGCTGCTAGTTATTTCAATAACACGAATCGTACTTTGAGGATTAGCATGATTCTGCAGGGCAAATTACGTATATACACGATAAACCCGACAAAAAAAAATTATCGTTAAAAGACAACGTTTACATATAAAACATTGAGTGTATGGTAAAGTAAAAGTAACGGTTGTTTCGATGAATGTGAATGGCACACTAAATGTGGAGAATGGACAGTTTGAAAAGGCTTCTCTTTCAGGGCTCCGCTGTGAAATTAGATCGACTATCAACTCTATCAAGTAAGTACGAATAAAATATCACCCCCAATGTCTTTGATGGCCCAAACATCATCCAACCTCTTTTTTGGACGGTGAAATGGTCCAAGAATATACTAATACATACAATGAACAAAATGTGTTCTTATCGATGCATTTTAATTATCATCATAATAATTGTCGCTGAAGCATACCCATTCACTTTTTGCGCATTTCCCGCTCTGGAGGCTACTTACCATTAAGTCTATTATTGAATTTGACACTTGACTGAAGAAATGGTCGAATATTCGTCTCTCTTAAAACAATAACAACAGCCTTCTAAAACCAAAAAATGAGTAGTGCGAACTGACGTTATTCCCTCTGTTAAGAACGTCTGAAGAAAAGCCTTTCCAAAGTGGGAATTCGGAAAAGACAACATGAGCCGGGCCGGAACACGTCAAGGCAAAGAGCGTTTGGTTAGGCTCTAGCGTCAGGGCGTGGCCGGGATCCAGTTAGATGTGTATGAAACCACAGAAGTTTTGAATTATCATAAACCAGTGAGTATGAGGTTAGGGGAATTGACGAGAAATTACTCTGCGGACCAACATGCTGAATTTCTTTTGACGAGCAATAATTGCATAAAAATGGTACGATTCAAATATATTTTAAATAAAATTTTGAAGAGCGAACTCATCATTAGGTTGTACTTGATATTAAAATTAAATTTCCCGTGAAAGAAAGAAACATTCTGAATAAAACCCCTTACAATATTAACCCATCAGTGCTCTTTGTTCTCGATGAATAATAGATGATGATGAGGTGAATTGTATGAGGTAACTCCTCTTTTTCCTTTGAAAAACGAAAACAAAAAGGGCATTCATTTACCTGTTGATGGCTCTGTGGTATGTAGCTCATAGACTGGTGGTGGTGGGGATGGGTGGAAGGAGGTGTTGTAGGGTAGTAGGGCCCGTTGGCCGTTGGTACGCCGCCTCTGCATAGCTCGTGCAGCGATGACGACGATTTGTTATACTGTTTAGATAAAAACGAGGAGTGGACGGTTATTTTCGAAATCATTTAAGGGGGATTGATGAACCATTGAATTTCCCATAATTGAATGTTGTTGATACCACACGGTTCTGTCCGTGTTGCCTCTTTTTATAAGTTCACGGCCCAATATAACATATCCGGGTTTGATCCGGGGGTTGCCGATCCCCTTTTGTCACTTTAAGAGATTGTACGACAAATTTAAATTTGATTCAACAATTAATAAATAAAATTTCAAAAGTTTTTAGTCCGAACATCTCCTACAACGATCAATTTCACTTTCCTCCCTCACAACATAGCTTTATAAAAGGTAAGAGCTCATTGCCAAAGAATACTTTCTTTTTCCTTTTTTAGGGGTGAAATGCACTATACTTTTCACTGACAGGCATAAATATTTCGCCGTTTGTTGCGTTTGAGTCGGTTATCCTTGTTTTTAGCAGAAAAAGCGTATTTGTTTATTATTACTAAAGCTAATAAGATTACTTTCATATGAGAAAGATTTTACGATATGTTTAAATGTAATTTAATTATTCCCTCCCTTTTTGTTTAAAATTCTGAAAAATGAATGACTAAATAAAATGAATTTTAAAAATAGAATATTTAAAAAAAAATGTGTTCGATGTACTGAGACACCAGTAATAGAGAATTTCAAAAGAAATAGAAAAAAATGACAAGAACCCCAAATTTAGCATTGAAACCCCATCTTCAAAAAGATTACTCAACTTTTGTTCAACTCCCGAGCCATTGTTGAGCTTGCTGACAGTAAGACGCAAAATTAATGTTCTCCAATATTTTAGTTCACTCGTGTTTCACCACCTCCTTCTACGTATTGACGTGACCAGGCTTCAGAAAGTGATGCCCGTTCCAGTGGATTTGAAAACTGAGTTTGAATGCCGGTAACGCGCACGTCAGCGCCAACTGAAAAATATTAAGTTCGACATTTAACTGTCCCCACGTTACAACTGGAACTTATTCTTTCACATCCAACCTGGTCGTGACAAGCAGTAATTTCACAGGTACCATCTGCGAACACGACTAGACGGGGCTGAAGGTTATACAGTACACGCAGAACAGTTGGGTATTAGCGGAGTGGTATAACTCCGCAATTGTACCGTCTCCAGATGAATGTACGAATCTATGTACATATGCGTGTCATAACTGAGAAAAAATGAGGGCGGCCGAAAAATATGCAGAATAATTTTAAATTAAATCATTAGAAGGACTAATAGATAAACCGACAAAGGTTCCCAAAATCCAAACTTCCTGACTTGGAATGATCACGTTCAACGCTCATAAAAACATGACACGTCGGAGCAGAATGCAAATTTGGTTTCTATCTCATCAGGAAAGCTTCCGGGATAGCTCATTGGGTCGCACAGCCGGCCGTTATTGACCACATCATTACCCTTGAGCCGAGAGTAGCACTACAATCTACCATCGTTAAACGACCCCTTTTCGAATTCATGGAACTCAAACTCCGTCCAGGGAACCGACGACCGTAAATAACTCAAAATGAGAAAATTACTGTCGACGTGACGCAGCGTATGAATAATTGACACTTTCCACAATTCGAGGCATTGCACGTGTGGGTGAAGCGAGAAAACCCCCGCGCGACGACAGAAATTAACGTGATTCGTCGCTCTTGTGGATTTTACCGGATGATTACGCTAGGATATTGGGCCTGTTCAAACGTTGGGTGTTTTCACTAGTTCGACGAGAGGATTCCTGTGGGCCCTTTGAAATGCGGGTTTTCGCTTTCTCTCGAATGCGACCCACTTGAGAGCGCCAAAGAGTGCTTGAAGCTTTGGGAAAAATTTAAGGATTGAAGGAATCCTACATTTAAATACTCCGATGCTCTCCACATTTTAAAAGGCTTATATCCCAGCGATATGGTAGTTTTATTGAATTTCAAAATTCGGCAGATGATCGAATCGATCGAATTTTCGCGTTTAGTCTCCATAAACTCAATCCGCCAAGTTCGCGGATAGTTTTGAAAGAAAAGCCAGCCACCATTCTTCCCTTTTCACTTGTATCTTCGAAATTATTCAGTTATTTATCTTCATACAAGTATAATAACTCATTGCTGTAAAAGTCTTGAGAACCTGAATTAATTCGTAACAATTCATCAATTTTCTCTTGGTTGAAAAGATTTGAAAGCATTATCATCATGTGAATCTGATCCACGGTACTCCATTTATGAAACTCCTTAAATTGCGAGGACATTCAGACCTTTCTGAATGAAATGAGCTGCAAAAATCAAGTTCGGTAATACAATCCAGAATAGCCGAGTTGAAGAGTGAAAGGACCAATGTCATTGAGAGTGGAGATCTTTCATACTCTTTGAATCTCAGAAGCGACAAGTTGCAAAGGGAAAAGTGAAGACAAGCCTTGAATAGGCCTCAGGCCTCAAAGAGAAACTCTTTTCCTCCTGATCCTGAGCTCCGTAGTGAAACGAAGAAATGTGTGCCAAGACTACAATTTCGTTCCCCCTCATTTCCTCTCGATGAAAGCTAAAAATCCCAGCATTACTTTTTGAAAAGGGAAAGTACGGCTTTTCTAAGAAGCACGGGAGGTGATGGCAAGAGTGAACTAAATTGGATCGTGGAAGACGGAAGTGGGAAAGTTGGACAAATCGTCCTGAACAAGCCAATTCATCCAGCTCGTAGTTGAAACCTTGAAAGAAAATGCAGACTTCCATAGATAACATTTGTCCAGTAAAAGCTCATATTCTGATGACAGCTCAACAACAAATTGTTCAATTTTAGTATCTTCAGTGATTCGACTAACTATAATAAGGAAAATATCGGTCACAACTCTTCTAAAACAAATTATATTCGAGCGATGAATAAATCATGTGCCACTAACTGGTTTGGAAAACCGGAGTCTTGAAGAGCAGTAAACGTCGGTGGACTTGTGAAAACAGAGAACACGGTAGTGTGAGAGAATGTATTGATTTTCAAAGAATACACGGGCTATGACACGTCTCAATTGCCATGTACAAGTTCAAGTCAAAAATGATTACTTGCGTCGTAAAAAATGTAATACTATGCCATGATGAGAGATGGTGACGACTAAATTAACCCTCAAACGGTTTCGGTACAACTAAAAAACGAAATTGCGTTGTTTTTACGTCGTAACGATGCGAATCTATAGCGATATTTGGATTTGGGTGGTTTTCGCTCGGGTTGTAAAGGGAAAGAAGACGATAAAACCGAACGAGGAGAAAAGTTGGGAGGAAGATTATTCTGAAGGTGGCCCAACGTGCCGAGGGATAAGGCGACTGCTCGTAAGGATTCAACTGTTGCTTTGCGAGCAGATGGAAACGAAAGGGGTGACGGTCGTTGATCACCGAGAGCGATAACGATTCAAACAAATCCGTTTTTGTCAACTCGCGATTATCGCAAAAAAATACATAGGCACTGAAAAGATGATACTCAATGATCACCTGCACACTCTGTGACTTTGAAAATTGAAAATAATTGTATTGATACAATTCCATATTTAACACGTTCGGCACATATCTTCATTTCATGAAAATTTCTATAATTTGAAGGGAAAAAGAACGAATTCGATCAACAACAAGAACAAAAAAATGAGGTTCTACAATGACGTGGAACATTAATGAAGAGGAATCTTGTCAATTTTCGGTAAGAAGTGGTCCGATTACCTCTTGTACTAATAATTTCATTGAGAACAAGGGCGAGAAAGATAAAAATTCTCGATGTCTCGGGTTTGTCATTTACGAAATTTCCCTCTAAAAGAAGAAGACGGTCCTCTTTTAGAACCAAATTATGGAAAGTTGTTATTGCGGTTGTGGCAAAGGGCACCAGAAGACAAAATTGATTTGTATCGCTTCTCGTTTCATAATTCAAATAATTCAAACAAAGGAGAAGAAAAAAACGGGTTTTGAGGGGGAAATAATGTTTGCTCGCTTTCGCAGACGGTGGAATGGACCGAGGGACGCGCCAATACCGGGGGAAAATTACATTGTCAGAGTTTGGAAGGAGCATAACCCATTATTGGCGCGGTGAAGAATCCTCTTAGGATATAGTGTAAATAAATACGTTATAAATTCAGTTCTATTAATAAAGGGATCAATCGAACGAGAGAATGAGAGAAACCAAAAGATTAGATTTCCGGGTCAATATAAAGGAAAAATAAAATCATTCGATTCAATCAAACGGTTTTACATTTTTGCGGAATTTTCTTCAACCTTCAACAACCGTTCTCGTTTCGTCCGTATTCAATTACCTCGGAAATCATTCAAAAAATGTTCGAACATTGACTGCAATACAACTTCCAAAAGGGTTTTCTCAACGTGTAACAATTACCGTTTTCGATTTAGTTTATAATCTGGAGAATCGTCCGAATACTATGTACGGACCAAAAGAATGATTCTAGTTGAACGTTTTTTAGAGCAATTTAAAAAAAACTGGAAAGATCGCCAATTTTCTTTCATTGTGATTCTAGAATGTGTGAAATACCGAGATTGTGGATTTTGAGGTGAAAACCGAAGTTTTAATTATTCACGCTAAATAAATTTTCTGAGAGTTTTCTACAAGCAGAATTATCGCGCTTGATAAGCGACACATTGAAATCAACATCCTCGGACGAACAGAAGTAGGGCGGGGAAGGGGGCTACATTTTTCTCATTTCATCTAAAAGATACTGATTTAAAGTTTCCAAGTGATTTTGTAATTATAACTAAAAACTATGACCTGAGCAGGTCGAATATGTTGAATATGTCAGAAAGTCACAGAAGCTTCAGCCGAATTAATGCTATATTTACTACGTGCTGATTAATGGAAACCCACATGAGGCGGAAGTGGGTCAGGGGCGTGCGTGAAGAAAACAACACTTTTACACGCGAGATCAGCCATAATGCACGGACGATATTTTGTCGTACTGTTAACTCGTACGGAAGTGTTGTAGGAAAATAGTGTAGATTGGAAGATTATGTTAATACAAGTAACATTAAGATGGAAGAGTGGTTGAGATACGAGAACGGTTGAGAGTTTGCGGATTGAAAATTATTATGATTATTCTGGTAATGGAGTGAATGAGTTTACACGAGTTTTTGCAGCGGAAAAATATGATAGTTGATGTCGAAATTATTCATAATTAATATAGCGACATAAGGGTTCCTTCCGCTCGCATGGTCATCGCTTGAGGGTTGATTGTGCTAAGAAAGGGGGTTTCTTGGTTTAACGAGTGTATTCAAGGGCGTTGATGAGTGATGTGCGTGTACAGGGTACACATTAGGTAGGTGGTAATTACCTGGTGGTGAGGTATGGGGTAATGAGCGGGGTGGAAGGGTGGAGGGGTGGTGGGATGGTAATATGGGCCGTTGGGAACGAGCCCAAGTCGGTACGGGCTGTGGACCGGACAGGTGGGGTCGGACCCATCTCGGAACCGTCCAATTGGGGGGCTCCAGGATTCACTCCGGGGTTGGCTATAGCTAGCCAGCGCGGGGCACGAGCACACCACTGACTGACGAGGCGGGCTAGCCCCCCTCGGATCCCCGCACCCCCTTCAACCCCGACGCACCCCTCGACGCACAACCCTCGCCACCCCCATCGCCCAGGAGCGGCGCTTTCACTCGGAGGTTGCGCCGCCACCCCGACGTCTCCACCCGCCATTCACCAGCGGTCGAGTTTACAACAAAATCGAACCCTCCGTCTAGTAACCCCGGCCAAAAAATATACAAGCCTACCTAATCGAGGCCTCCCTCCACAACTAACAATGAAATCGAATTCATACTCCACTAGGTTGGCAACCAAAGGCCTTCACGTCTCGTCCAAACATATTCACTGTCAACCCCTGTAAAACACAGATTAGTTGAGCCTGCGAGTGGCATTCTGCTGCCATTTTTACTTCAACTTCAACCATCTCAAATAACCCTCTAAACCACTCTACACAAAAATTAAAAAATCGGTGTATCGCGCAAGGATGGACTATTCCAGATAGCTGTCGCATGTATTGGGAATAGCATCATTGTAGTCTTCCAAGTACCTACCTATTATGAGGAGAAAGAAACATTTCAAGAATTCTCAACAACTGCCAAAAATTCAAACTCTGCGTCTCCCAAAGAGAGCGCGACAATGGATTAGAGACCCAATAACTCCACACGCCTGGATCACCAATAACATGCAAAGAACATACTAAACCCGAACTAAAAACCATGAGCATGAAAAACGACGTTTCCAATCATTCTACCCCTCCGTTTCGGTTTATTATTCCTTGAATAACATATAAGTACTTAACTAGATACTCACCTATTTTGAAAGTTGTTTTTCAATATTTTTTGAAACCTAGGCATTCGGTGTATTATTTTCGGCAATTTTTGATGCTAAATCAATTGGAATGAGCCTTAGAAATTCACTGGAAACTCCATCCTCCATGTCAATCGATATGAGGCCTTAAATCAAGTGGGAAATGAAACACACGCACCAGATCTCAAAAAACTCGGAGACAAATCATCTTCACATTCTTCGATTTCAATCTTTGCGGTGTCAGTTCGAAAGACATCAAATCGAGTCAAAATCTAGAATTTGATGAAAAATTATACCCAACCCACCTACAAACTCTAAAGAAGCCGAACGAATATTCAATTGTTTCACTTTTCAATTTAGGTGGGTCAAACTAAAATTAGTTATATATAAATTTTTTCAAAAAGACTTCAAACACCACATTTTCTTGGACTACAAACACAAACATTTTTTTCATTTTTTTAAAATTTTATTTATTTATTTATTAAAACGAATACACGAGTTATGCTCAATAAGAATAATGAAACAAAATAACGTGGAATACCCCGATTGAAAAATCACCCGTTAAACTCACATCCATCGAATATACCCACAACGCATCTGATCGGATCATTCAATCGTGAACGACGCCAGAGACCGAGAACCTCATGAGTTTGACAACGCTTGATGAGGGGAACCGTAAATGGGTCACGGGGAACTGGGGAGTATTGATTCAATTGAGGGAAAAGCGAACTGAATGAAGGGTAAGTTAGCGGACGAGGGGTGGGATTCGATTACCCTCTCACTTATCCAAACCTGATCGCGACAGCCAAACCAATCATCGTCTGTTTGGAAGCCATTCATCAGCAAGGTGATGTCAGTTGTTTGTAAACTCTGAATAATTTTCAGACATTTTCTCAATTTTTCTTGGATTTTTTACAATTTGATTTGAAATACAATGTATTTGAAATATTAACACAAATTAGTCAGCAAGATTATTCAACTAAATTATACTTGAACGACTCTGCTGACTACTATTTCCTACCGAATCATCAAAATTGTTTAAGAATCATTTCACTGTGTCCATACTATTAGGAAACCTTTGAGAAAATTGAAGTAAAATCAGTATTTCTATCGTAATACCACATCAGTAATTATTTTATTCCGAATTCGGGCCGATCGGGCTGAAAAACTTGAGTCAGAAAAAGGTTCCTGACCAAAATTTCAGACTTGAATGAATGTGTCCACTACAAAAAACGGCGGACGGCCATTTCTCTTTCGTGGACTAAACATCATAAAACGTAAACTGTCAATTTTGGGGCCAATCAGAATGGTTGACCTCTGGGATTAATCAAGGAATGACTAACCAAAATGCCAGTTTGAACGAAACGGGGAAATATGAAGACAATCTACCGCTGTGCATTCCGCCCTTTTGCTTCAAATCTCACCACGGATAGACGGATTTGCCTGATGAGAATATACGAACGTGCAAAGTAGGAATTAGGATACATGCACATTAAGTGGTTCACGGTGAAAAGTATAAATTGTCGTGAACCCTGTTGCGTTCACATAAACGTCGCGATGGATTTTCTGGCTGGGATGTAAAGCGACCAATTGTGAGAATTTCTGCTCATGGTATGTTAGCGACGGAGTCCAAGTACCGAGAAAAGCTCTAGCGAAAGACTCGAGGTATCCCAGAAGCTTAGCATAACTCACCAGTGGACCCCTGGCAATGGCGAACACGTGCAACCTGGTTCCTACACAAAGCTGCCGTTCATTTTCACAGGTCGTCCCACCCGTGGCTTCGTTACTGTATAGGGCGAGGAGAGTATTTCGCTTATTGGTTGGACATCAAAGGATTTTGTCTCTTTTCATGGCTCTCAGACTGAAATGCTATCCGTATAATTTGAACCTCGTTGGTCTTCTGATTCCCGCAACGGTTAGAAAAGCTTGTTTTCCACTACCGCGTTGAGGAATGTCGCGGCGTAATAGGAGTAGGAGATTATGATGAGGGAGGGGAAGGGGGAATCAAAGGCATTCTGAGTCAAATATGAAGATATGCGCATTGCGGGATGGCGGCGTGATGGTTCAATGCCGAGGTCCCAGTTAGCACATCACGGATAAACGCACTCTCATCTTGCCACCCATAACTGATTTTGGTAGAGGCCATTCAAAGCTTTATTTTCACTCCTTCCTTAGGAAGGGTTGAAGTTGAATTCTATTCATTTGAATAAAACATGAATCAAAATGTTCGGCTGCCCAGTCATATTTCATGTGCTTAGCACGTTGCTGTATAATTTCCTCTCGTTACCCAATCCTAGACAGGATGAGACGCGGTATCAGCATTTACTAAGCGAACGTCAAACAGATTCTTCCTCCCCCTCTGACAGATGTACAGACGTTCACTACGAGGGCAGGTAATCTCGAACTCTACCTCGCGCGGAACACGGTCATCAGTTAGTTGTGTCAGAGGCGTCCATCAATGTCATAGCCTCTTTTACCCGGCCCATTCAAAACAATACAGGTTTTCGGTCAATAGGTCAAAATCATAATTTGAAATTTCCATAAATTAACTTCTATTTTTTGGCCCGTAGCTTTCCAAAAAATTATAAAAATGATTTCACGCATTTATACGCGTTTTCCGCGTTTGAAATACTTCGAATCAAAACTTCGATCACCTTCATGAATACTGTAGTGACATCGTCTCAAACTCTCATGCTTATTTTTAAAAACCTGCAAGTAAGATCAAATCTGTTCTTTGAAAATGGATATTCGATATTTTCAAAGATCTCGGCGAGTGGGTTATCATATTCCACTACATTTTAGACGCTGAATCCGTTCCGGTATGGATCGAAATTGGTATTTAAAGTAATGAATATGATACGGCCCCGGGCCGAACGCTACCAGCCGTACGAGGAGATGGATCAAACATGGTATTTTGAAAATGGATTTTCGAGCTTTGAAGACCCACGCATGTGGGGTATAATTTCCCAAAAGAACTGGGACTCTCAATCGATTTGAATGCGTCCGTCTA
>CM034003.1:26724111-26816252 GCA_019603395.1 Cyrtorhinus lividipennis | reverse complement strand
TTTTTCCTTGGGTAAACTGCTCTGCTACTGCACTTGCTGTTGGGGGATGTGTGGAGTGTAATGAACTCAGGAAAAAAAGGTTAGAAAACAATGACCTCTGAAACTGGAGTGGAAGCCATTTTAAAAGAAGCTTGGAACTACCACTCGAATATTGGATTGGATGAGCAAAGATTGAACGAAAAAGACGCAATCCGTTTTGCTTGACTTACTAGACAAATAATGTAATGAAGCATGTAATTTTTTACGCCTTACAATGGTATGACGAAAGGGGGGGGGGGGTCTGTGACATCCTGAAAATCCCAACTACACTCCTTGTTTTTGCCTTGTTGATACTCTGTCTGGCGAGTGAAACTGTACGGCACCTCTAAAGCCTCACGCTCCTACGCACCATGTACTTAATTTTCAAGAAGAGCGGATGCTTCCGAGACAAAGATAAAGAGTCGGAATGAAAGGATCCGTCTTGAACAAATCTCTCGAGCTTACTGCCCTGACACGAATGTATGGCTGTTGGCTACGTTGTGGACGTCTGCACAACGTGGCTCTTAACTTCATTTACTATACTGGAATGTCATTGGATTTTCATTATTGGAGGTCTGCGCTGGTTGGTTCTTTGTTTTCCGACTTGGGATTTGAAGGGAAATAGTACGGTGAGTGTATGAGACGGCGAACACGAGAAAAGACTTATAGACGTTTGAGCCCATTTCTCGTTAGTTCGTTAATTGAAAGAGAGTATTTTCAGAGTGTTCACTTCAGATTGCCTCACGCTTCTGTTAAGAATATAAATTATCCAACTTTACTTTCGCAGCTTGCACGACATGGAACTTGCTTTCGAGTTTCTGATTTATGACCGACAACCTTGATTTAGAGCAACTGTCATTAGATTCCATGGCTACACGTTTTCTCACGCCTCCACATCAAACGAAACTTACGAAACTATGTTTTAAAAGTGAGCTGCTGGGAAGAACAGAAGCTTGTCGGATTGATGAAGTTGCAAGGATCAGTTTCCGGGCAATATTTTTGCTTCAACTAAGAGCCATAGGTGGAATAGGAAACCAAGTATAATAGGCTATACTATGCTGGGCTGTACTTCGAGTGACTTCCGGTGGTTGGTGAGAGGAAGGGGCTTGATTAAATTATTTCAATAGAGAACATTCAAGTTTCGGGATTCAGGTCTACCGAACCTCACAACCAAGTTTCCAACAGCAAGTAAAGCGAGAGTTCATGTTAGTACAGCTATAACGCGTACTACAAATTTACATTCCAATCAAGCCGGGTTTGTTCACATTATACATGGTCCGCCGAAACGTACGAGGCATAACGACCGAAAACTTCGTCATAACGCGTCCTTTACCGTAAAGGAACATCATGAAAATCCAGCTTTTGTGAACCTTTATGAATTTCTCCTCATCGTGCCGGTTGGGTCGGGATTTAGCGATTAACGACATATTTATGTGTCAAACAAAAGAACGAGTAGTCCTTTGGTGGTGTCCACTTTGTTTTAAGAGGCCCATCTTGTACAAGCCGTTCACTCATTCCTGGATGATGACCCACACTATTTCCAGGTCACGACCATGAATTAGTTATGATTATGTGCTGGAATCACTTTCCACTTCATTTCCCAAATTTTTGTGGACATGTGCTTCGTACATTGTTAAACTCCACTTCCATCTTGGGTTCTTAGCCTCAATTCTGCACTGTGGCTTTTTATGGTACGACGTATGTTTAACCCCACAAACAAAAAGTAGGGATCGTACATCATCTACAGTTTCGTGGTACAGCCGACGAGTTGAGAACGTGCACGAACCACAGAAAAATTGAAAAATAATTTTATCGAAGAGACTATGATTGGCCCCAGAATGTCCCAAACCCAGCCCTAGTGTTGACCCTCCCGGCCTTAAACCCTACCTTTCTTCTAGGTCGCCTCCCCTCCCATGCATTTCTGATAGTTCTAATATTCAAACTATTCACGTGAAGTCGTCGGGAATTCGTGTTATATATGCTTTTAGGAAGGAATAATATCGGGGCAAACCCTAAGCGAACATCCGTATTTATTTCTAATGCGAAACCTTCCTAAATTGGGATATACATCGTTCAGTCCTCAGTTAACATTTTTCGCTGAATCCGTGTGGGGAATTCAGATAGTCCCGAGGAAAATCACCACTCCAACATCATACCGAGATTAGTCTCCGTGCGTATCAAATCGACTAGATTCCGAATCTCAGCTTACGCAGGGTTGGTTCAATCTTCTCCAGGCTGGCTAATCTTCCCTGTAAGCGATCTGAAAGTACGCAGTTAGTAACAAGGATGACGTTGAATCCTCCTTCCCTATAAGCAAATACGGCCCTCTTGTCTGTCAAGTTCGAATTAGGGCATCTGTCTCGCACTAATCAACTACATTGAGATAATAGGATATACATCTTAATTTATGCTATAATAGGGAAATAACGATTCAGTTTTTATTTTATGTCCTTAGACCTGGCACTTCCTACGGATTGATTAATTTTTGTGAAATTCTCTTGGCTTAAGTCATGGTAGGCATTCTCTCCGTTGACCTTGATGAAAAACCCACAGTATTGAACTTGCTACGGTACCAGCCATTTACATCCTGAGCATCTTTTTGCGTTGAGAAATTTTCTCTTTTTCAATTTCGTATTAAGATGGTGAACGATTCCAATTGTCATCGATGGAGAATAACAAGGAAATAGGACATTACCCTCTAACTGTAAACAAAACGCGGTTTTTTTTTTTTTTTTTTTTTTTTTTGCGTGCAAAGACTTATTTTATTTTTGATGTTTTGTTGAAGAACAAACAAATACCTACGCGTTAATTACTCCCTCCTGATTTTGCGTACTTATAGCAATTCTAGAATGATTCACGCCCGACGTTCAGCTGCGCACAAACCATTATATGCGAAGGGTGAAGATAAATTACAGTTCCTACGAAGTTGACGCGCTCCCATATACTGTTCAACTTGTTTCCTCGTTTCAGTCGTAAACGAAGCTATCAAGAGAATAATTTTGGAACCCTGGCTATTACCGCCTACTCAAATGACTTGATGATCTAATGAGATATGCGGGTGCTTCCTACGCCCAAATGCCAACATCATCTCTATAAGAAATGATTTTGGAGCAAACACAAGAACCGGAGACCGTAATTTATTGTTGACTATTTGCTCTTGAAGACATGAGGAGATAAACTGGTAAACGGCCCTTTTCTTTCTACTCATTCTTCTCCTTCGCTGCGTTTACTTTCTGCGGACCTTGGAAATCAACTCGCCATTTTTTCGTTCTCGGATGAAAAGTTTCTTCATGTGCCATATTCTCAGGAAATGTGTTGAACGTTTCTTCATTCTCTCGAATGGCCTTTCCGATAGCCCTTTCGTTCCCTGAAGGATCATTCTGCATTTTTCGACGATATCAAGCGAATCCCAGGTGGGAATGTTTCGTGTCGGCACGTCCTTACACATTTCATCGGAAATGTATTCTTCCGTGTGAATGAGATGCTGCAAGTCCTCTTGTCTGCCCGATCATTTGTCTGGATCAGAAAGATGAGAATCAAATAACAATCTAAGAACATAGGTATCGATAACATATCTATGGAAAAACATTTTGTTGACGAATATTGCCCTGAAATTTAGTTTCAATGGATACATGAACATTGTTTAAGGAAATATTTAACTTCTACTGACAGATGAAGTTGTGGGCTTATAGATCCTCATCCCATAAGATGAGATCATTATCAACGAAACTTGTATACATCAGTAGGATAGTATTGACATCCTAATATTAGTCAAGCAGTATCGATGCCAAAATATCGATAATATAATGGTTATGAAATATGAATTTTTGGTTTATCAGGATATCGACACCATAGCCTCTCGAGACACCAGGAGTTTGTAGCAGTACCTAATGTGTTTGATTCTTTTCGATTCTTGCCCATAAGTAACCGTATCAATTGCTAAATAATTGTATCAAGATGCAGCTTAAATTCCAACTGCTTTTCGACGAATGGCTGTTGTATGTAGTTGAACATGCAATCACGACTGATGTCCTCAATCGTACTCCTCTTCTCCTTCGAGTCCTTTTAGTAGAATCCTGAAACTCATTGAACTTCCTCTTCAAGCTCTAGTGGATCAATACACAGTTGCAGTCTGAACAAAAACTTAGTTCACAACTTTTTTTTCACACTTTGTTGACGGGCGTCAGAAGATAAAAACTCCATTTTCGTCCCCGCACGAAATCTGGCAGTTCATCAATCACTCATGGTCCAGACGACACCACCCGGAATATACCACGTAAGAATAAAGTGGGGCAAGAGGATTGACAGATCAATTGATACCGGAGAACGGTAATGGCAGCGTTGGGATGGAGGAAAATTTTTTTTTTTCGGTTAACTCTGTCGTATAAACAGGTTCTATGATGTCATTCTTCTTCTCCATTCGGGGACCCTGAGGGAAGAACCCAACCGTGGATACAAGTTTCCTGAGATATTTTACATAGTCAACCAGATTTGTATAAGTTGCGTGCTTTGAACGGGAAACCCTAAAGTTACTCCTTCGTGCAGAAACATCTTCTTGAAAAGTTTGGATTCTTCGCTAATCAAGCATTTCAGCATGCTACTACTCGGCTAATTACCGATTAGGTTCCGTGAACTGGGATTGCCATGCAATGAGCGGATAGCAATTCCACCTGAGCAGGTGCTCATTGCAACACTGCTCGATGTCGTAATTATTTACCACCCATCCAAGGAATCAGCACGTATATTCAGACTGTTTTATGAATAACAGTTAAGGTACTCTAGGGTACGAAACCTAAGTACCTTAGGGTTACTGAGATCACTTCCAGCTCTCTGCTGAAGTGCTCTAGTATAAATAATATTTTTTCACCCTTCTCCGATACTCATTCCAAGGACAGAAACTTGATGATAGAGTTTCAAGCGGCCTCTAAAAACTGTCTTTCATGAATCAATGTTGATAGTTCTTTATCGAGAGTAACATTCGCGCTCCTACTTGTTCGGTAACTAACTAAGAAAGGGGTTAATTCGAACTGTCGGCTTTTTCATGCCGTTCATGCCATCCATTTCTTTCACTTTAATTAAGAATGGACTCCGCTCAGTCAATCAGACGGCATAGACTCAGATCGATAACTTCCAGACAATACTGTTTCTTCCGTCATCTTCATTTCAAGTAGATCGTCAATAATGATATCGAGGACTGCAGAGAAGATCGACTTTAGGTCTGTTGAGTGAAAGGAGGCTCTGTGACCCCGTTGCGTCGTGCAATATTTTTAATATCCCTCTTCTAGAGGCCACGAAAGAAGAACTTATGTGCTCTTTCGACGTCTCCAGTTCCTCGCCAACTTTTCGGAGTCACATCCTACGTATATCTGTATTTTATCTTTTTCTCTCTCCTGCATCGCTCCTCTTTTTGAATAAGAAGGCTAATAAACGGGATCCTAAGGGCACAAAACCTATATGTCAACGCCAGACCCGTTCTCTTTCCCAGATGCTCCTTTTCAGACCATGTGGGGGCTGGCCTCTCTTCTTGACCGTGGCTTTATTGCTGCCAAGGTTTGCTAAATGTGGATATGTGGGGGCTCTCTATTGTTTCTTACGTCCTCTGACTTTGTCCTTTTTGATCTCGTGAGAGCATTGTGCGCCACTTCCATTGTTAACGGAGATTAATATCCATACCGCTCATTTGACGACTTTAGTCTGAGGGCTCATGGTGAAGGGGGATGCTCAAGTGCGAATTTCAATCGACATATTTGCACCGAGGTTATTCCTTTTCCATGATAACTTGACAGTTATTGGGGAATGAGAGCAATTTGATTGAAGATCCTTCATTATTGCTGGGAAAGTGGCTGTATATAGCAGTGATTTATCTGAAAATTGTGCTCTAGTACGAGTGCTCGTATTATTGGTCGATTGGTATATCAGTTAGAGCTATGCAGCCCCTCAGCCATTGGTGCTGCTATGAAGAGGATTCTAATGACCTCTAGTTTTCGATGTTTCCGTACTGTTCGTAATTTCGCTGGTTGAATCATCTTGCCTTCATAGTTCGGACGTATCCGAGTGCCACTGCTTTACTTTAGTATTGTTTGTCTCTGTGTTGATGTGGTGAGAGGAACGACGTGACAAAATCTTTGTTAGACCAAATCTCGTTGGTCCCCAACAGATCTCTAAGTGTACCCCCTAAAACTCGTGCTGGGAGGTGAGTGTTGCTTCCTGGAAAGCTTCTCGTTCCTATCTTCCTTATTAGAGACGCTCTCGATTCATCTTTGTGAATCACGATCATTCTGGACGGCATGTACCGAACAGTTGCTTCTCCTCTACTTCGGGTAGTTAGCGCTCTTCGAATCAATTTCCTCCTTAAGCGAAGAGCGGCTCTAATGAGAAACGGATTGGGTCCTTAGGTAGAAGACAGCTCGCAATTCCCCGATCTGGTGAGTCGAAATGTGCTGATGCAGACATCTATCGGCATGTGCACTTCAGATGATTATTTCTCACGCTGTATAATATTGATTGATTGAACCCCATAACGAGTCATTCTCCTGGAAGGTTTATTTTACCGGAATCTCTTCAAATTGTATAATCTAATCAGATTTTGTTTAGCTCGCTCTCAGATATTATTGATGTTTTGAATAAACTCAATCCACATTCACCTTTTGACCTGGATCTCCAACTTTTGTTGAAGCTTTCCTGCAACTGAAAGACTTGCAGGTGATGTATGAAACGCATGTGGCTACTGTATGACTAGCAAAATTTGCAATGTGATGTTATGATTCATGATTGATCGGTTATGATGATACGAGTATATCACGACCGACCGCGTTGCTCAGTATTTGAAAGTGTTGGTGACACCCTCCGCAAGAAACCGGGGACAAGAGTAGCTCTGTTGACCTCGCCTCCCTCCCCTCATTGCCTCCTGTATGCTGGCTGTTGGTCAGTAGGGGAACGGCCCCTCCTTCAAACCAGGTGACGAATTAAGGAGCGAAACCAAACTCTTGAATTGTGCTGGGTCAACGTCGTAAGTGCTTGCGAACCTCGTAAATCCATTTATAGGCGACAACGATTTTTTTTTTCTTTTCAGGCTTTGTGAGATGATGACACTGTAAAAGGGAGATTTCATAGAGCATTCTCCTTATAAATTGTTCCCAAGCTTCTCTTCTTAAAGATCGCTTGAATGAATCATACCCATCTACTCGTTCTGTGCTGTATATTTGATGCTGCAAAGACCTTGTTTTTTTTATGACACAACCCTCGCTAGAGGTAAAGATTTATTCTGGTTGGTAGGTATTAGGGAAAAGAGATCAACACTTTGCAGCATTTATTGCTAAGGGGATCTCTCAGCTCGGAGAAAGCTGGGGTCTGTTTATTGCTTCACCGCCGTTTTATACCCGTCTGAGCATTAGTCGTAATTCCAATGTGTACAGCATTTCTGCATTCAATCCACTGCAACTCTCAGAGTAGTTGTTAACCGTCGGTTTAAGCTTTCCTCTTGATGATTACTTTGTTATTTCTCCCCTTTCCTTTTGTGACCTTAATCTCAAGATGTTGGTGACCCGAGTATGAACCTCTTCTTACGAAGAAGAATCGCGATCTCAGTGATCGGACAAAAGACTTCTTGAAATTGTACAGAGTTCTTACTCTTTTGAAATCCCCTTCGATACCACTTGGTTAGGGCACTGAGAGGTCTTGGTATGGTTGTTTTTGTCTTGGAACGGCAAGAAACTCGCCTGAGAAAAGGATGAAGTGCAGTGGAGTGTACGGACAGAATCTAGAAGGGAGGCAACCGGAGTCAGAAGTGGCTTAAGACCACAAACAGCGGAAGCCGAGAGCTGTAAGTGCACTCCTTGCCACATTCACTTCACCGAGAAAGGCCTCTACTCTGACCGAGTGCCCCTGCCCTCCGACAATAACCACTTACTACTACTCTATTGATTGCATCCACTCTCCACCGTGTATTGTTGCAAGAGACAAGTGGCTATGGTGATGCTCTCTGGCATTTTTCAACGCGACACTCGATATGGCCGCATCTACGTTTTACAGGTGCTATGGCTATCACTCTTCCCTCGTTCGAAAATAGCGATTCTAAGGGCGAATTGTGAATCTTGGTAAGAGAGCACCTGGAAACAAAATTTATGTATGAGAATCTGAATAAACTTTCTCAAAAATTAGGTAAGACTGGGTAGGTAATTTAAAAACAAACTGTTCAACAATACTTCTTGCAATAATATTATTTAGTCCTCAATTGCATTTGCTCATTCCTTGATGATGCACGTATGTGAAGGAGATCAAATACATTCTCCCCAACATATCAAATAACTAGTTAAAAAGTGCGGTTAAAATAATACAGCCTATTTTTATGTTGCTTTCTGAAAATAAATGATAAGACATAAATTGACGTGGTCAGCTCTCATCCACACAGCCGTGTTTTTCTTCATAGCTCTTGTATGAAGCCTTTATCATTAGTCAATGACACATGTAGGTTTGTGAATTGACATATTGAACGGTAAACATTTTGCCGAACTTTTGGTTTGATGATATTACAATTCAATTTTCTAATCAAAAGCTGTCCTCTGCAATAAGCGGCAATCTGATGAATATCCGCCGCACTAACAACCTCATTCCGCTCTCCTGATAACGTTCTGATTGAGGGAACTTCATTCCGGCTCTGGTTCGTTCTACACAACCTGAACAGCAAATACGTGCGTGTGGGCTGAAGTAAATTATTGAAGGTAGATTGTTCGTCGGATGCATTTGATAGAAACATTGGAATACAAAAGCTTAATTTAATAGACCTGAGTAGATTCTGTTTTGACTGGTAGTAGACAGGAGTCGCCTGGTTTTCCAGATTGTCTCCGTCAGTTATTGCGAAAAAGTGGCCAACTAAGCAATTGCTCTTTGACCCTCATCAGCTGATCTGTACTCTGTGAAATTCCGGACCTCTTGAATTTTTCAATATCAATGGCAAATCCGTTTCCGATTTACTCTATAGTTATGTATTTAGGTGATTCATAGATTATACAGTACGCAAGGAGATCTTCATGAGACATAACGACTTTGTCTTGGTCGCATAGGGGAGTGAATTCTATCCGCGTTGTTGCGGAGGAAGATTTCAAAGAAAGAGACTGGACAGCTGCGACGAGGGTTCCTCATTATGGCAGACACTTCTTCACCTTGCTCACATCATGGCGATCCTTACAATCATGTGATGACCGAACCCTTGTCTCCCAGCGTGCCTCGCATCCCTCCTATCGAGGTTTTCCTTGTTCTCCCACGAGAGAAAACCTTCCTTACCCTACCACGTGTAGTAAAAGCCTCTTTGAATCTTATATAATGTTTTTCAAAGGGGGATAGAGAGGCATATTAGGTTTTTTCCTTCCGTTCCCATCCCTGCCTCTGGGGATCACACGACGAAACTACCAGGGCCAGGAACGTGGCTGGAATAAGTTCAGGATCAAGTATCCTCATTGCCGCATAAAGGCCACACCCAACACTCACGTGCTTGTCCGTCGTACGCCAACCTCGTTATATTGATTCGCCGTGAAGGTGCAGGTGGAAGGGGGAAAAACACGAGGTATTCACTTGACGCGAGTTATTCACTACCCCACGCTGTCTGTTGATTTCTTTATCCGTTCCGCGTGGCCATGAATATGCATCCATACAGACACGACTTTCCAATTGGGAGCTCTCTTGGGCTTCTGCTCCTCGTTGCCGTACTACCCTTCCTGTACCGAAATGGGCCGAAGAACTCATCCATCTATTATTCCTTGTTCCTTCATTCCTCGCGGTTGGTTCTTCATTTCCGGTACGTCAGTTAGAACAGAGAGGTGGAGCCCTCGGGCCTGTTGAATCGGGACAGCCAGGAAATTATTTATTCGTTAATTTTAGTTTCATTATGTACTCGTACATGGGTTCATAATAATATCATCACACCATATTTGACGTAATCAAACCTCCTTTCCAAAATTCTACATTTATCAAGAACGGACTATGTTTAATTTCATAATTAATGCCGTTTTGTGGTACGAATTGTTACATCCAGCGTACGTTAATGTAGAAACACTGAGACAAGAAATGTGAATAATTTGCTGTCTTCTCTCCTTTTTATTTATCACATCAATCAAAATGAAGTGCTCCAAAATCTAATAGCAACATGTAAGTATTACCAAATTCACCATTAACTCTTCGCTTGTCTTATTAACGTACTACCTGTCTGACGCAGAATGTCTCGTAAACCACACACAAAAAATACGTGCGATGTTTCACACCAGAATAATCGTGAGGTATTACGAAGGTGACACCATCTGTTACGTCACCTGAGGTGGTGGAAGCGTGAAACATCTACGTGACGACCATTCCTCTTCCATTCCCAGGATTTCGAGCGGTAAAAGCCTCGAGCGTTATGCGTGACGGTCCTTGGGAACTGAGTGCTTACTCGAAGCAACGCCACAGTTATCCAACATCTGAGGGAGAGGCAAAATTGGCGAAATTTAGACAGCGCTAGCCGGATGAAACCTCATAGACTAGCGTTTCCAACACTATGCAAATAGATCTGGGTGTTTCTCTTGACACTATCATTGCCACGTAGAAATAGGAATTCCCTCTGCTTGGTTCACTTTACGCGAACCTATCACTTATCGCTGATTCGCCAAATGCTGTCTCTCCACCATTTGGAACCGCACTTCCACCCCAACTCCATTAAAGGCTATTCATCGTCAATATTTTGACGCTTCAAGACCAAACTTATAAACACAACATTGTATATCTACTCTGCTCTGCTTTATTGATTGATGACTTTAAGATAAGTAAGATTGGGGAGAGTGCATATACCACAGTAGTTGGTGATGCATGGTAGTTGATGGATGTGGATTGTTGAACTATTCGGCATGCTTCTGGCTGATTCATTGGAGCCTTGCTTCTGTAGGGGGATCCAGAGGATACAAAAGAGACTGATAATACTGAGTATTGCTTAATGTGTCTCAATGAATGAATTGAGCTGAAATTTCATAGCTTCATGCTAAGAGGTCCTATCGTTTGTTGGCTAGGTGGAGGGGAGCTGATTGGGTAGTTACTAAAGGAATTTGCCAATCGACGTAGTCACTTTGTAGATGCGCACAGTTAAGTCTGAGCTGGATGGGATCGTCCAATCAAATTACAGCTGCAGTTACTCCACTGAAGATTGAGAATTAGCTATCATCGGGAGCGTACAATGCTTGACTGACGTCACCATGGTGATGTCGTCAGTAGCAATTTACGGTCTTCCATTTCGTCGGATTGATTAAGGTATCCAAGGCATATAAAATTGGGAAGGAGATCCTTTCAAATAGATGGGTCAGAACCCGTTTTTATCTGGTTTGCCTTTTCCCTACGTGAATCACGTTTCTCTCCTCTTCCTATACACCGTGAGCGGGAGAACTCAACATGGGTATTTCAACACAGGAACGAAAAGAAATCTCCTATGTGTAAACCTTTTACGTTTTGAAGTTGAGCCGCCGTTGAATTTCATCAATTCCTTTCATCTGGTCATAAACCCTTTGTCGTATATGCAGCAAGTATTTTACTTTCTAACAGGAATAGACGGGAAAAGGCGCTATCGTTCGTTCCAATTAGGGTTAAGTGGTTTTCGGTCTTTTACTCGTGCTCACATCAACATGAAAGACCCGTTCAACTTGTAATTGGATAAAATGAGATGAGTTTATTACATTCCTTAACGTCTGATCCTACCGTATTGTTTTTGACTGTCAGGAATAATGGATAACACATTAAATGTATACAAACGTTGTCATTTTCAGTAAAAGCGCTCATTCGTTCAAATTGCCTGTCTCCCTCATGGTGATATGACTTTCTCTTCCTTACAATTACATTTTGTTTCTCTCAAACGTCACATGAATCTTGCTTATTCAAAAAACTAACTAATTGTTCGACATTTCTAGATTTCGACAAAAACCGATTCGCTGGACTGTTTTTAAAAATTATGGATCTCGTGAGAGAATCGTGTTTTTTCCGAAGTATTGATTAGTTTGAAAATTCCCACTGGTTCAGTGTTTAATTTAGAATGAAGAAAAAAGACTCTATCACGATCAAGATGTGTTGAGAACTAGGGTGTTGCATAGTAAATTTCTTCCACAATATCCGTCGTACTATATAATTCTAGTTAAACTTGTTGAATTAATCCTTTTCTTCCAACGCCTTGGTATGCGGCGTTTGAAGTCCTCGGTGTTCACCTTCCTTCGCTTCTCCACGTTTTCTTAGTTCCCAGCAAAAGCTTGAAATTACATGGACGCCGCTGGCAAGTATGATCGATGCTTGTCGAACGACGGCGTTACCAACATTCACCTTCGCCTTTCGTTAAGTAAGACGGATGTGAGCCTACCCGTCAACTTTATTATTCTCAAGTCATTCTGCCTTCAATAGGCTTTTCAAGAGCCAAGATCTCAATCTGGAAAGAGAATAGGCGGATCATAGGAGAAGAACTTCAAAGCCGCAAGTGGATTTCGGGTTACTTGCTTAGGCTCACGGTCTTGGGAGCGACCGCCGAAAGTTTGGTATAAAGTTCGCCTCGCTGTTTTCCACTAACTCCTCATCCTCCATCTTAATAAAGCTTTCATTAGGACGACCAAAAGAAATGGCGGAAGTGAAAGTGAAGAAGCCGTTTTCAAAAGTTTCCCATCCCAGAGAGTTTCCACAAGGATTTGTCCTCTGCTGTCTCCCTTGATGGATTTACGTCCTGGTACCTCCACCGCCCACGAACAAGCCTTCACTTCATCTTTTCCATCTTTTTTTTCTTTCCGTTGAACTTATTGCCCCGTTGAAATATCCTCCTAATAAAGTAGAGCGCTCCGTGGAGTGTGCTTTCACGGGAAAGAGGAAGCTCGACTCGGTAGCAACAACTTATTCGGAAAAAGAACCCTTTATTTCCCCGTATTGTAAGAGGAATGGCGGTTTCAGCTGCAATATTGCTTCGCTTGGGTATCCTAGTCATAAAACCTGGAGAGTAGAGGAACCAGTTGTTACAACCACTGCTACACATGTCAATTGGGTCCCACAATACGCTTGCCGAGCAGGCGAATAATGCAAAGCCTTCAATACTTCCACTTTTACCATTTCAAAATAGTCATCCTTGAGGAAGGATTCCAAATACAAAGTTACGGAGACGCTTCGTGTAGTGAATTCAAGGGGAAATTACCTAATGACATATGAACTAAATTATTACATCCAAGAAGGGAAAGAATAATCGAGAGATGATAAATAAGGCTCACGATTCCTATACCACGTCCATGTATGTGCGACGTCCTAAAAGAGAGAATGTTTGTCGAGGTTCTTCGCTTTGCCCTGCTAGCTACTCTGTAAAGTATTTTTATTGCCGTCATTAAGCCCTTCGTAAGTTTTGTAGCAGGCTCTCCCCCTCTCATTCATTCTCATCATACTTCAAGCTTTCCTACGACCGTGTAACATGCAGATAAGCAATCAAGAGGAAGAATTATATCGTGCAGATTAGGGTTGTTGGTACCTACACAATTAATATTACGTTTCCCGGCAAACCTCCGCCAGATAGGTTCCAGGTCGGTGGCGTTCTGTAAGGCTTGTGGTGATTTATTACAATGGGGCGGATGCTACATCTCACAATAAACCGAGCACAATTGGGCTCAACGTTAAGTCCATTTATGCGAAGCCCAGTTTTGCTGGAAACATAATATAAACTTCCTTGAATTAATAAATGATACGTTCATTCGAATGTGGCGTATGGTAATCACAATACCTACTGTGTTCCGACTAAAATAACATTCTCTGTACCAAAACGTCCTACAATTACATTGTTATTGTTATAATTTCAATTCCTTCATTTTCTTCATTTTTTCTGTTTCAGGTAAGTTGTCGAGTCGTCCAAACTGCTTGCGTGCCCATTATGGTAATGTTACTACCTTTGATATCACCTTAGGGAGCCATTTGGGGACTCTTCAGGAACTGACTTTTTAGATTTATGCGCTCGGAAGCCTTTTTTTCTCCTAACCGGGCTGGGAACTTGCCTGAAGAGGTAATTCGGTCACCTACTCCAGTTAACGTGTGCCAGTAACTTACGAGGTGGTTTTACCGTGTGTGGTAGTGATATACGAACGTCCGCGAAATTGCCGCTGTGAAGTAAAGGTTCGGGATATAACGTTCCCGATTTGAATCCTATGGGGGATCGCAGCGCGGCCTCCTGCTCTTTTCTTTTGTTCAATGATGGGGAAGTTCCCGAATATCCTCTGCTTCTGTTTTTTCCTTGGAGGCATGGGAGGTTCGGGTCTTTTGCTTCCTTATTTTCTCCGGAAGGATAAATCTTGATACGAGCTTCGTACTGAATGGTTCAGAACGATCGATGACGCGAAGCAATCCAACTCAGTCTTGGCAATTTACCTGAAAACGCTCTACTAAATCAAGTTGAAGAAGTAGAATGTAGATTCGGGCGCGTTCCAGACATAGAATTTGGTACATGGATGCGCACCGTGAGACATAATATTCGGAACACTTTCTGGGAGTTCATCAAAAATCAATCATAGATTTGAGTGGGATGTTTCGTTAACTTCTTGTAGCATTTGTCGTTTATCGTCCGTATTGGGGCTTCTCAGTTTCGGTGTACATAAGGGAATAAACATCGACTTTTAATGACATCATCGATATCCTGGCAAAATTTGTGCGTGTATCGATTACGAATAATCGTCCAAAAAGGATTCGAAGGGATTAAAAAAACCTCGAAGCTGAATCTGAAGTAAGGTTTTTGAATCACACAAATGAACATCTATCCAGTTTTTGTATTTGTATCTTGGGCCTATCTGATTTTCTGCCTCTTACTCGATGTTTGAGATTCCGGCCGAACCACACTTGTCTTTCTCTTCAACGCAGCCGCAGTAAAGTACAGAGTTGGCGTATACCATATTTACAAATGGCGGTCCGCGTGACACGATGGGACTTTAATATTTTATGGGCGTGGAAGAGACCATTCTACTCCTTTTCAGTTGCACGAAAGAGCATAAACGTTTAACATGCCAATTTCGATATACGGAAGAACTTCCGACGGAGAGTCGTAAATATTTTGTCGTGGAAGAGAAATCACTACCTACGTTACCGTTGGTTATTGAAGTTTATATTGAATACTGTGAAGGGATGAGCTAATATGACCTAGAATTCTCGGTATCAATTGAGACAATATCTCTGCAGGGCTGAGAGAATTATGCCGAGAAAGCCGCATAGGTAACTGCACAACTGTGTTGTACTTCATGGTATATGAAAACTATCGATAAGGCAGCCAGGAAAGATGGTATTTTCATAATCCGCAATGGCCCTTTCAGTTCTACGGGAATGTATATCAGTATTTGATGTCGACAAACTCGGATCGCGGTTCGAGGGCGTCTTAAAATCCATTTTAAAGCTGATCTCTTGAGTGGAATACAGCGCCAGTTGGTTTGATTTGCATCGTTTTCTTACAATCGGAAATATTCCTTACAACAATACCTATATCGCACTTGCCACTTCTCACCGCAATGTTCTCCCAGCTTACTCGTAGCGAGGTTTCCCAAACAGAAAGGCTGTTATAGAGCGCCGATGATATTCCTACGCTGCGGTCATCAATAGCCCATCGTATATGTTGTTCGATTGCTAGAACAAAGTTAACGATCCTTCTATCGATTGCCGTGAAACTAATAAAATGTATTCAATCCCGGAATCAGTATATAGTTTCCTTCTACAGCATCGCCACAGAGCACTCGGTCTTCCCAATCTTGTCTAGATATCCAAACTACAACTTTTTGGATTCTTACTCCAGCACATTTCGTGGTCTGCCGCTGAACAAATATTTCTCAAGTCAGCCTTTCGATCAACTTGTGCTCCTGACCGACTAGGGGGAGGCTTCAGTTTGCTTGAAAATTACCTAATTTGATACTCCTTCTCTATGCCCCTTTCCCCCTCTAACAGTCTAGGTAATTACAGACCAGTAGGGCTGAGAATCAACTGTAAAAATTGTTCAAACCACCTTATTGCAAATTTAGTACCTTCCCCCAACCCTTATTCAATGGTATCATTGGAAATAAGTCACTTCACGTTAAATGGGAAGTAGCTCAGAGCTGTATACTTCGCGAACGTTCTGTCGGCTTTCATATCTGCTCGGGTTGGAAATTGATTTCATGGCATTAGCTGTTTCGTGGTAGTCCTTATTAATGTAGGAAACCCTTCTATGTCTGATGAGATAGAAACACAACATTGATCTTTCTCTATCAACGCAGAACTGGTGGAACAACAGGCTGGAACTGAAGCGTGTGCGTTTCTCGATCACGTTCAGATTGAGCCGCGGAGGCTTATCGCTTGATTACATGCGACGTACGGCTCGAAGTTCACAAGCTGGCTTTAGTTCATCACGCGGTGCCATCTAACTTTGGAGAGCTCGCCATGATATGAATCGAGGGACCCAAGTTGTGCGGCCTTTACATAATATAACGAGGAATAGCGGTTGACGGCTCGCGGACAACAATATTAAACTGGGAACTTCGTCCTACCTAGTGGTTTACTGGAGTCCTGATATGACCACCATCCGTTACATCGACCGAAATTATATAGAAACTAAGTATTCCTCTAGTTTGACCTATGTTGTGGATGATGGACATTAAAGCGCGTGAACTCCCGAACAGTTATCTTTTCAACGAAACAAGAATAGTAGAGAACAGCGAAATGTTGAATATATCAAGCAACTTCACAAAATAATTTACGTCGAACCAAGACTGAACGAGACTCCGGATGTATGCTCCTCAAAGAGCTGATTGCCAACTTGAGTGACTGAAGTGATTTCCAACTCATTAGGAAGGGTCTATTCTGGGGGCGGTGAATGTTTTATGGACTGCTAGTAGAGGGCACCCCATGAAACGAACTACTAGCAGACACCATACAGCTTCATCACATCCGTACAGGCGTGTGTCTTTCCGCCATTTCACTTCTCGATGGATGTAACTCACATGCTATATTCTACAATCACTGTTGAAATCTATTCACTTTATGTACGTATCACCTCTTTGACTTCACCTCTCTCCATCTCCCACCCCCGATTTACCTTCTGTACGTAATATACGTCGTGAAAATGGAGCACCGTAGGAGTATTACGTTGGATGCAAATCAGCTAAAGGAAGAACATTCCCCTAACCAGCCGCTTCAATCGTACCGCTGATGTGGTATTCTGAGATCTAGTTGAGAACTTAGATTCACGTTTGTTCATAGTATGAGTACGAATGGGCACATTTGCAAGTCTAGTTTCTATTTAGATTCCTACGTTATTTGGTGGGAGGTAGCAAGAATGTGAGCCTACAGCCGTAGGCTTGGTTAAGGAATGGCGATGGCTGAGGGAAGAAAAAAAACCATTAGACTAAGTAAGATCCTTGTTGCCACGCCATCGTGAATCACAGAATCGAAAAGACTAACTCGGCGATGAAAAGATCGGCTGTCAATGCGCTTCACCGACCTGAATTGAGGGCCTCAATTTCGGTCGCACAAATGGCTTTTGTAAATGGAATAACGCAGATACGAAAGAGGAGGTTCTCGGCATTGAAATCAATCCTACCACGGTAAATCAAAACTGTCGAGGGCAGAACAGGATTCTATTAGGTTGAGCTGGTCGGGGCGTATCATTCGGGATTACCGATAATAATCAATGGTTGAGGACAAGGTCTACCTCTGCGGGCCGTGTCGACGTTACCACAGGATATACGTCTGGCTCTCGGTAGGTTTCCTTCGACCTTTGTTATGATGTATCGAACCCGCCTGCATGACCTGAATCTCTGTGGCGATAGTATCGGTACATCAGATGAATTTAGACGGGAGATGTATTTTCCCAAGATGCGAGACACGGTGAACATTTTCCAATATCCGTTCGAGGTCAACCAGGTATCAAAGGCGAGTTGGTGTACTGAGCGTGTGGACTTGAAAAGTGCGGTTATCTCTGAGGACGTGGTGCGGCTACGTATTGGATGGATCAGATTTCCTCATGTGCTCTTGCCAATCAGAATGAGCTCTGCAGGCTTTGATTAGGCTTTGCCGCAGAGACGTAGATTATTAGGGAAACGTTATGAAATATCGGTCGAAGCTCCAGCAGTCGACCGATATTTCATCGTGTTTGTGGTTCCCCATGTCGCCAAATGTCCGATTCGAACCTCCATGAATAAGATTTTTAGGCTGGACAATCGTTTTGACTCGAGAATTAGCTCAGCCCGTTGCCCCGCGCAAACCGTTGATGAGATTTTCTCCATCGTTTTGGTGATAAAACACCTATTTTCTCACATCATACAAGACATCACACGACTAGAAAAAAATTCCAACATTTTTTAATTTGTTAATTTGGTTCCAAGTGCCAAAAAACCCATCCCTGTTAATCACTAGTTACTTAGGCTTCAATGCCCTCCCAAAATGCTTGAAAAGAAAACTCGCTCAAATTGAATTTCACTGTGCAACCTTTCTGTACACTTTACGACAAAGCAAAAGCAAAGATGCTGCATTGGCTTCAAATGCTAATCTGCAATCTCAACCGGTGGAGAGTTCAGTTTGGAGGCTAAATGGGTGGAACAGGATCGTGAATAACATTGAGTAGCTGCCGCCATCATAGTGTAAGCTATAATAAGGATGGAGCTTGAGATAAGATGGCTCTAGCGGTAATCCTTGGAAAATGTATAGTGAAGTCTGTCCATGCTACGTTATCAGTATTTTGCGTTGAATATTGAATTTTGCTCGAATGGCACTGGAGAAGTTTTACGACGGTTTGTTTCGTTTATCCGTGCACTTGACAATATTCAATTTATTCATTCGACTTTTTGAGACGCTCCTGCCTCCATGTCTCGTTTCTCTTCTGTAACGAACATCCAAATGCTGTTTACACTGTCGGTTCTCTTAGGTGTGAGAAATTCGTGGACGGATACATCGGCTTCCGGTCCAAAAAAGGTTTGATTCCACAGCGTCGGCTCGGCTGACAATGATTTGTTCGTCATTACTTGTTTCACCATGAATTTCATTTCGGGTTCGATTGGCACCATTTCCATTGCTTCCCGCTGATTGCGTTGGTAGTAAATAGCTTTCCATCTGTCGAGATAACGTGGTTTGGTATGGTCATGAACGTAGTGTGCATGATACATGATGTCAGATTGACTTATAAATCGTAAGCCCACTGCACGGTGCTCATACCATTACGGTTTATCCTCCAGTTTTGGTAATCTTATCCTCTTACCTGCAGTAAGCGTCCTCTTTTGACGTGAAAAAGACTGGCCCGTGGTTCAACCTATTACCGGGTCGACTCGCACAAGGTGGATCGGATTTCACATACAACGGGCATCCTGTGCCTGATCCGGTTGTTGCTATGAGAAATTCGTCTCCGAATCTGTAGTAACCACGTATTTCACATAAATAAGTGGTATCAGATGGTAGTTAATGAAAGTTTGACTTCGTTTACGCCCTTCCCCTCCATCAGGTTCACATTTATTGCATTAATTGAAATAAAAAACAAATTATTTCAACGGATATTATTACCTCAAATTATCTTCATCCGATCGCTGTGATCCTCTACACGGTAACAGCATGAAGAGGTTCTTGACAAACGGTTTTTTCACTGGAGACACATTGACGAGGCTCTGGTCTGAAAAATGCTCGTATTTGTCGATGTCTACCTCAGTTACTGTTCCACACAATGTCAACCCTCCTGGATTTCCCGTCGGACCCAGAGAATCTGGTGTCACTATTTGAACAATTTGACCGTATCTGTAAAGTTCCTCCATATAGGTCGCGCCACTCGACAACAAATTCAATTTGAATAAATCCACATAATCCTTCAACTCTTGTATTTACAATTACATCCAAGCACATTCTATTGTAGTCTGTCGAGTTGTTTTCCAATATCTGCTTCCAATGTATATTTAGACTCTCCTACGATTCCTTAGAGCCTCCGATCATTGAAAATGTTCAGTTGACTCCTCATTTTTACGAACCCGTAATATTAGCCATTACAAAAGCTCCCTATTTTTGTTCTGTTATAATTTCAATTTCGGTTGCCGACGATGCAAAATCATCGATTTGAGATGGTTGATTGCAGGGTGGCTATGATAGATTGGACTTGAGGATTGGAGCATAACGCTCAACCGTTTTCTCTCGGGGTCGAGCACAAACATTTCCCGAAACTGGGTTCACCGGCTCTTCATTAGGCGGGCTTGGGCTAATGAATTGACCCTGATGATTGTTCCCCTTAACGTCGAACTCGTGGGAATCCAATTAGTCTGATAGATAATGGGTTTTTCTATTCATAATTTCCCAAAATTCATTTGCGCTTACACTGCTCTGTACAGAAAGAGGAGGGATGAGATAGTGATAGAGCTATCTATCTAATATTTCTTCATGCGGGTATTGACAAAATTTCATATCTCAAGAATGTTAACCCCTTCAATGTTTTCATGATTCAAGGTTTCTATACAGAATCGAGCAGTACCTTATTACCTATGCACTTTGTGTAACCTATAGCCGAACTGTTTGAAACCCATAAAAGTAAAATTTCTGTCAACCTCTAGAAAAATTAGGTAATTGTACTCCAGAATACTGTGCTAAATTTACTCTTGTTCACATGCCATGATGAAACGTGAGCTTAACATAATTCAACTCACTTCACATATTTGCCTTTCTGAAAAAATGGCAGTGTTTGAAATAAATTGTTGAACGTTCTTCTTGTCCTGTGCACTTTCAAATCCGATTTCCTTTGTTTCCTTTGAAATTCTTCCAATCGTATTTCAAGTATTCTCAACTCTTCCAACCAATTTCCGACCAATGTGTTTGATGAATAATTTTTGGCAGATGTCGCCGCATAATCCAATCGACCCGAATCACTTTTGGTCGACTCATCATTCCTAGATTTCATAGCCATTGCCATTTTTTCTTAACAAACCACTTTTCTAACATGCGTGACGTTACTAGGAAAATTTCCTAGTAATGTTAACTTCCTCACATTGTTAGTACAACATTTATAAATGTTAGCCATCTCCTGACGTTAAAGCGTTGTTGCTAAAGGGCTTGAATCAATAAATAATCATGCAACAGTCAGCTCAGCATGGGTATCTGCGCTGTTCCCTTTGTTATTTAATTTAGGTTCTAATACGAGGGAGACAGGATTATAATGACCGGGTCCACATCAAACAAAATTACCCTCCATAAAGTCTTTATCCGAAAACAGAGTACGTTTCATGAAAATTTATCATTTTATCACGGAGTCATTTTGTCCCTAATATCCATCCACCTAATTTTGCCAGATCCGCTAGCCGGTTTCCTAAATCCGGCTTTCAAAAAAATGAAATAGCTCTGCTAAATAATAATTTATTTTCAAGGGAACGGCCTGTTTCCCCGTTCTGTCCGCCCTAAAAAGGCGTGAAGGCTAAGTCGTTTGTGTTAATTGAATCACTGAAGCTATTTAATTTATTCATAATAAGGCAAGAAGGGTGGAATCCGGTTTCCTTTGACTCATTATATGGTTATTAAATGAAAAAGGGTAATAGGAGTAAAATTGAGAGGTTCTCGTGATCTGTTATAATTAGATAGGCTTAATCAGTGTTTGTAATGGTACTGTGGCCCAATGTTAGCAAGGAGCTGTGGGTATGTATTTTCTCGAGTGGGCTTGTTTCCAGCTAAACTGGCTGTTAAGGTGCGCTGGAAATTGTTTCTCGAACATTAAACGGCACCAATCCAGTTCGACCGAGAAGATCTTGTCACTATGTTGAACAGCATTTGTGGTTCTGCTGTCCCTTCCGTGTTTTCTCTTGTGAGCTGTTCACGCTGTTCCAATTATAAGCTCATCCCTTCATTTCCATTTGACAATGACTCTGCTGAGGAGTAACATTTATCTTAGGGGAAACCTCCCGTTTACAGGACTTGAAGTTTAATACAACGCCTTCCTAGCTCCAACTGCTCAAGTGGAGCGTTTCATTCACGTATATAACAAACCTCTTTCGACTTCATGCCTCTATTTTAATGGTCTTCGTCTGCCCCCATGCTGGCGCTTAATTCGTATTTGTGGTGCCGCTTGTTCGTTCATTATGAAAAGGGGAGGGGAAATCTACCGTCACAAGGCAGACTTTCTCGTGCAAGTGAGTGAAAATTTAACGTGGCCTCGGCCTCCTTCATACATCGGTACGCTTTCCTTGTGCCCTACTCTCAAATACTAATTTTTTATTATCACAAATGCATGATTTCGTGGGTGGTTCCGTACAAAGCTGCTCCCGCGTATTTGAAATTCAAATCCGTTCCTCAAATAAAAGTGTGGAAGTACACCGTTGTGTACTCCTCAAGATGCCAATCAAGGAGCAATCGAACAAAACGTATCTTTCCCGCTGGAAAGATTCAACTCATAATCACAAAACAAAAAACTAAAATTGAAACATTGACCGTCACGAGCTTCTAGTTGATTCGTATGGAGTTGAATTCATTTACGGGTGGCACTATCATCAAAAAGCAGCTCCGCGATAACGCGGATGGTTGTAACGTTTGTTTTACTCCTGTCATATCCCCAACCCTCCTGCTATCAAGTGAGGAAGGGCACAGGAGGCCGAGGTGTACTTAGCGAGATTGCCGTGCTGGTATCGGTTGTGTGCTTCGAAGCTCTGGCTATGGTATTGGTTCTTTCTTGTTTGCTCGTAGCCGAGCAATACTAGAAGGAACCGAGTTCCTTCACCTCGAATCCCCCTCTGAGTTGTTTACACGGGGGCCGAACTGGGAGCAAAATACTTTCTAAACCCTCGTCCAATCCGTACACCATTCTTGGAAAAGGACCACATATTACATGATACATATATTCGTTGGATTTACATCCAACTATACCCTTTTTCCTCTCAGGCCATTATTTGTATGACGTTATTTGACTGAATACACCTTCGCAACCGAATTACATATTAGAAATCTCGATTTAGGGTCAGGACAAATATCTCTGATCACATAACTTGATACCTCAGTAGTCAAATTGCAAAAATACATAATCACGTTACATTACGTTTACATAATTACTATTTATGGTCCTACAATATAACCGTGTACTCAACGAACATTTCATTTCAACGGTTCAAGACTACAAGCGTTGGCACTGACTACTGAACGAGAAGATTTCTTCCTACAGTCCAGTTGAAGTGGAAAGTTTGATTCTCGGAGTACCTACCATATTCTGAGACTAGTTTTTCTGTTTTAGGACGTTTTTATGGCGTCTCTCAGTTCGATAAATACGCGCTGAGGCTCCGGTAAGTTTTCAGATAAACTGGCTCGATGATTCTTGTCAATTTATCTATGAACCTTCTCGTGGTACCCAACCTTTCCCTTTCAATACCTGATATCCACCCTTCAAAATATCCTTTCAACATAAATGCCTTTTCCTTCCCACGTTCTTTTCAAGCCCGCACTACCCTCACGAGCTATTCTGCATCACTGATCACATTTCCATAGCCGAGCCTTGGCCGCCGTTGGACTGGAATGGCGCCTCAACTCGTTGGCCTGGCACGAAGAGGGTGAGACGGCTTGAATATGCCTTATCCTTGTCAAACGTGTCAATCAGGTCAGCACCAGCCTCCTAGAGGTGGAGTTTAATTATAACACAAACTGACGCCGATCAAAGTACTAGGATTCAGGCATCTATCCTAAAAAGTTGGCATTCGAACTCGATTAATGAAATACTGGCAAGAATGCTAGCTGTAAAATATTTGTTCGCAAATCGACGCCCAGAATTCTAGAAACCTCTCCCTTTGCTCGCTGTTCAAGATTTGGAAGTAAGAGTCAATTGTTCAGAAAACTTTCGTGTCCTCTTTTCCTGTATCTTCTCGGTCGCTCGTCGAAACTCCAGAACTCGTTGGTAGCCACTTGCCACGTTGGGTAGCCTATTCATTGCATTTTTGGGCTTCTTACAAGTGCGTTTGGTACTACGTTGCATAAAGGAAAGCGAGAAATGTGGTATAGAGTGAAGTATGTAGTATGATTCTTTCAAGTTCTTTGAGCTGTTTGTGATTCTTTAAAGCAACATGTGGACGAAGAGAAACCTACCTTTGTTGTATAGAAAAAGTAGTACGTAGTTACATAGATAGTATGACACTACGCGATAGTAGCGTGTGAGCCGTCCGTAGTGGTTAATTAAGCAATGAAATGTTCTACATTGGTACATTATTCCAAGCTTAATCGACAATGAAATCGAGCCGACAGAATCACATTCACATTCATTAAAAATCGATCAATTCAGCGTCTGTGATCCACTTTTTACAACCTGATGCCGAAATGTTTCATATCGTTAGATGAGCCATCACTGTTTTTGAACTGCACGTTGTCTTCTCAAATTGTAACGTCGAACTTCGATTTATACGAGTTTCGGCAATGAGTGCCCAACCACTGTGTATGCGACGAAGGAAATTCGTGACCTTCTGACCTTGATGTTTCGAATAATAGTCGGGAAATGGCTTCTAACCCGACCGAAAGTGTCCCTAGTAACCACGGAAACTACACTAAACTCTTCAAGATACTACTTGGAAAGTGGATCTTGCTCTGCTTTAATTCTACTCACTCCCCTCCAAAGTTTTTTTTTTTTTCAAAAAGTCTGCAAAGGAAGTAAAAAATATGGACCCTAGCAGCGATGAATGGAACATGGTCTCTCAATCCATCTCTCGTGATGTTCGATCGTGCGAACACAGAAGAACAACTTCAGAAGATCTCTCGGATTCCGTGCACTCAACGGGCTGAAAACCCGCATAGGCAAGTCTTGTTATCAGGAAGAGGTACAGAGGAAGCAGTAAGGGCCGGATTAGTTCTCCTTCAAATCAAATTAGGTAGGGAACTTGGCTACAATACTCAGAAGTTTCCACCGTGCGGGCGATCTCCTCCATCATTCTGCGAATTGTTAGATCGCTACCCATTCAGCAGCCCTGAGAATTCCGTCTCACTTGAACAGGCCCTCACGTGTTTTTGTTGGTTGTACTCGTAACCACTTAAGATTCCCGAATGATATGATACAATTCTCCCGTGATACTCTCGTAAATCTGCTTCAATACGGATATCCCCGCAAGGCCGAGGATTTTCCTCGTTTCGTGAGGATTTGTCGCGACCTCAACTCTAAATATGGAACAGCAAATTGAGTGAGCAGCCATGCTCCGAATAAAATACGTATTCATTCAAAATTTGTAGCTCTTGGGTGGAAACTAACTATCTACAATGTATAGCTGCTCCCAGAAATGTAATGAGTCTTCAAAAATTCGATTACTGTTGGCTAATTAACCATTTGTGATTAAATGCATCGTCACCTTGCATCCTAATGACTTGCGGGTTGGAATAGTTCAGTATGACAAAACCGGCTGTGATGGCGTCTTTATGTTGGAGGCTGGGCTGGCGGGAATTCGCTTTAGCTGAAGTGGGCTAGTGAATGTCGAGAAGAGCTGAAGGTCTAGGACTTGGGTTGGAGTTATAATTAGCTCGCGTGCATCATTACCAGGCGAAACAGAGCCAGTTACTCCTACTCAGCGGCTTCGAGGAGAAGACGAGGTTTCGTGAATAATGTTGGAAACTTGTCACTTCCTTGGCGGCAAATTAACCCCCGCGGCCAAATAGTCGGAAAAGGAGTTTTGGCGCCTACTTTGAATTCACATCGCGAAATAAGCAGACATCACTATGAGTTAGTTGGTACAACCGGCTGCGCCGTATGGTCGTTAATTTTCGAGGAAATATTCAGTAGGTGGCTGTGTGGAATGTAGAAGTTACGCAAAGCTTCAACCCGGAATTCTTGTCTCACGAGAAATTTAGATTTGTCAACCAGTCATACAAATTATGTACTCATCACTCACTTACACGTACAATTTTATATTGGTTTACTACATTTTAATATCCTGGGTAGAATTCGTGTAGCTAGAGCTGAGTAAATTCCTCGTTATTTCTCAGCCTTTAATACGATTCCGAAGGCAATGAAATGAAATTGAGTTCTCCACTTGTCTTCCAACTCAGTTTGGTCGAGCAAGGATGTTGTGAACAATGTCAGCTAAAAGATTACTGAACTTCCTCTTTGTCAGTGCACATGCAACTCGTCTCCTCACAATATTGAAAAGATGTGAAGAAATCTGTCAACTCCCCGAGATAGAAGCTTCAAGCTGTGGAAACACGGGCAAAACTCGTTCACTTTTTATGCGCATACGCTACTGCTGCGTTCACGAGGAGGCCATGCATAATGTATGCGTTCTCGTTCAGACCATACTTACCCATTCGCGAATCATGCAACCCATTTGTACGGACTGTCCGGTATTGAAGAGCGACTTCGCATCAGTATAGCCGTGATGTCCGGACAAGAATGTTGTCAAATTAATTTATAGCCCTCACGATTTATAATTGGTACATTTTGAACACTCATGTTCCTTTGATATCCCAAGTCGATTGGCTGGTATGTTTCACAATTTCTTTTGAAAACTACCGAAAAATGCATCGTATTGCCAATCCTGAAATAACACTACCGGAAATAACCGGTTTTTCTGCCTGAAAATTCCGCATTATGTACCAAGTTGTTGGCTACCCTGTTGGTTAAATTGGCAGGCATAAAGAACTATAAAGTTGTGACGGGTAAGAAGTAAACGTTTGAGAAAAGTACAGAAACGTCCAATACCTTCATCCTGCCACAGTCATCCATTTCATCACATAGGGATACCTCTCGTGATAAGGTAATTTCCTCCAAAATTGGGACAGTTAGCTACCCAGTTTTAGAAACCCACGAAAATTTCGTACTAATGGAGCCATAAACTTATCGACGTATTGGTTGGTGGGAATATTTTAGATTATATACCTCTCCGCTAGAACTCCCTCGAGTTTATTTTGAGCTCATAGCTATTTGAGATAGTAAAGAACGCAATATCAGTAAAAAGAATGGAAACAGAGGAGCGTGACGTACTTTGTGTACGTGTTTTGAATTCATAAGGGCAACCGCGGAGCATTATTACGGATGGACCCCGTCGGTGTCACAGAATTACCTCATTTATTTTTTCCGTAACTCCTACTCGTACGTAATGTATTGCTGAGGCGCCCTCTGTCTACCGTCGGCATTTGTGAATACAAAACAGTCGGATGCCATGCCGTTCGCCTGGGGGGTGAGGCTTAGATCAGGGTTGCGAGGAACGCGATCCCAACATTGAAAGGATATGCAAGTTTACAAATATCAACTTTTTAATTAAATTATTTCAGTTAAAATTTCTCTTCCCTAATTTCAGGTAAACTGTAATATCCCTCGGTGGTATTCTGTGAGTAGTGGTTACATTATGATTAGTTTAGTTTCATTGAATGAAATTCTCTACCCTCATTCGGCGTAATAGGAACGGCATTCATAGCTAAAAACAAATCGATGCCGTCGCCCGTGTGCTTGAATAAAGAGTATCACGCCATTATCACTTTACGGCATCCTTCACATCTTTTGAGTAGAGCTGTCAAGATGAAATCGATAATCGAAGTCCCAAAGAGACAATCTTCATTTCCTGCTTCCATTGCACCGTTAGAGCTTTCGCTAAAATATAAATCTGAAATGTAAATTTTCTCAGAGAGAATGTATTTTCATAAAAACCTCGGCGTGAAATATCCCGTCCTAATGGATTTTAAGTGGACCCCGGACTTGAAATTGATGAAAAAATATCTTTCGAGGCTCTAATAGGTATTTACTGGAACATCATCTCCCTTTTAGTGGAATTAGGTGTTTCAAATGAAGGTCGTAGATAGAAGTTTGCTTTTATGTGGCAGTTATATTTTCTATGGAAAGTTCCTGAGAAAGATGCACCTAAAGCGAAATAGAGTTGAAGTTATGGTGAGTGAAAAGTGTCGAGGGCGGGAAAGTTCTGAAACGTACAGCCATTGTGAGGTGAATTAAAGGAGGAAGTTAAGATTTTTGGTTTATTTCTTATGATATAATACACGCTTGTCTCAGTATCGACCGAAAAAGAAAAAAATCTTCCTCATCGCTCACCTTTCAGATGTTCGTCCGCGCCGTTTTTAATAGTGGAAAATTGTCTAAAATTCGGAAACTTTGGTCAGGAACCTCTTTCCGCCTTTACTCAGCCCGCAATTTGGGGAGAATTAGATGAAAATGTGTTTTTGAAACTCTATTTTCGGGAAACTAAGCATGTGGGGTATCTTATTTTACCTATTTTTCGACGCTGAATCTACTGAGACGGGTCCCGGACCGATCGGTACTTACCGGAGGTCAGTAAGGGTCAAACTGGTACCTACCTACCTATTTCGAAAGAGGGTTTCTGAAATGTTCACTTAATGTTGGGTGCTGAACCGATTAGAATGAGTCTGGGACACTCTACACTCACTTGCTTTCCCCATATTCTTGCTCCAAGGAATAATGAACCATTATGAGATAATTTTGCAGTGTATCTAAGTTCACCCATCACCATTTCTCCTCCAGCCATTCTACTATGTATTACGACCGATTATCTAATCTGTATAATTTCGGTGTTACAGGCTCTGTTGCAGTCTCACGACGTGGTCGCGCACGAAATTTACGGGGAAGACGCTATCAGGGTAACGCCGCCGCCTCTGCCGTATCTAAACGGCGATGACGATGACCTTGAGGCACCCAATGGTGACCTCGAACTTGAAAACGTCACCAGGGTCCGCCTTGTACAGTTTCAAAAGAACACCGACGAGCCTATGGTGAGCAACATGCATTTCATTGCCTATTCGACACTCATGTCACTCTGGGATTTCGACTCCGATTCGACGAAAAATCTTCAATTTGGCCGCTTTGATAATGAAAAACATAATAAATTCCCAAGATGAAGTATTTATTTCCATGTAAGCAGAGTTTATGGCTTTACTCTGCAGATTGATTGAAGAGGCGTCCCCTTTTATTTTACCTTTCATGGCAAAAGCGAGCTTAGTTCGAAATCACTTACCTACGCACTACTCTGCTATGCCTTCGGAACGTGTTGAATTGCCAGCACTTACAGAACCCAGCGGTGGAATATGTACGAGAGGCCCAAGTTTACTTTACTAGCGGGATAGGTTGTTGCCATCATTTCCCCTGTCGACTCTTCAGTTGCCTTCACTTTTTCTTTTGTCGTTTTCTAGTTTGTTTTCCGTTTTTATTCCTCCAAACCCCAATTGGAATATAATTCTATACTAGGTAATTTTGGTTTCGATTTTTAATATTAGATGTAAACCTACTTCACCAACCTCTGCAGTTGGCATTGGCGATTCTGCTCCTTCGCTACATGATGTGGTAAAAAGAAAGATTGTGTTTTAGCAGAATACGCTCGAATGTTTTGCTCTTTTAGACGAGGATTGTCCACGACTTTGAGCAGTGTAAAACGTTTTGTCGGTTGATTCAACTTGCCGCTTTTCCTCCTCACAGGTTTCAGTTCCTGACTGAACCTAATTAGTCTCAGCACGCAACAAAAAACCTAGAATCCTTTTTCTCAGTTATAAGTCGTGAAGTACAGAGTGCAATCAGGTATGCAGGCTCAAATAGCGCGTTCAATAGTTCCCAGTTCTGAAATTGAATTTTTATTTATCAGGCATCATGTGATAATTCTGAAAGCCCTAATTTCTACCTGACTCTCATCGTACAGGATGGCCAAAATTTATTGGACCAGCCATTTTCGAACCTTAAAAAGAGAGAAACGTATTCAACAAAAGGAGAAAACAGTGAAAATAATGCAAACAGGCTTCTTAATGACCGTGTGAATTTTTAGTGAATGTAGGTTAGTACTGAAACTCCCCAGTCTCTGGCCACTTGTCGCTTCCACAACTTGTTGAAGGTTTGTCCTTTAAAATCATCAGGTACACTTACTCTATCTCATAATGGGCATAATTTTGTACCCTTCGGCCGTTGAAAGTTTCATTTTTGCCAGGTTTCCTTCTGAAAAGTCGAGATTCGCCATCGCAAGTTAATAAAGATTCCGTGGAAACTCTCTTGTGCAATTTTCACGCCTCTCCACCATCATAAAACGGCTGACAAGAAGACTTCAAACATCCTTTTTTCAATTGTCTCAAATTTGAGATCAACGAGACAATTAATTGAAATGTTTCAATGAATCGCTTGAAAACAGTTTCATGACGAAGCGTTTCACGTGGTTCTCAATCAGCCAAAGGGGGATTTGAGACTGATACAGAGGGTTATGAGATACAGCCCTTGAATTTTCTTTCCGATTAATAATTGAATACAGGAATAGTATTATTGAATAAAGGGAGAATTATGGTCTCTATCAAGGCAATCGCAGACCTGGCGGCCAATTACTTCATCATCCCCACTTGAGCACCATCGTGTCAATTTTACTGCTTTTCACCGAATCGAAACTTCAAACTTGACTCCATCTATACATTCTCACGTTCTTATTCAATTAAACCATAATACGTCCAGGCTCCGAAGAGCTTTGAAGTATGAGCTAGTTGGAGGCCATCCGTTACAGTAACACCAGGAAACTCGACGTTGAGTCGAAGAGACACAGTTGCCTATTCCCTCGCGCTAAATAAAAAGGAACTTCTCGGCAAAAAGTCGGTGAATTGGATTGGAAGAATAATTCGATATTCCTTCCCTGTTCTTGGTGACTCAAATGAAATTCAATCAGCCGACGGTGCGCGGTTCATTTTCTTCACCCTCAATAACCAATCACTTCCAATTAAAGTTGTAGCCCCAAAGGCTATTTATATGCTAATTTTACAGTAATTGCCCTTTTCTTCATTACTACTACCACGAAAAGTCCAAACCAACCGTGCGTGGGATTACAAGCTTCATCAACTCGTGGGAACAATCGTTACAATTTTCCTCTCCCCACTTTGAGCGTTCTACTTCAATTTCCCCAACCAAAAAGACTCTTTTCAAAAACTGATTAAATGTGAAGCGTGTCGTCATCGACGATTTTTCGCCCATCTGCCTCCACGTTTTAATGGTATTATCAAGGTATATAGTGGCACGTAATATCACATCTGCCTATAATATTGTGGAAGTTTCTGGAGACAACATCGACGTTCAGGTTCAAGTGGCGAGGATGGCGGAGGCTTGAATCGAGATTGTGTGAGGTCGTAGGGTTGAAAAGCGGTGATCCATGCATTACCTCGGGGACTGCGAGATGCAGCTGGGGGCGGTAGGTCGTGTTAACCCGACGAGAGCGCCTGGTTGCCAGACTCGCGGTTATGAGTTTATAATATCGTCATGCGTCGTCCGCACAGGGATCCTTATCGTGACAAGGCCCATGACATACCGTTGATGTGATGTGTGGGCCGATGGTTAACTGAGCTCATCATGTGCAGGTTTCAGACGTTCAGTATTTGGACATTTCCAGCAGATTGTGCAGAGCTAAACGCGATGCCTACATAAAAGCACGGTCGTCGAATATTCTACCGAAGTAATCCAATCACTCACTCTGATACTGACACCTTCTTAACAATCTCATACAAACCCTTATTATAGTACTCGTTACACTTGATACAAAACAATCGCCGATAAGTTTATTCTTGTATTTCCTTATTATTTCAGCTGTGTTTTCTTTATTTGGGAAAATTATGAAACGAAATAAGGGGTACGGAAGAAAAACCATTGGGGTGTCAACTGAACCCCTTGAAAAATATGGAATTTCCCTAGACCCTTCAGGAAACTCCTTGTTAGACGAATTAGATATTGAAAAAAGATTCCTTGAGTTTCAAGAACGTTATTTATGTTGACAACCAATGTGAATTAGAGCTCATCACAGCTGGCAGAAACACAACCACTTTCCATTATTGAGAAAACACTGTCATCAACCTGAACTGTGGATTGTTCTTTCCCACAAGCGCGTGGACCCAATGATTCTCCCCCAGTACAGGATATCCTTTTGTCATGTCTTTTGAGTGGACCCTGCTGGATTTTCCCCGCAGAGAATACTATGACGTTAGTACTTCAGAAACGCTACCAGAGGGCGTCATTATCTATGAACCGGAAGAAAGTGGATCCTGATGGTTTTTCCCCTGTACCCTTCAGATATAAACTGCCAAAAAAGGTTGAGTCTGTAGTTCTGAAAATAATATTTGACCTCGAATATACTGTTTTCTACTGAACCCTGCTTTGATGGAATATGTGAAGAAACCTACCGAAACGAATTTTTCAACAACTGTTTCCTGCTTCATCTCCAATTCTTCGCCCTCTCGAATGAATTAAACGTACTAACTCATTCATTTTTGATCTTGACAGAATTTTAACCTTTCGTTTTTCTCATCATTTTCAGGGCATCACGCTCAAAATGAACGAGGACGGTAAGTGCATCGTAGCGCGTATCATGCACGGAGGTATGATCCACCGCCAGGCCACCCTCCACGTCGGCGATGAAATCCGTGAAATCAACGGTATCCCAGTCGCCAACCAATCCGTCTCAGCTCTCCAGAAAATACTGGTAAACGTCTATGTGATACGGCGGAAATATATCGATTTTGATATCGTCAACGCATAAAATGGTGAAGATATAACGATTTAGCTCTAATTATGACATGGGAGCATCGATCTAACATCAAAAAACTCAAAATAATGATCAACTGTTAGGATTTTTTTCAAATATTATAAATGAATCTAGTAATTTAAAAAAGAATTTCCACTGTTCTTCTATATGGAAATTTTCTTTAGCGTTTGTTTTCCTCAAAAAATTCTCACGGAGTTATAATGGAAATCCGGTCAAGAGTTACATTTATGTCGTTTACATTTTGTAAATGACGTTCATTTTGTACTTATTTTCAAAAAATAGTTTATTTTCTAATTTCATCAGGTGTACTATAAGCTTAAAAAAAGAGTGCAAGTTCACGCTGCGTGCTACGTTGGGGCTTTAAAATGGACTTTTCGGACTCCAGCCGTCTTGGATCTCAGAGCTTCACCCAACTGCCGCTGGAGTATAGTCATGATAGTTCAATGATACTAAAAGTAATGAACCTGTCAGTTTTTGAATGGCAGGGATGTAGTCAATTTTACGGTTAGTAAAATCAACAAGGACTGACTTCGCCCCGTTTAATTTGATTCTCCATTTCGCTCGTCCATTGACTGATTTTGGAGATGGGTCTATTAAGTTCTGTAATGGACTCTTTATTGCTATTGCCAACTGCCAGGGCTACAGTGTCATGTAGGAAAATATGCCAAATGTATTTGATCTAGCTACGAGTGAAATTGTGGCGCCGAGACTCATGCACTCATTGTGCACCTTATCTACAGTAGGAAGAAACCAAATCGAGAAACATCGAATTCGTGTTGGATTTAAAGGGAATAGGACTTCCCCAAAATCTTACAGTATTTGGCCTAGGTTTTTCTCTCTCAAACCTACTGAAGTGAAAATGAACGTGATTTTCAGGATCTTCATACTCTCATGACTACGCTCTTGCGCCAATTGGGCGGAGCTCCGGAGATGCCAGTCGTAGTTAATTTGAGGTTTGATTTCTGAAATCAGGCAAGACAACAATTTGTGGGGTTTGATGATGATTCAAAATGAATCTGTTCACTTCTTGAAAACCCTGCCGCCGAGCAATTAAGAGTTAAGCCACATTTAGTCTCGATGGCTGAACCTTTGAGGTTTCCCCGGGATGTATATATTGCACAGGGTCCTCAGTCGTCGCCTTGACTGTCAAATAAATTGATTTGTGGAACCGATCGAGATGGAAATGAGCTTCGATACAAAATGCTAAGTAACCGTAGTTGAGTGCTCTGGTTCGTCCTCGACCATTCTCGGTTTTCTTGTTTGAACTCGTTCTGTTCAAAAGTGAAAGACTCCGTTCGTAAATGTATTACCGCAGGCCTCTCGGAAGGAGGGAGACGAAGCGAAGCTGGGAATCCCATAAAAACGGATAATGGAACACTCCCCTCCCCCCTTCAATCCTGCCCAACCCCCTTCTCACCCACTTTTCTTTAGCATTCTATCATTAAGCCTTTTTTGATGGAGAAAAAGAGCTTATAGGAAATTCGTCCGGAAAAGGAAAAGCTGAGGAAAATATCAAACTCAGTGTCGGAAGGTGGATGTTCGGGTGCGTTCATATTCATCTCTGTCAACTCTCTCTCTCTCTCTCTCTCTCCAGAGTACGGATCTCTGTTGTGTTGTTTCCCGTTCGTTTTCTATTCTCCATTTTCAACTTTTTTCTGTTCTGTTTCACAACTGAGCGAATCAACATTCTTCATTTTACAAATTTTTTTGTAAAATGGGAATCTCGTTTTTATCTCGCCTTTTTTTAATGGATTCTTCAACAATTGTAAATGATCGGGTGCTCTTATTTTTAATTGAACAAAACAATGCTCTGCTTTAGAATCACTAAGTATCTGGAAAATCTAGTTTCAAGCGTACAGTTTAATTTGTTTCGTTACTCGAGCTTCGTTACAGACCAAGTAGGATCAGGGCTGAGATTACCCCAGATTAATCGGTCTTTATACCAATCTCCAATTCTCAATGATTGAAGGCGTTGTTTTGGGTGATTTTATGTCGACCTGCATGAACTCAATACCGTACTAAATATGAAAGGTCAATTTATTGTTATTTGTAAATTATAGTCTCATCTATTGTAACTCAACTCACATGCTCTTTCAAAATATCCCGATATTTTTGGATTCTCGTTTAATTTAACTCACGCATTCGACCTAGCTTAATCTAAATCCCCAATAATAATATTGTAATCGTTGCCGACTCAAAATGAAATCTGACCGTTTAGAGATTCAAGTCTGTATACTAATATCCCCGCCAACATCGTCGTGAGTCCCAACTTGGCGGCCAATTATCGCCCAGCTGTCGGTATTGGATTAATTTAAGGCTATCCGTCTCTCATTTCGAGTTCTCTCTTGACTCGTCAAATTAATAACCACCCCCACTCAACTTGAACCTTCCCTGCCACGTCAAAACTTGAATGGACGGACGGTAATTAAAATTCAACTGTTTACTGCTGCGAATTTCTTCGAATTACCCTGATGGATTTTCTTATCTAAAGCAATCATTCTGACTTACTATTTGGGTCGCCCGGGAATGGGTCCTCTTACATTCGAATTGATCCGCGGATAACGCGTTGTAGATTAGTGTCTAATGCGCTGTAGAACAGTAATGTGATCCTAATGTTCTCTGTATGCTTATCACGCTAGACTAAATCCGTATTACAACCTTAAACTAATAAATGTATTGGCGACTTTGTAGTGACTAAGGCATTTGGGGTCTCCAGGACAGTGGAATAAATACAGTCGACAAGCATGCCACTGTCACTATTCTACATCGCTTGCTGGTCCGTAAAAACAGACTTTGTCTAATAGAAAATGTAATAATTTGTTGTAACGAGTTAATTAGATTTAAGTTTTGTGAATCGGACAGTTTGAATACTTTTTACTCAGGACATGTCTTACTCCAAATCAGAATATGTTCGTTTCTTAGGGGTTAGTTGAACAGCGAAGGTTTTGGAGACATTAAATTCTCAAAGAGGCCGCAAGAGCACAAATTTTTTATTTATTTATTTATTTTATTATTTTTTTTTTTTTTTTGTCGCTTGATGGTTAAGGTGACTTTTGACCGAATGAATCAATGAATTATTCGACTGCAACATAGTACGATAATAACTCAGCCCTAACTGAAAGGATACAGGTGGTTGATCCATGGTTTTCCCTAGGTAGGTGTTTATTTATTTATATTGATTTCTGTTTATTTGGTTTATTTATGTTCATTTTTGTTTTACAGAGAGAAGCGAGAGGATCGGTTACGTTCAAGATCGTGCCCTCATATAGAAGCGCACCTCCCCCTTGCGAGGTACAAGTAAGACCTAGTATTCTATATCCTTGCATCAAAGAGCACAAATCTTTAGATCCATTCAACTGAAACCCTCAATTCCAATTTTTGTTTTAATAATTTACCATATTTATATTAAAAATGAGTGTCTTACCGATTCCATTTTTTCATTGTTCCACAACAAATTTTGTTAAAGAGGTGACTGTCTGTGATACAATCAAATGGTCACTGTAAGTAATTCCTAACTCCCATTTGAGCCCCCATTTTCCTTGTCGATCTATCGATTTGTGCTCGATTACGCCTAATGAATATTGAAGTACTTACATACTAATGTATTTTCGTTAACGACATTGTTACGGAATAACAACAGAACACTAACAACTTCGACAGCGCTTAAAAAGTACATCTCTTTACAATGGTCCAATTGATGCTTCCAGCAATAATGTGTCTCGTAAAGTGTTTTAATACAAGTTTTGGACATATATTGATGGCAATGGAACGATAAACCTTTATATAGAGTAGCGCTGATTCGTTTTCCAATGTACCTACTATCTTTGCCGATGAAGATAGTTATGATAGTTTAGTTTAGGTGTCTTTATTATGTCTCGTGAAGCGTAGAGAGGTTATACTTATCATGTTAATAGTGAAACGTACCTACTTTGTCTAGCTTAGCACATCCTGATCGCTTAGAACTCCTTTTCACCGCTGCCTTATTTGTCTTACTTTAAGTAAGCCTACTGCGAGGAACGAAGGATTTGGTAGAAGGGTGCTCATTTTTAATCGATAACTCACTAATCATGTTATTGTTCTTACAGGGATTTTTTTCATCCATTTTCGTGTTTTCTTTTTCGTATTTCTACTTAATTCGGATTATTAGTGTCGATCTTGAGTAGTGTGAGTTGAATTGATGTGTTGTTGATGTTTAATATTTCGTTGAATCTTCTTGCATGAGTAGCGTGTATTTAGTTGTTGTGTTGTTGTTGTATGGTTTTTTTGCGCAATGTAGGATAGTTTGTAAATGATTTCTTGTCGGTTTTCATTATGGTTTTGCCTAATGTCACTGTTATATCAAGATAGTTTCAGACGAAAACGTTGAGTGCTTGGAGTGGGTGTCATTGAATTCGCATGGCGTTAGATTTTGATAGTTTTCTATGTTCGGCCAGCTGGTTTGCGAGTAAGTCTCTTTGATATTATTATGGAATCATTTATTCTATTGTTGTTTCTTCTCATCCTAGCCACACAAATGATGGCTATGGTTTTGAGGTGGAGACATATGTGATTCATTGTGTGTGTTTCATCTGCAGGTATTTTAATGAACAGCTATTTTTGGAGATTTTTTTAAAAACACATTTGTAGCTCTTATTCTGAATCGCTTCCGTCCATTCACTATACATAATTTTCTGAAAGATTAATTTTGAGAGAAACGCCGTCACATCTTATACCTGTAGAATAAATTTTTACATAAAAAACGAGCTGCAATCTTTCACTCGTCTTGCACCCGTAGTGACGCAATAGATATGGAGAATATCTAAAGATGTATCGATTCTTCAAGCGTAACAATATTGTTATTGTTGATATGTAAGTATCAAATCAATCAACAAACGTTTTTTTCCCCTTTTTTTTGGGTAACTGACCTTTACAACAAAGGAGTTCGTATTCCTAAATTCAAAAAGAAAATTATTGATTACTTCTAAATATACATACTGGGAAACAATGCTACTTAGTGTCTGATATTATCTCAATTCAAAAGTCCTACGTCTATCAACATGTCCCCCTTTGATATTTCAGTTAGTAAAACTGGAACCTCTACTCTTGAAGTGTCTTTATTTCAAAATTCTTTGTTTTCCTTTAATACATTTGCCGTTTTCTGAATTATGTAGGTCGTTCCGCTCAAAACATTCCATCCCATCATGATTTTGAATGAGACTCCATTCGAGGTTCATAATCTTCTTAGTTCAGTATTCGCAACTCCGTATGGAGATTCATTCTCTAAATGTTCCATGATAATTTTGTTCCTCTCCAGTTTGAAAACGAGAAATTGATCCAAAACATCATTAATTTCTACCTTCTTGAACATAGTACGGACATATATTGTGTGTTTCTTTGATAATTAGCCCTTAAAATAGCCAGCGTGGGGGAAATCCGTTTGGTTTATTAGAAACGAAAGTATGTGTGCGGGGTACCATTTGTTGGAGGTTAGCGAGAAAGTGGGGCACCTCTGGCCGACCTCCAGAGGGTGAAAATAATGAGCCCTTTTACTCCCCATTTAATCCTTTTATTGCCTCTGTAAGTTTGCATATCCCCATTTGAGCCGAAGTTTGGAAACTGCAGCAGATCCTGGCCAGGCTCTATCTCTTTTCGCGTCCCTGAATGTATTTCGAATTTCTCATTATTAAATAAAACGGATCCGCTTTTCAGAGTCGCACTGCTCGCAATATTGCAAAGTTGGGAAACTTTATTATTTTCTGAAGTTAACAGGGTGGAGTGATTCTGATTAATAAATTATGAGTTCGCTCGTTTATTTCAACGAGAGCATGTCGGCCGGTTTTCGTCAAATTTAATTTAATTTGTGCTTAATCAAATTGTGGAAATTAATTTCACGAAGATCGTAGGCTCATTTCCAACATTTTAAAAAGTTGATTAATTTCGTTTATTGCATTTGACCGTTCTAAGGTCACATTGAATGCAATCTAGCAGATAATCTAAGTGAAACTGAGATAAGGTTGATGAAGCGAACTATTCAGTAATGGTGAATAAGTTCATTAGGTGTAAACTAATCGAATTGTTCCCATGTTGAGATGAACGTGGGATTACCAGCTCTGTAATCGGAGGTTGTCCGCTTTATCGCCCAGTCGAAGTGATAACGGTGGATCAGACAGTTATTTGATATCTCCAATTGCTTTCTACTTTCTAATGTCAGTTTTAGGACAGTCCGATAACAAACTGTTTTTATTTTTGAGAATTTATGTAGATTCATTTGCTGAAAAGTTGAATACTTTTTGATAATCAAGTTTTCAATTTTGCTACTTTGATTTGAAGGCTTTGGTTGGTTCCTAGAATGAGAGTCTAAATCCTTAATGCTTCTTCAAATTCCATTCTCAGCGGAATTTCAATCGAGGAACGGATTGATGAATGAAGGATTTCATATAATTGAGCAAAATGCGGGGTTTTCTCCTGTAAATTGATGACTTTCTGTATTCGTGAACTTCCTTTTGCTTATCTGACTTCCTTAAGGTAACTCTGTTCAGTCATCTGACTCCATAATCATTCTCCAACCAAGAATTTCTGTAGTATTGTACCTCAAGCCTTATACAAGCATTTTCTCTTAAGATGGGTACCTCATCTGGCAGGGTCCAAGCTTATCTTTGTGGGTTATATCGGTGAATATTGCTTTCACCCCCTGCCCAAACCTCCTGATGAAAAGATCAAGATGTTTTTCTGGCCTCCTACATTTTCAATACATATACCTATTCTTCAGGGTTTTAGGTTTCTTTCTGACTGAATTTTGAGATTGGTTTAAATGTGCCTATTTCGAATTGTTCTACTGTCACTAATCACATGTTTCTCCGATGGTTACACAGTCGATACTCGCCTTCAGCGACATTCCGAACTTGCGATATTGACGAATTCCATGATTCCATAAGCCGTCCCGGTATGTTTGTGAATAATTGGAATGTAAACCGAGCCACATAACCAGCCTGATTTGGAAGGGAAGTCTCTTTGGAAACAATTCTGCTAATATTAACGGCTAATTTATCCCCCAATGTCAATTTCCAACTGCTAACGGATTGGTCGTCGTGGTCCTCATCAAACTGCGGGCTTCCGAATTCCCTCTACAAATTATGGCTCACGTCGTCTCCGCTCGTGGGTTGCCTGAGTAAGATGGTCTCTATTAAAAGTTTCTAGTAACGGTGAAGAGTGCAAGTTCACCTCGACCAGGCTCGCCAAGATGTCACCTCAACTTCACCGTGAGTACGAACTTTCTTTTCACCTATCTCCTACCCTCACGTGCCTCTTATACACTATCAAATAACGAACACTGTCAGCTTCTCATATAGTTCCTCAACTTCCGAGTAATCTTCTGTAACACTCACGTTCCACCTTGACCCCTCATATCACGTTTTTTCCGTGTGTTGTTTTAATTTTGTGTACCGATAACTCATATTTTACCGAAGGTAGGCCGTGCAAAACTTTATTGCTCAAGTTCATTCTTGCTCCAATTTCCCAACTGCGCCCTCCGAAGTTATTATAAATATTCACATCCCCTCCCACAGAGAATGTAATATTCTAAAACTGCCTGAGAATTACGTATCTCGAATCCCGGTGCCCGTGTGCAATATCTACCCTTTATACCTAAACCTCGTTATTTACGAGAAGGAAGAAAGCCTAGTCCATCCCGCGATTTATTGGAGTAATTCTGGAATTCGGCCAAGGTTATCGAATAACATCTCGAGTAGGCCGGGAATTTACTGTGCCAATTTTCTGCCGTAAACTGTCTTTGTAATTCAAGCCATATTTGTAGGCTTGGCCCATATTTCATCGCCAGTCCACCTCCTCTTTTCCAACCCTCTTTATATACCACCGATTTACCGACTTCATTGAAACCCCTTTTGCGAGAGGCATGTGACCCGGTTGAAAACTCAATTGTTTCAATCACCCTGAAGAATCTCATAGGAATTGTTTGCGTTGGCGTTTATCGTGGAATATCCTGGCACTTCATTTCAGCCGTGGTCCAGGCCTTTCATCTCGTTCGCGTTTTCTCCAATAGTGTTTAACGAACCATTTTCAAACCAAACTGTTTAATCCGCTGATTGTTACTTTTTTCATATTTCACTTCCGAGCAAATAGGGCATAAATCGCTCTCCAATATTATAGTTCTTGTAAGTACCCAAAATGAGTGCAACTCACAACAAGAAATTCATTGGATTTCGGCTTTGCTCTTAGATCCGGTTTTAAAATCGAATGTTTTTCTTCATATCTGCAAACTACTGAAGCACCAAGAACATTCTTCAAAATATAACTTCCCCTAAGCTGAATAAGTTTTTCTCATTTCTTAATGTAATAAGTAGTTACGAGTTTGCTTCTACACAAATCTATTTAGAAAAACGTAAGGGAATACATTTTCTCTTCTTTTCTTAAGCAAATTCAATACTAAGCAAACTGCTTTTGGAACGCATGCATGAAAGTTTCGTTTCGGCAAATTAAAGAAAAAAATGCTTCTTTTATCTGCTCTGTGTTGGAATCAGGCTTCGGGAATTTTTGCATGCACTTTTCTAGCTTCTTTGTCTGGAAGTCGATTGTTTCGCGGTATGAAAAACTGATATTTCATGACCTACAGTGCTGTAGAGTAAGGTCTCAACGATCCTTTCAAACTTGGGTAGTGCTGCTTTTTCCGCCAAGCTTTCTTGTCTAATTTTTACTTCAGTAAATTACTATGGAAGAATTTTCCACCGTTTTAATTGTTTTTTAATCCATCAGTGACGCCTTCGTTTGGTCAAGTTTCGTATCGAATTCATGCTATAGTAGTAAACTTCCACAAAACTGAAGTAGATAGCCCGGGGCACGTCCATTTGCCTTGTATGATGCCGTGGACGTGGTTTGCCATCATCTAATGGGAGCGTCGGGTTCCGACTATTTCGTTCATTGCTCCTCATTGCCACGCCTCCTTTTGTGGAAAAGGGTTCACCCCACAGCCAGCATGAAATGATGCAAATGGGAATAAGGCAACGGACGGTATGATGAGTATGCAGGGTGATAAGATGGTTGAAAACACTAACCTTTTAACACGATATTGAAGGGTTATACTTTATTTATTAAGTACAATTTTTTTGCTTCCAATTAAATATCATCGTTTGTGATAAATTAATCGATGAAATCGAAATTTTAATGTCCAGTAGTCGTTCCTTAGATGATCAATGATTTGAACCCATTCATTATTTCGCCTGCTATTTTCATAGCACAGGAATCCTAATTCTGATAAATAGAAAAATATGGGCATGACTGGCATGAAATAGACTATCATTCGTTAAATTTTTATCGGAGGTATCCCGCATTAAGAGCCCGTGTGATGAGTTCTTCCCGCAGGAGCGTGGGCTGTGCATGATAAAAAATTATTTTAGTTCTCGCGTTTAAATGAAAAGAGTGATCTCTGCAGTTATATTTGATGTGATTATTGTAAGCCGTGTCAGGTTCTAGTTGGCACATCAGTCGGAAAATTGCGGTAGTGGTCGTGTTGGGAAATGTGAGAGGCTTGTTGAGCTATGTCACGTACTATATTATAGGAAGACCAACCCCAAAAGTGCCGACGTGAGCGACTTCAACCACAGTTATGAGATTAGTGATCCATTTTAAATGAGTACGTTAATTTCCTTCTCTCTCAGTCTTGTATTACTTCAAGAGTAAAATGAGCTATTTCAATGGTAAATTTAAGGGATAATCGCTTAGCGAGTACTAATGTGTGAAGTATTTTTGTAATATTACGAGAAAGCAGAAGCTCGTACAGCTCGTGAGGCAGGTCAACGGTAAACCACGAATAAGGGGTTGCGCATTTTTCGCAGATTCTCCTTGCTAATGAGATGGAGAGGCAAAGAGAGAATGAATGAATGAAGGACCACGTCTCCAACCTCTTTTGCTTCACCCCTGAGTACTGCAGTACATAATTTAATCGTATATTCGTACAAAATTGAATACGATTCCACCATTAAAAAAATAATATTTTTTTAATTGTGGAAATTATGTACTACAGTATTCAGAGGTGAAGCAAAAGAGGTTGGAGACATGGTCCTTCATTCATTCATTCTCTCTTTGCCTCTTCATCTCATCAGCAAGGAGAATCAGCGAAAAATGCGCAACCCCTAATTTATGGTTCACCGTTGGCCTATCTCACAAGCTGATTATAAAATAGGATAGTGAAACCTTTTTAGCTTTTCAGCCTTAGCTCGTAGATGTTCACTTGTACATCCAATAAAAATGATGAATTGTTTTCTCTCCAATTGGCGCTTTTTGCTAGTGTTTCTTTTCTTGAGCATCCCCGTTCTGCTCCTTGCATACACTGTGCAGGCCATCGAATAAAAGGAGACTGGCCGAGTTGACGTTTTAGATACGTCCAGTCAGTTCAGCTGTTGAGATCTGAAGTTTATGCTGATAGACTCCGAAGAGCCTTATTGGCTCATCGTCCATGTAGTTCCAGCCTTGAATTGAAAAGAAAGTTAGGTCTTCGTGACTCCCTGAACGCCCCTATTGTGTCTCTGGTACTTAAGCCATTGCAACTTACTACAATTATAGCTGAAAAATCATTCATTGCAAATTCGGAATCTACCCAAAATTTCATAAAAATTTTCTTTTTTTTTATAGTTAAAGTTAAAAATTAGTTCAACGAGCACGTGAAGTTGCGCTACCCAAAAAATGCCAGATAGTGCACGATGGGGAACTCTATTGTGTGACGCATGAATTTTCATTGCTTATTCACGAGATGCCACCCGTGTCTTGATTGAACTCAACTTTTGCAGAATAATAAATAAAATTCGTTCATTTTACGTAAAAAAAAATTAATAATAATCATCATCTTTTTTAGAGCAGGTTTTTTTTTCTTCAAATCAACAGAGAGTAAAACCAATGAAGAGTTAAAAACAAACCTGTGTAATTTTATGTGCAAATACGCGCTAAAAAAGAGGATCATTTTACGTGATATGAACGAATTTTGGTCATTATTCCGAAAAATTGAGTCGAACCAAGGAATTGATTGCTTCTTGTGAATCAGCGTTAAAAAAAAAAAAAAAAAAAAAACATGTGTTTAGAGTTTACCATTATCCACTTTCTGACATCTTTGGGGTTTCGAAAGTTTGCGTGCTCGCTTGATTTGGTGAACTAAAGAGGATAAACTCTCTTGCCTCGGTCGTCGAAATAACTACGGAATAATGAATGACCTCCATGTCCGAAGCGTCATCAACAGACTCTCTCTCGGGATGTTTTTATACTTCCCATTGGTTGTGCCACTTTTCAATTTGGATAATTCTTTTCTTTTGATGTCGCCTCAATACCAGATCTCCAAAATTTAAAATTCTAGGGTATTACCTAAGGCTCTTTTTCTGAAATGAGGTTATTGTTTTTTCGATTTGTTTCCTAAGTAAATGTAAAGTTCTTTGTGAGGTAAACAAAGCAATGCTTCACTCCAATGTAGTAATTTCTCAATTGTTAAGTTGTTTTTGTATAACTTCCCCGTCACTTCATGGTCGGAAAGACCGATGCCACTCATGGAGAACTTGCTTCACCCTGATGAAGCCTCCTTGTCTGGCAACATTAATTTTTAATTTTTTCTGTTGAGTGATACATACAGTTGTCTGGAAGAGATGTTTCCTCGATTGTACACAGTGAAGATTGAGTGATTAACAAGTAGGTTTGATGTGAGATAGGGGATTAAGAGATCGTCATAAGGCAACATTCTCTAAGGTCTCTTTAAACGAATGCTTTGATTCAGTGGTGCGTCCCTCCCTCCCTCTCTTTCTCCTGATGGGATTTACCTCTGTAGATGCATCCGTCGTTGTATGTTTCTGTTGTGCGCTAACTATACTCATGCAGAGATCGCTCTTGATGTGTACGAACATTTGTGGTGCTCGTCGGTGTACGTTTTTAGATTCCGTATCTCCGATCTTCTTTACTTCGATTCTAGATACGTCAGTTTAGGTTATTTGCTATTCTAAGTTCATACACATTTTCAGAGCAGTAAGTAGATATTTCATAATCGTAAGATTCACTAGAACCCAGTTAACAACTGAAAATAGGGCATGTTTGAGATTCACATTTTACTAGACGCTACTTTGCTGTATAGCGAAATGGACCATTGATAGAGAGTTGCTAAAACACCTGATAATATTGTAATTTATTAAATACTACATTTTTGAAACATGATTTTGAAACAGTTTTAAACTTACCTCTCAGTACAGGCACCGCTTTTTAGATCTATACGTAGATGATTCTCCGAATAGACCCTTATACTTTCCACCAAACCACGACACGAGGTTCTTCTGTAGATGGCATGTTATGCTATAATCGAAGAACCATTTTAAAGAAACCATTGTTTTGTATACGCTTTGTACTTTCACGAATTCGCTTTGAACCTCTCAATGCTGATTCATGAATTAGAATTTCCTTCGAAACGTGGTCGAAGCGAGGGCCATCGATTTCGGTATTCACATACTTTCCGGCTTCATGCACACGACAATGCACATTTTCACTTGGCTTCAATCCCCGGCGCCCTGGTTGCCTGAAGTACCGAATAGGAGTCTCGCGTGGAATATATATTCATCTTGAACTATGGTATTTGCACATTCGCAAACATATCTTTCTAATAACCTCAAAGGAACCAGAAACTGTATAACACCCCTGTCCTTGGCGGTTTCTAACATGCACTAGCACAAGGAAGATAGTAAATCACACAAATTCTTCACCCTCTCCTCCCACCACCAATAGCTGGGTCCTATTCATTGGTTTACCTTATTTCAATAGCCTGTGGCTCACAACTTGATTTCTGCGTTGGTTTATTTATATCAATGGTTACTGATGGGGAAATCAACATGAGACCCCGGTAATACGCGTTTGTCCTGAAAAGTACCCACCCAGTATGGCCTACGTCACTGTAGGACAGAAATAATTCGTGAGCATGTCCATGAACGGGCCGACCGACGAGAGAACTTTGTTGATTAAACGATGAAACAATTATGACTGCCGATGTAAATTTCCATTTCCATTCGCATTTGGTTTACCAACCATACTTTTACTTCAGTACGATTCGGGGGGTTTCATTCAGCTACAATTCCTCAAAGTTTTATTATTAGTTGACTTTTGAAAGCCCCAAGGAACCTCATCATCAGAATTTCTGAGAAGTAATGTTGGTATTCGTCCATAAGGAGCTTATTTCTTCAGGGAAGTACTTACGCCACAATTATTATACCCCGAGCAAATATTTTAAGCTTCGCTTGTTGTAAAGTAGTTCGATAAATTTCCGATATTGTTTTGCAAGAAAGGGTTATTATAAGATTGCTATGCCAACTTTCGTTTGGTATTTGAATTCATTATTAAGAAAAAAGATCATGCGAATAAAAATTAAGTAAATGTTTAATGCTGTTTAATATATAGGTATATTGCACACATTATCGTATAGTGTTAATCGCATTAAAAATGTTTTCATTTATTTATTTTTTTTTTTAATCCATATTTCTTCTCTCTGCACTGCATTTTCCTACCTGATTCAATCTAATATATGGCATTTTCAAATACCCTTTCTCGCTTTAAAAAAAAATGGAATTTTTTAATTAATGTGAAGCCTAATGGTGTGTTATAATTGTGACATATGTATTAGTACGTTAAGTAGCTCCGTTTTATGGACCTAGTTACATTGAAAAAGTCCTGTTGATGGAGTCCCTTGAGGCTTCGATTCGTCTTCGTAATAAGGAAATTTTAAGTAATGCTAACATCCGGGAGCTGCGGATGACTTTTCTCAGAACTTACCATCCAGAGTAGGAAAAGTGTTGATATCACGGTCAATAGCCATTAAAATGTTAGCAAACCCGATTAGCAGACTAGTGTACACCTGAGACAATATCTCGAAAGAAAGTCTCATATCTGTTTCTAGGGTTAGGATTATCTATCTCACCTGAGATCACGAGTCCTGGAATATTTCATTTCCTGCTGCGAGTTTGCGCAGTGAGCGCAGTCGATGGACAAAAAATAGTTTTTTGTTCTTGTGTAGAATGGATTAGCGGCAAGAACTCGCTCTTGTATTAGCTCTCGAAATTGCTGAAAAGCGTAAAATTAAAGAAGGGAGCGTTGAGTGAGAAAATGGGTGGATCGAAGGGTTAATGGTGTTTGTTACGTACTTAGGGGTTGCGTCAGGAAGATACCCAACAGTCTTGAGATTTCATTCGGATATCGTCAGTGCAATTTGAATCTCTTGTGGATTTGCTGAAACACCGTTAAGCAAAACACAAAATATGCATTTTAAGTAAAACAAAATGTATCCGAGTTGCAAGATCTGAAGATCGCATGTCCACTTGAGTGACCTGTGCACTCTTGGGGATTCAGATTTGTCACATGCTTCGATACTGCTCTCAGACTCTTTTCCATTTGCAATTCGATTCTAACTGTTAGTAAGAAGACAACAGGACCTCCTAAATCTCTCCTTGTCACGTCTGTGTCTAGATCAAAATTGGTTTTCAAATGTATTGACGCCATTTAACGTGTCCCTCTCCGAGCCCTACCTTGAGATTGTGTGTTGAGATCGTTTATGAGAAAAAATGCTCCGTTTGTTACGTTGTGTTGAAGATTATAAATTATTTTCACGCTGGGCTTAACATTTTAGCCAGCTCTTTAGTTGTGTACCGGTCTGGGTGCACTCGGGCCACGCAGATTGAATAAATGGCTCGTTCATTCGAAAATACGCTGTTCGTTGTTATTACCTATTGTTATATTTCTCTCCAACGCTTTTCTCGATATGAAACAAACGTTCGTGGAACTTATTCGTCGAAACTGTATTTTTTTGCCGAAAAGCCGAAGGGAAATTTTCAACCGTATCAGCCGTCCCCTGAATGAATATTCAGAAGGCATTAACTTCAACAAGGGACCGGAAGTTACGCGAAACAAATGACATTACGAAAAAGCTAGATGTTAACGTTACCATCGCGGTATGAATAAGGGAAAAGAGCCGCTTTTTTAGTATTAAAATATTCCGAGAATTCCGTGTTTTTCACGGGTCAAGTCTCAGACTCATTAAGTTTTCGACGGAAGTGATTTTGTTTAAATGTAGCCGCTCTTTTGCGATATACAAGAGAAAATAATGATGTGCTTGGATGGAATGCTCTCCAAGACCGGAAGGCGGTATTGTTTTATGAAATCTGCTGTGATGAAACTTGCGAATTCGAAAGAGGATCTCTTAACGCATGTTTTCTGACTCTCGTTTTCATCCCTGGAATTTAATATCGCTCAAGATCTCTTCACGATGTATTCGACTTAATTCAATTTTCACTACACTACACTACAGGACTTAGGAAGAGCGTATATGTTCTTCTCGTACGTTGTATTGTGATCCCTCTTTCCGCTTCTACGCTTAGGTTCGATGACTGAAGCGATCAATTGGAATTACCTAATCACCTGACGTCCTTGGTTAAATGAAATGTACCTAGTTGATCGAGGCGTTGGTAGATTTCCACCAACCCTTACACACTGTTAGTTATTCTCCGTGAAGGATATCATTCGGCTTGAGCCCCCCTCCCCTGATAAACTCGTATATATAATATTTTTACGGCGAACGAGTAGAAAATGACGAAGGTTAGCTTTCGGTATTGGTTCGATTACTGATATTCTCTACTCATACATGGAATGTTCAGTCAGAGATTTAGTGTCCTTTTGGAAATGGATACCTACGTGAATTCGACGACGTATAGACCTTTGAAAAACGCTGCAATTCTTACACAGTGGTTGATTATTCCTAGGAGCCAGATTTTGGGAGAAACAGTCAGTGTGGACATCCCGGACTCATGCTAATCGATTCAGCGTCGAATATTTAATGGAAAACTATACCCTACACGCCTAGATACCCAAAAATCTCAAAAACCCACTTTCAAAATAGGTAGATAGGTACCACATTGACCCATGCCCACTTCCGGTGGGTGTCAACTGATCTGGAACCCAACTCAAAGGATTCAGATCCGAAATTTAGTAAAAAAATTATATCCCACAGGCCTTGATCGTCGAAAATTTCGATAATCCATCTTTCAAAAAACACGTTTTTTACCAATACTCCAACGGGTTGTAAGTTCCATAATGCATACTTCTTTTTTCCTTTTATTAAGGATGGTGAATACAGTCATAAATGTGGTGATATGATTACTATCATTCATATTTCGTCAGTATTCACTCTCTTTTTACTTAGGCAAAAATTACTTTTTTGTATTTTTGTAGAAAATTAGAGAGAAAATATGCATTTTCTCCAACATGAATCAGGTCGTATATGGACTATAATTATCTTTTTTGGCCGTTGAATACACACAAATCAAGTTATAAAGACAAGGAAGCGGCACTGAATACGATCGATTGGAAGCAAACAACGTTGACGGTGAACTCAGTACAATATTGACAGTAAAAATGGGAGAGTTTTTCTCTTTTAATTGAAACCCCGCGGGTTATTTGAAGTCACATTCATACAAAATCGAAACCAACGGTGGTTTTGTGTGCTTTGGGTGCTTTGAACAAACCAAACGTAACCATCGCTCTGTTTCGTGACGACAGTGATGGAAATCAGATGAGTTGTGATACACTCTCAGCGCTGTTCACAATAACGTCAGCGTTATTCGCGATTAATTTATTTACTTAGTTATTTCGTTTTCAACTCTTTGTGAGCCATTACGGTTCGGTTCAGTCTCTAATATTTTGGAGAAACAATTTCTTATTTTCCACCATCAACATTAATTTGTAGGGAGAAGAATTTTCCTCGCCTGTTATCGCCCGGCTTCAAATAAGCGCCTTTGATCTTTTTCCATTTGGCCGTCGCGAACTTTTTTGATTAAAAGCCGAGTTAAAATAAATCTTCTCTCCCTCTTTCTTCTCTCAGTGTTGGTCGACTTATGGAAATCTGACCCTACGGAGATGTGGTGAGAATGAAAAATGAACTCTTGTCACATAGATATTCCTTCTTCTGACTCTGTCAGATTTGTTTAGCGAGAGTGATACTTGAAATTTGAACGTCTGAGTAACATCTCCGAGATAAGTCGTGTCAGATCGCACCTATTTCCCCGTGAGATATATTGTATTTTTCCCTATTCTCGGGGTGCGTCTACAAAATACTCAGTCCGTTTCATTCGCATGATGGGCCCCCTTGTGAGGATTTCGTCGTAACGACTCCAATCCCAGAGCTTAGTTGGTTATTACTCTTATAAATCTCCGTTGGTGCTTCAAAAAGTCTTAAATCTTTTTCGGCCGCAAGGCTGTGTTGTTCGCGCGAATGAAAACTGTTCACTTTGTGAGTCAGATGAATGGTAATCAGCTCGACGTCCCCTCTTCAATTAGAACCGTCGTTAATCACAGTTGGTAATGTGTTTTGAAAATTCCCTCGTCCGCGTTTCGAAAACGGGCATCCGCGGGACCTAAACCTGTTTATGAACAATCGAATTTTCTCTGGGGGTGGTATTAATTCGAATCTACTCGGAGATGGCAGTATTATCATCTCATTTACTCACTTAATGTCCTTCTGTACTTTTTTTTTTTTTTTTTTTTTTTTTAAGAAACAAGTAACTTTAGCTTTCCGGGGATTGATACTTTATTTCATGGAGATGAGATAACTTGGCAAGACTGGACCTCTTTTGGTTTATTATTTCCTTGAAAAATTATTACACCCTTCGTTTTCATGCACGAGGCCGATCTCTCCTATTTCCATAACACCTTAGGCATTCTAAATGTCTAGATCTTAAAAACAGATTGTCCATCCGCTGTAGGAACAGTAGGAATTCTATAAGCCTGATATCTCGGTCAGAAATTCTTTAAGGTCCTGGAGGGGCTTCACAATTAAATCAAAGGGCTCAACCACCTAAAAATAAGGCAGGGTACGGGAGAAATTGAAATTTTGGAGTTCTTCAAATTATTTCCGCACTTTTTTTACAATTCGGAACCTTTTTTGAAAAATTGAAAGACACGCATTTTTGTACGGACGCGTATGTGTCTTTTCATAGCAGTAATATATTTTCTCAAAACAAATTGGCTCGAACGAAATTCAAAAATAAAAACGGAAGCTGAACCGTTTCAAAAGCTTCATCATTCGTTATGCTCATGTTGTGGTCTACTGGCAAGGTCCATTCGCATACCGATAAATATTTGAATTTAGCTCTTCGGCAGGGCGTGTTTGGGATGTTGTGGTTTGTCCTCATGGATTTCTGATCCCACCTGAAGTCTCTCTCCTGTATTTAAGAAAGGTTTACCCAAAAAATGACTGCTTTGTTGTAGATGTATTCTCTACAGTCTTTTCTACTAGTGCCGATTAGTTATTCAAGAAATTTTAACTTGAAATATTCAGCCTGCAAAACTGCCCGCTCTACAAACAAAATTTGATTTGATTTTTTTTTCTAATGGATGATTATTGTCATCTCTAATGAAAATAAAGACGCACCAAATCAATGAGTGTGGGAGCGATGATAAATACCGAGGTAATCGAATCACCGCTCTCCGTTTCATGTTCTAAACAGAGAAATAGAGAATTCCATCGGTTCAGCGATTTTCTACCGGGCAATAAACTAAACATGGTTGCTGCTCGGTCCAATAGTGGAAAATCGCGTTTAGGACGACTCCTCTACCACTGGGAATTAGAAGTTAATTTATGCAAGCGTCGCAAGTGCACAACAACCGCCATTATGGGTCAGTCGAACGAATTCAAGCGGATTTTTCGCTTTGACACTTTACTTTTTATGTAGCATGGCTGAGATTGTTCAACTAACCTTTTACTGGATATATTCCGACGCTGAATAAGTCAGGCATATGGAATCAGCCGGCTGGAAGACGGGTTCCTAGGATCCAGCGGATGGCATTGATTGCTCGAGTGTGATTGAATCGATCTAACAGTTTCTAGAAAACCTGAAGGAATGGAAACTCTTTTGAGACCAGAATATCTCCCTTCAACCGCTCCACTTATTCAAATATAATAGTTCGCCTGTTCTTTCTAATTAATTCTTGATGACTCAAGCTCCTATTCATTCGGCCTCAAAAACAATCAAGTTTTAGAATTATGCACATTCATTTACGGGTGCCTATGAAGGAGCCCTGCGAGCATGTGAGCTCGAGAATCCATCTCGGAACTCAATAAGTCAATATTTGGATTACTGTGGAGCCTGAAGTATCATCCATCAACGGTTCACGAGATATTCAAGTGAACGAGAAAAAGTGCCCCGTCTTCACAAATCTCATTAAAGCTCGCACTAAAATTGGTTATACACGGTAGGCTTGCGAACAGATGATTGGCAAAGGTTTTTTCTTTGGATTTGCAGTCAGACATAGCATTTCCGAGTCAAATTCAAGCTTTTCCTAACCAAATTATAAGTTTCCATTTTTAATTTCATGATTCTCGATTTCAAATCCAAGATTTTTCATGTGAATTCAAGGTTAGTCCCCAAGCTCTCTGATGCAAATGGTTCCTACATGATACCTCAAAGTGTATCAACAGTCACAGATTGTGCTAATTACGTGATGGATATGATGTGACAACTCCGCAACGCCGCAGCTGGCATTGACTTGCAATGATCTGTTTAAATTTAGCATTTTCACACCAAATTGGAAGTTATACACATCAATCTGGAAGTATTCCACTTCAAATTAGAGGTTCTTTATATCAATTTGGAGGATTTTAACCATCGATTTGGAGGATGATAGAACTACATTATTTAATTCTGGGAAAGCAATAACAACAAATTACCGAATAGCAACGTGAAATTCAACTAGTAAGAATGAACATAATGAAGGGAAAGAATGAAAACATTTTTCTACGTAATTCTCTGCCTACAGCAGTGGCTGTCAGGTAGAATAAAGCGAATCAACAGGCGCCTTCAAAAGGATGGCATTTGGAATGGAACGATGGAATGTCTTCGCCACATTGTGTTGCACAGAGTAGATATATTAGAATCTACGCGGGGTAGAATCTAGCGTTTCGGCATTGAAAAGTAATGGAAACAAAACATTTCGTTCAACCTCCAATTTGATCTGTAAAACCTCTAATGTGAAAGTGAAAGTAGCATTTGACGTTAAAATGCTGTAACTAATGAATTCATTTACGTCGTCTCACTTAGAACAACACTTTGTTTGTTTTGATTGATTTGTGAATAAAATCCTTTAGAAAGAAAGAATAAATTTAAGAAAGAATAAAATTAAACTAATAAACTTAAAAAAAAACGTTAACTAATAAAACTAAAGCGTTGTATCGAAAACCTTGAATTTGAAATGAAAAACCGTGACTTTGTTTCGGAAAACCTTGAATTTGGAATAAAAATGTTATATAACTTTTTTTTTGTCCTCACTTTTTAATAATTTTGATATGTTTCATCATACCTGGTCTGAATGGTCTGCCTCCTCATCATTCTACAGAACGGCCAAATGCTAGGATGTAAAGGCGACCATTATTTCTTCGTGCTACTTATCAACTATTTGCTACTAAACAAATTTAAGGATTTTTTTTTGTGCGAAAAGCATGCTTTTGTGCTCTATCTGACATCTAGTTTTGTTATAAGCAGAATTTAAATTACTTACCATGGCAAAGTTCAGCCCTTGTTCTGTGCTTTACGACTCAACGTTTGATAAGTTACGACCACAGAGAAAAATGATTAGGCACCTATTACGAATAGCATGACCCGTTGATCTCCTCCCTCCCATTTTCCGCTTTTGAGCCCATTTTACCAGTTAATTTGTGGAAATATCAACTCCGACACAACCCCCCTACGTGTTGTTTCCCAGCATGAATCCTCGTTAACGTGAAATACAAAACACTCTTCACCTTCATCATTTCGACGGAACTGAATGATTCGGACACAGGAGAAAACATCATTAACTCGGCTAGGACCCGTTGTTAAATAAGTAAACACGACCAAAACTAGTTCACAAGTTGGGACCATTTATTAGAAAGATCCAAACGATCCCTCCTAACTAAGTACTTCAATGTTGTTCAGTTGTTCAGGATAAACAAGCCGCCAGTGTTAGTAAGTACTAACCCAATATCGTATAATTTGGGTAAATCTATTTCATCGTGCTTGTCTCTGCTCTCGGCTTACATGATGCCTGTAAAGCATGTTTACTGTAGTGTATTGTCCTGTATTTTATCTGTCGACGAATGCGCCGCCTTGCTTTGCACGTTCTGTGGTTAATTTTGTAATTGCCAGTTGCACATTGATGTTGTTCTAAATAACAAACTGCATAAATAACTTCCATCAAACATTCAACCGTGATCTTCATGAGATATTAATGACATTGCGAAATAAATGCAAGGAAAACGAACTGGACGTGAAAGAGGTTTATCGTGTTTTGCTGGAAGCATCATGTGTTGTGGTCTTATGCGACTTTTTTGTGAATTATTCGGGTCATCCTATATTAACTTTCAGTTGGATTTGTTCACGTTGGTTTTATTTACTTAATAACACTGTTGATGGTCGGATCAATCCAAGATGTTCTTTTATCAAAATGAAACCAATTTCCACTCGAATTCAACCAGTGTAGTTCTTACCTACTGTATGAATATTATAATCTGATTATGTCTGATGAAATTATTGGTCGTTTGCAGATTTTTGTACGCGCTCAATTCGATTACGATCCTCTTGAAGATGATCTCATCCCTTGTGCTCAAGCGGGAATCGCTTTTAAAACTGGTGATATACTTCAGGTATGAATTTCTTCGTAATTAATTTCAACTTAACTCGTATTCATAGATCGATTGAACTCCAGCAAGATTGAGCCATGAAAGGACAATTTTAGCTGTGTCAATCCTATTAGAGTCGCTAGATTGAAATTTCAATTTTTTGGTTCTGTTTCAGATAATTAGTAAAGATGACCATAACTGGTGGCAAGCGCGCAAGGACAATGCGGGTGGATCAGCTGGTCTGATCCCTTCGCCTGAACTCCAAGAATGGAGAACTGCCTGCGTGGCCCTCGAGAAGAGCAAGCACGAGCAAGGTAATATTTATGCTTCTCCTTCATTTCACCAATCCCTACGTCCAAAAACAAAGCGTCAAAATAACGTGATATTTTCTTGAAAATGATCAGCGTAAAAACGGCCTTTGAGTATTCTCATAGATTTCCCCTTTTTGCCTCCGCAGTCAACCAGATTAGATCCAGAAAAGGTAGCCTGATCCAGTGTATTGTTGTCGTTTTGTGAGACCCAATTTTTCGGCAAGTGTCTAGCGTTGGCGATGTGTCGTTTCGGGTACAATTTGTTTCCCTAAAATGAACTAAAATGAATTTGACTGCTGAAACACTGGCGTCCCCTGATTTCGAGTCGGTTGGGTATGTAGGATGGTTAGTAAAGAGATAGAAGTAGTTAACTTATTTTTGTGATTTTGGATCATTTGGTACACATCTCTTTACATTTCTAGAAAAAACAATTTTCTGTCTCGAAGCAAAGCTTTTACAAGTTACAAGGTTTTTGCAGTTTTTATCCGATGGTTCTCCAGACAATTTATTCAATTTGTATCTAAAACGTGCCTAGATTATGTAAATGCTGACTTAGAGGAACTTTATGGAGACAGGAAGCTATGAAATTTGACCTTATTCCACCCAGGTTGGCTGATTTTGGAAATCCTGTACAACCCCGATGAAAATGGTTTATCAAGGAATTCTAAATAACCTCTCAATCGATCACCGATTCGACACATTGCTTGAACGCTGTATACGTTAGCGAAGAGCCAATGTTTTTTATTTTTATTTTTGTAAGAACTTCCATCGTGTTTATTTCGAAGCTCCAGCAAAGAAAATTTATTCTTCTCTTGCATCACGCGAAGGAACACAAACTACCACTAATAGACCGTCTTTTACGAAACACCTTCTTTCTCATTAGAATCCAAGGGACACTGATATATCTTTACACCCCCTCCCCCTCCATAATCTCTCTCTTAGTATAAGGAGTGAAATACCGTTTTTGCCGTACACTTAACACTCTAGACAAACAAGCAATGCTTGACAAAGCTGAATCCTCGAGATAGTTCTTAGGTAAATTCACTCTAAGTAAGTTTTTGGTCATTATCCTCTTCTCAAGCATGTTTGAGCTCATATTTTCTACGACGCTTGTTAGTTGACAAATATCTTATTAATTTTAATAAGATAAATTGTTACAACCCTTTCTCTAGGTTTTGAAATATCGTAACCAATTTGTCGTTATTATTACACAGTCCGGTGAGCTACCGGTCAAAGTTGCAGCTTTCGTTATTATTTTCTGTCATGTTTTAAGCACTTTAAAATATTCAACGCCGTACTGGTGCTGCATGACAAATATAATTGAGCCGCTTGGATTCTCCAAAGGCAGGCAGCAAGCAGCTTTTACTAAGCGATTTTACATTGAAGAACTCTTAAATTAAACGTGGTTTTTTTTCAATTTTTGTACTGTAGTAATGTCTAATTTGAATGAAACATATATGAATTATAATAAAATTATCACAAATTTAGATAGACTTTAATGAACACGAGCTTCATTGAGTTGTCATTTAAATCAATATTGCGACCAAAAACCGAGTATTTTTTACTGATAAGAATTATTTCAATCATTTTTTGACCATTATTGGATAAGAACTATCGAGGCCCGTAGGTTGGTAGATGAAGCAGGCGTTTCCCAATACATGGTATTTTGAACCAACGTTGTTGTCTTGTGTGTAAAAGGTGATTCAGGCCCTGGTTGCTCCTCTCACACTGAGGGTTGCGACGGCTCTACAGGTAACGATGAAATTATGAACGACACTTGACTACGCATGCGTACCCCCGCTCTATCCCATGAAATCTGAAAACGAGTCTGTGTGTTTTTTGATACGTTGACTCGGTAAAAAAAAAACCCCCTTGGCCTTTTTGTGAATTGAACATTTTTTTGGAAAATTTGTTTTTGCGAGTTTTTTTTTTTTATCTAGTTTGACTTCTTTCACTCTTCAACTATTTCATAACCCGCCTAAGTGGCCGTCACGTAGTAACTCCTTAAAGAATCACCTGAGTTTATCAGAAATTCACATTCACAAGTTTTCACTGTGTACAGTATTCATAGTCACGATGAATGCAAATACAATGGCCAGCACGTCCAAATTGAACAAATAAAAAATGACTTGAAGACTCGTAGGATTATAAAAGTTCACACGTAGCTTTTGAAAGCACTAGTAATCATTTCCTGGCAAAAAGGCCAGGTTGATTGGCGAAAATTTGGGTTAGAAATGCACTGCAATGAAAAATTTTTTAGTGATGCTTTGTACTATGCGATGCAATATGTTTGAAGCTTCCGCGATGGCTGTTGAGGGGGCAAATTGAGAATTGCCGTGCTCCGCCTAGCATGATAGCCACAAAATATTTCGCATTATTTCGCCCCTCTTCGATCTATGAGCTTATACCTGCTTTTATTTGAGGTACTATTTCGAAGAAGTGGAGATTATTGGGACAAAACAATGACTTTTAGACGGTTAGAGCGTACTGTGATGGTGGGACAACGTCGATTATAATTTCATAAAATTAGATATCGTTTACGTCTCTGGAGCAGACTTTTTTAGTGTAAAAACTTACCTAATCTATTAATTGTTTTTTATATATAACTACGAGGTTGCAGTTGTTGACGTTTAATTGGTTTCGATGGTATCGACCGTCTCAGCATTGCTGAAGGCGCGATTGGGAATTTAGGCTAATTGAAAATGTTGCCCTCAGTGACACCAAGTTGGCTTTCCAAAGGCTTTGAGGCATCGTATAAATTGTACTAAATTCAGTCATAGTTTGATTCATATGCAACAAAGCCCGCGTACCTACGTAGGACTCGGTCATTTTGACAGTGCGCGAGTATCGTTGATTCGTGTCCTGTCAGCCCACAGGCTTTAAACAGCCAAAAAAAGTATAAGTACTTTGATTTGAAGGGGGTTCAGTTCAGCGTTGTTAGCGTACCATTTACTTGTGGAACCTGATTACGCAGCTTTAAATGACGACGGCGACCCTAGGGCCATTAAAAATCCTCGGAATTTCAGCTCTCTACTTTGTGGTTGGTTATTTTCAGTTTTCTCGTTGTTACTTCTGAACTACTCGCCCTAGGATAAACAAAAAAAATTTAATTGTTCATCATTTGAGTCCAATACCATTTTTTCATACCAATAGTTTCCGCAATGCAAGGCGCCTAAGATATGTTTTCCAAATATTGTAAATTTGAGCCCTCTGGGAAAAATCAACGTAAATACTCTAAATGCTCACTAAGTATTTGGGTAGAACTTACACATCCTTTGATAAGGAATGATATATCTTCAAGGCCGCTGGCGGACCTCAAAATCAGTAGAAAATTGGTCAGATGTCCAGATGAAGTAGTCTAGGTAGGTATTTCAGAGGTATTTTCGGCATAAACTGGACCCAGTTCGTTTGGTGTTTCGGAGTGAATCAGAAACCAGATTTCAATGATCCCTTACAAGCCGTTTGCCCAACATGGGCCTATTTTAGGTTCCCTAATCGCTTTATGCATCCTACATATCGCTCTAACGACTGAACTATATTCAACCCTCTCAATACCCTCACTTGAATAACACGAGACACATCACCCGTCGACAGGCGCGATAACAAAGCTTCAGCTCTAAGTATGCTTGTAAACTCATTTAGAATGGGAGTGGTTTATTTTCCGTCTTATTGAGCTGATCGTGCCTTCCGAATAAGCTTTCACGTTGTTTTCTGCCCTCGGCAACCTTCATTTATTCATCTTTATGACGTACAGATCATGTAAAGAGTAAAATTTTGGAAAAACATATAATATTTTGCTTTATTCAAACTGCGAAATCACGATCAGTACATGAACACTGCCTTCGCACGAGTTAAACTCAGCCTCAACTAATCCACCACACTTGGCTCACAAAATCATTGGCATCTCTAATGAAACCTGCTGGAACTTTGAAATGAGTTTGTAGGTCGCCGAGCTCATCTCATCTGTATATAGTTTAGGAACCCACTTCTTTGTGCATTTCTTGTGCGCTTCTTACATCCTATATCTTAACCATGGTTCTATAGTTCTATTAGTGTCTAAAGCAAGTGATATTTTTTTTATGAAAAGGTTTTTATAGTAATGCTTGATAGCGCTCTTTTTAATCTTGTATGAGAAAGTAGTCACCCCATAGAAATTTGGAATGTGTGATGAGCTTTCAAAATTCTTCCCATTTATATCATTCAAGATGGAAATTCTTCCCCCGCATCAACACCGTTATTGCACTTTTGGAGTAGTTTAGTATTTCTAGTTCACTTGTAGGCGCAGTGTGGTAACACAAGCACAGTCTAATTGAATGGTCAGTTAGGAATGATGCAGTGCAGATTGATAGATGGTGGAAATAGAACTAATTTTGACGTTCGATTGTGGCGTTAAGAGCATTTTATTTACGTATAAAAAGGGCCGACATTCATTTCATTTCGCGTATCAAAAATCGCCACGTACGCGTACCGACCATTATTGTCCAATGTAAGGTTCAAAACAGTTCATGAAACTTTCCACCAATAGAGGATATCATGGCGTTCGTCTTAAATCTACCTGCAGGGTGCGGCAGCATAACTTTTTTTTTTTTCAAATCTTAATAATTGTACTAATGTACGAATCCGAAAATTTTTATTTTTCATATAGTATAGGTACAAACATACAGGTTTGTTAAACTTGGTTTTGAGGATCAAATCAGTCAGATGACGTCCTCCATTCTCTATACACTGGGTGATTTACTCGCCTAATCTCAATTAGGGGCGACTTGGAGTGGCCGGCCTGGTCCCCTGATTTGGCCCATTGTGATCGGGGACTAACTGGTTTGATCTTCAAATTCAAGTTAAACAAAACTTTATGTTTGTACCTACATTATATTAAAAACAATAAACTTATCTGATTCGTACAATAGTGTTTATCAAGATTTGAAAAAATGAAGTTATGCTGCCGCACCCTGTACTTCTAACGTAGCGTGAGATTACTGCCTCCAATCATCATGTAAGGGATATCAAGTTTGTGCGACCTTGTGAATTTGTGTCGTTTGTCAGCAGAAATATGATGGTCAAAAATGTGAAAATTGTCAAGTACATAGTTTAATTTTTGAGACAACGAACACGAATCGACAGCGGCTACTTATGATTTAAGTAATTAGCTATTTCTAAAAACGTGTTAAATTTTCGACTTGGACGATTTTTAAACCAACAGGGAAAGTTTTCCTTTCTGCTTTTTGCTGTAAATTGAGTGCTCGTTACCCCAAGATTGAACGTGTACCTATTACGTCCAATTGCCAATGTTATCTTACTATTATTCCAGTATCACACATCTCTCCACCTCGCCAACCACAACCCCCCTCCACTGCGCTGAATTATTTTTTAATTGCCTTCCTAACTTGACTGTGCTTTGTTTGTTCACTCACTCTATTTATCAATATTAGAATATGCATCTACTGACGGATGATTCCGCCAATTCGTAGTAGTTCTGTCTAAAATTGTATAACATTGGTCCATTAGAGGGTCGAAATCGTATGTTTACATTGAATTATAGTTAGAGAAGCGTCGGCAAGCCGTTCAAATAGCGTATTGATTGATTCGTGCCATTTATTATTAGCGGACTAGACAACGGTTGTATTGAGACGTTTATTTATCAACAATAAGCAAAACAAAATGCTCTATAAATTATATTTATTTGACTCGTAGCGCTCCGCACATGATATGCCTTTTGCCTCGAAAACTGCTAATTTTATTATTTTCCGCTCATACTTCCTGCATTTCCCCCTATTGAACTGTTGGTAATGTCCTCGCCATGCGTGCCTCCGTTTCGTATTAAAATTTCCACGCCCGACTAGTCTGCGTATGAAAAGCAGAAGGGAAATGCCCGTAAAATGTCTCGCTGACAAATTGTTTCCTCCAGGCATTTTGGGTTAGCGTCAGAACGTTTTATCGTGTTTTTTGTGGGGAGTTTCTTCATTACGTTCGATTTTCATACAACCCTGCGAGTAAACCCTAAAAACGTCGGTTCGTTTCTCGTGAATTCCGAAGAGATTCCCCAGTTTTTCTCGCAAAACGCACGGCAGAGCCCTTAATAGAATCTGAAGAGATTAAGCAGACTCTTGAAGAAAGTACAAAACCCAACTTTTGAAATATGAAGCCGCGATTAACATAGACCTTCCTCCCACTCGTGACATAATGAGAAAGAGCTATATTTTTTTCTTTCATCTTGGAACGCCTTACCTTGGAACAAAAGTGGTTGGAGTACCCTAAGTTCTCTGAAGAATTGGGGTATTGAAATGCTTTCATTGAAGTTTTTTCTAATTACCGCCGTAGCTCTTACAAATCATTTTATTTCTCTTTCCAGAAAAAATGAATCGATCGATTGTATTATAGAACCGATAAAAGTTATTTTCACTTTAATACAGTATTCTGTTTCAGCCTCTTGGTTACGCATTTCTTACAAAATTTAAACTATGAATTTTCTCTTATTTTTCAGTGAATTGCTCAATTTTCGGCCGGAAAAAGAAGGCCTACAAAGATAAATATTTAGCAAAGAACAATGCAGTCTTCGACCAACTCGATTTGGTGACGTACGAAGAAGTTGTAAAATTACCCTGTGAGTGACGTAACATTTGAATGAATATTATTAATATTTTTGCCCTTGACGGATATTTAATTTAACTTATTTATTTATTTATTTTTATTCCAGCTTTTTTAAGGAAAACGTTAGTTTTATTAGGAGCACACGGAGTAGGAAGGCGGCACATAAAGAATACGTTAATTGCGAGGCATCCAGATAAATATGCCTACCCGATACCCCGTAAGTACTCTTATACTAACGTACGATGTACGGAAGCACTCCGATTTCTTATTTCGTTGCAATACTCAAAGAAAAAATTATTCCCGAACTAACTCAGGAATTAAGTAGCTGGTTTTGCTGTCACTATTGGGTGGTGGTTTCTAAATGATCGTTTTTCAATATAATAATTATTATCTCTGCACCTTCAGTATTATCTTTATTTCTCTTCAAGTAAGCTGATAATCATAAAATATCTCTGGTTATTGCCCGGAGTTAATCATAGCGGGTAATTTCGTGTGTCTACCCACCCGTCAACACGTATAAGTTACGCTGGTTTAGTATCGCAAAAATAATTCCTACTCATATTTCTATTACCCTTCTCTACTACCCAACATTTCTATTCCAGCGTTTTTCTATTAGAAATTACTCAACTATCTTGTCACAATTGCTTGACTTAAACCAGCGTGGGTTCCTCTAATGGTTAGCACTCTGGACTTTGAATCCATCGAAATCTTTTTTCACCCTGGTTGATAATTCCTTCCTCTCAGTCGATGTTTAAAAATGAGACAAGTTTCTGAAATTGTTCGTCTCCTTGAAAAGTCTTCGTACAATATTCGCATCATTTTGACTGTCAAATTGTCATTCCAGATACGACGAGGCCTCCGAGAATCGACGAAGAGAACGGCCGAACGTACTATTTCGTCTCTAACGATGAAATGATGGCCGACATCGCCGCTAATGAATACCTGGAATACGGTTAGTTGATTCTGCTTGGAATTGGAATTTGATGACACTATTCGAGAACGGTCTACTATAAATTATCCTACTAATCTTTGTTAACAGGTAGTCACGAAGAAGCGATGTATGGCACCAAGCTGGAGACAATAAGGAAGATTCACGCTGAGGGGAAAGTGGCAATTTTGGACGTTGAGCCTCAGGCGCTGAAAATGTTGAGGACGGCTGAGTTCGCGCCGTACGTCGTGTTCATCGCTGCGCCTCATCTTAGTAATTTGGCAGATGTGAGTTTCATTGTTGGTCACGTCAACCTCAAGCGTAATTCGAAGGCCTGAAACATTACGTCTTCAACTTACAAATCGTTCGAATCGTCTCCTTTTGGTTTAACACAATGGTGGACTCCCAAGTACCCCAGAGTCCCATCTTTCCGAGTCCGATGCTACGACTGGTAAATTGGAGTCTGCGAAATATCAATGGAGTGAACACTGAATGGAAGATACACTGTTTCTACAATAAGTAAAATACAAGGAGAGCAACGCAGACATGCTCAAGAACATTTAGCGGAGGGCTAGCGAGGGAACGAAAACATCGTCAGACAGCAATAAAACGGCCTCACTTGACGATTCGAGGCTATTATTAGGATGAGAACGGTCGGCTTGTAAACATTTAAACGGGCGAGACGGGCTGGAATCGCCTTGGCGAGAGCAAGGATATCTAATGAGATGTGTGCTGACTGATGATTTCGTTAAATTATGGACTCGAAGATAGAAAGCTCAAGGTCCTTCAGGCGAACCTGATGCACAGACTCAACATTTATTCCCGGCAGACTGAAGTATGTTTCTTCTAAGGAATGCTCCTGCTACGGAAAGAACTCTCCCTTTACTTTACTCATTATATTCTACTTTCAAGCCAATTGAATGGTTTTGGACAAATTCTGGGCATTCCGTGAGGCACGCACAACTGAAGCAGAAGCTTCCGACAGGCAGGTCTTGCGAGATAATTGACGTATCCCCCGAGAAAGCGTAGGTCAGAGTACAATGGAACCCCCTCCTCTCGTTCACCGCAACCGAAGTCTTTTAAAAGGCAGGATTGAACGTTCGGTCCTGGAAAAGACAACCTTTATGGGCTCCCTGGTCCATCCCGTTGGCTTGAAACTACTATCTTCTCTTCCTGAAACTCCTTGGGGTTCCTGGATACCTTTCTTCTTTGTGGAACCGAGCGGACCCTTCTTGCTCGACGGGTTCATCTATTCATTGTGTACTCTAATGCGCTCTGTTTGGCCATTAGTGGCTTTTTGTTTTGTCATGCTTGTTAAAATACTCTGTGGGCAACTTATCGTTGCTTTAGAACCACCCCTCCCTTATCTAACTTTTAGCAATTTATCATGACACAACGTCACCAATATTGATCATCCATTGCGTTCCGCAATGTCTTATCAAAAGCTGAAAAACGTTGAAAAAACTATGAAACTGGTTACATGGTGTTACCTACTGTTTTTGAAGGCAATAGGTGGTGTTCTCCTTCCTGAAGAAGAAGGGATGTGAACATATGGGAGAAACAAAATTAAAATGACATATTTTTTTCTGAAAGGTCTGAAAGGATAATCCCTGAAGTTTTTGAATCTTCCCAAACCACAAGGTGGATTTGTCTAGAGAAACCTGGTGTAGTGGGGGAGCGTATTGACGTGAAGACCTCATTGTCAAGCCAACTAAACCAAAATACTAGCTGCTTGGCCCGCAAATAGGAGTATTTTTGAAGAAACTGACTTTCACCGATTGTATTCACATTAACTAATCCCATCAGAACCAACCCCAAAGGGGTTACATTCAAGGGAAATGTATGAGGCCAATAAACTGCGCAATTCCAGGACTTTCTTGACATTTTCCTTGATTTCTCGCCTTTTGGAGAACTCGGGATTGGCTCTTACCCCCACTCCTCCTCTCTAACAAGTTCTTAGCTTCACTCTTTTCCCGAATTTAACGTCCAGGTTTCTTATTTTCAGTTCGACGGAAGCCTCGAGCGTCTCGCGAAAGAGTCGGAACTCCTCCGACAGGCGTACGGCCACTTTTTCGACCTGACGATTGTCAATAATGACATAGACGAAACCATCGCCACTTTAGAACGAGCCATCGAGCGCGTCCACGCGTCGGCTCAATGGATCCCAGTCTGTTGGGTCTACTGACACGTAAATGGGGACCACGTGCACCTCTCAACCAGTTTTACCTCGTTATCTACCGAGTAGTCATGTCCTGAGAATGTGTCCCCGTTTTTTCTCTGAACTCGGCCCTGCCTGCGGCCCACTCACCTAAGGGTGTCTCTTCCTCTTTTTTGTATTATTTGTACGTTATCAAGTCGATAGTGCGGTTTTCACTGTACATCCCTTGAGTTGGATAGCCGTGTCCTTGAACGATTTAATGGTAAGTGATGTTTTGGGGGAAAATAGGCTCGTTTCAAATTGACTACAGCATTTCCCTCTAATCCGGCTCACGTTTAATATAATTTTTATCTACTACCTATTTTTTAAAATCCTACTAGGGCTCTACACATTTAACAGACGTGAACAAAATCTTCTTAATTTCACCTTGTCTTAAATTGCATTTTATTTGTTTTCAAGCGCATACGCAACACGTTTTGAGAAATCTACCCTAAAGTCAGTTGTAGGAACGTAACCACTATTCATCAGTCCTGTAAACTTCATGGTGAATGTAAGAGATGAGATGACAACTCTTTAACACGCTTGTGACCACTGAGAATCTCGTTAGTGCTTCAAGGAGCGGCCATTCATATTCCATCTAATGAAATTTTCATGAACGCCACTCGTCTACGATTTCCTCTTCTAAAATATCTCACACGCGTCAACGTGAAATGTTTAGTGACTTTGAGTATACCGAGCTCGAACGTGACAGATTCCTTTCCACATTTAAGTAAGTCTATTTGAAATGAGCCTAAAATCTTCCGTTTTTTCACACCCTTTTTCCATTTTCTTAGGAGTAACAGGTTATAGTGTACTTAGATCGCTCGTCTTAGTAGTATTTTGTTTTCGAACCTCGAAAAAATACAATTTCTTTCTCATCGGGGTGTCTCGCCTTCCTTTATTGGTCTGACGTCATTTGTATCTAATTTATTGAACTATTTTTCGTACTTGTTGGCTTCCTTAAAAACCTATTTCGCTGTATGAAAAATGTGGGAAAATTGAGTAAAGCTTGTTGCAAAGGCCCAAGCCAACTGTTTTCGTTTGAAAATCCTAGTTTAATCTTCTAATGGTTGTACTTACTGGTGAAAAGTTTTACAAATAAAAATGGAAATCTAATTCCAGAATAGAGCAATAATTCTAAACAGCTGACCTCCCGCCTCCCACAAATTGCCTAACGGTCAAATGTACAGTGGTGGGGAGGAAGGCTTCTTAATTATATAAGTACCTAACTCATTGTTGTCACTGTTTAGCGCACGAAATACGTTCAGTTTGTTTTGTTTTACTGTGTTTTTTATTGAGAGAATTATAAACAAACGTTTTGGAGCTGAAATGACGTCAGCATTGTATTATAATGTCAATTCAAAAAATGTAAATGGAACTTCGTGGACAAGTCAATGTACGGAATACCTCTTTGTGAAGGCTTTTTTCGGAAAAATGAGGATTTTGACTTCCAGAAAATCATTTGTTTTTCATTCTACTGGGCCAATACCAACTTGAAGATGCCAAATCCAAAATAAAATAGTGGTAGGAACTTGATATTCGTATGAAAAATCCTGTAAATAATTAACTTTATGTGAAAAAGAAATTTTTCATCCCTCGTTAAGTTTGGTCTTACGAAAACTTCTTGGAGTAGCCTGTAGTTTGCGATGTTTAGACGTGTGTGATCGTGCACTACGAACCGACATGACTGCTGCCGATGGACTTACAGGCCTTCATTTCGAATATCGTTCAACCCACGTAGACAAAACCATCAGTCTTCGTACGTGGAATGTGCATGGAGTGATGGATGATGGAAAATTCTCTCCCAATTAATATCGTTATTTACAAAAAATGGCCTATCGATTCGTAGCTAAGCACAAAATATTTGGGGTGACAAAATAAGTGTGAAAACAGAATACGAACTGATGGTGCTGATCTACTTTTCCACTCTCGCTGCTGAATTACTGTGATGTTAGTGAAAATACTGCCGTAGGGCTCTGCGTTGGACTCTGTAAGTGAAACGTAGAAATCGTGGAGTCGCGAAATTCTTCCGATCACGTTGACTCAGAGCGTGTATGAACTTATGAATTCAAATACCGAGAAGCAAGTGTCAACTCGAACGAAGTGAAATTTAATGTGTGAATCACCTATAAAAACGTTATAAGGTTAATATTTCAATTCTGGAATAAAAATAAGCTCATTTGTAAAATATTTCGCGTTCAAACAAAAACTTTTAAAAAATGGGGAAAAAAATCAAAACTACCAAAACAAAAAATATGATCTAGAAAGTTAGAAACCAATAGAAGAAAGTAAATTTAGACCATAGAACTTTTATGAATTTGTTGGTTTTATTCATCACGGCTATCAATTAAACTTGTACCATTTTATGAGGATGACTAGAACAAATCATCTTTGAGTTCTTAATAGTAAAACCGCCTTGCTTGGTAATTTCAGTCGATTGAAGATGACGGAAAATCGACTCGGCACGGAAAATCACACGCTTACTTTTGTTCGTAGTTCAATACGGAAAAATTAGTCCATTGCTCTTTGCGCGACAACGGGATGAATGTAAACGCACCTATTGAACCGAGTTATTGAAGGGGATGACGCGGTGATGTGTACCTACAGGGGTTTAGTTCAAGGCAGTTGACAACCGGATTCTCCTTTCAAACAATCAAATAACTACATTTTGATTTCACATATTTTTGTATTTATATTTTACGCCAATGATTTGAATTTTCAAGTTTAATAACGAAACTATTAAAATTAATGATTTTCCTTCTACTTGTCAAATTTCAAACAACCTGTCAAATCAAATTTCCTTTCAAAATTTTCGTGAATATTCACAATATTGTCACTCGTTATTCGACAAGGCCCCGTAGGTACCTACATAGCGTCAAATTCACATTTTTTTGGTGCTTATATTTTGTAACGTTTTAGTTTTTTACGTATCGTTAACGTATTAGAGAAAAGATTATTTTTATACTTTCATTTCCAGGTTACCACTTAGTGTCTTATACGTCGTATGAGACACCAAAAAGGCTTCGCACCAAAATTTAATTAAGTTTTAGTTTTAAGTTGATACCTTCTCCCAGTTTTAATTTATGGCATTGTATTTGCCTTCTCGTTTTACTTAAGCAATTGCCACTGGTTGAAACAAATTTTTAGGACGTATTGTAGAATAAATTTTGTTTTTTTGAGTCCTTTTTAACATAAGGGAGGAACTTTTGGTCAATTCAGACTTGAGAGTAATTGGAGGGATCTCCGTACAATAATTAATAGACACTTAGTCGAAACTGTTGATCAGCAAAGGGCCCCGGGCTTGTCAAAATATTTGTTCGCTTAACGTTTGAAGTGGAAAAGTGTCAAAAAAACCAATTGAAAAGGTTTCTAATACGATTTGACGCGGCTTCGAACATTTTTTGGTAATCCACACTAAGTTGAAAGAGTCAAAATTGACATTTTTTGCACTTGAAGTTTCACCAATATGATCGAACGTATTCTATCAAAATCGAGCGTTTCAAGATAATGTGTGACCCGAGCCGATTAGTAACTCATTATTCCTTAACTTTTGAACACCAAACGGAGGTTCTTCGTAAATTGTTTTTATATGTTATTGATGTGGAACTAACTGCGTTACGGCACACCTAGTCGTCCTTGGTGTTGAGCAATCTGTTATTAATTCTGGACGACTCTGGATATCTTCGCAATAACTTCCCAACCGTATAAACCTTTCGGTCCATCTTACATTTTGTATCGGTTAAATTGATTATTCCCGATAGCGGATTTGACTCGAAAACCAGCCAATAAATTCTGGCTTCAGTTTTGACGATGACAAGTTACTTTCTTTTTCTAACAATTTGACACAAAACTCGTAGCATCCGAAAACGCGCGACAAAAAATTGCGCCTTATCTTACCGTGTATATAGTGCATTGTAAACCATAACAATGACATTAATAGTAGAAATTTGGGACAAAGTTCCATTGTTTGAGTAGGGGCCAATAATTTACGAATCGATTCCCTACATTACCTAACCGAGACGAATTCGATCGAAATACCTGTATCGTCAATCGAATAAAAATAACCCTCAATTTTTTTGTTTTAAATCTTAAAAAATGAACAAATTATTAGAGGTTTGATTGTGATCGGCAGTGCTGTCTGTCCTTTTTCGGCACGTAAATTTTGGTTTTACCTGATAATTTTAAAATTCTCTTTCTAAGATTCTTAAATCCACACGTATTAGAAAAGAGCTTACCCAACTACCTAATTGATCATTTCAAAAATTGCATTAATTCCTCCTTTGCATCCAGCGATTCAATGACAAAAATGTCATTTTCATAGTTTCCGCTCGCAAAACTATAACCTTTTATTACTAGTACATGTACATCCAGTCATGAAATGATCAACCGATTACTACAGGTGCATGTAGGCATCGAACCTACTTTCATCGTAAAATTCGCAATTCAGCCCATTTAAATCCTCGACTAGCGTCAAGTACGAAGTGGAAATACCACAATTTTGATTCTCCAGTAATTTTGACTGTATTGTTTCAAATAAAATACCTAATGTGATTAATTTTCTCATTAATCTAATTTGTCCAAATTACCATTTTAATTATTTTATTTCGCCGTACGTAATGTTTCTCATTAACTACCTTTCATTTTTTTCGATATATAGACTTACGCGTCAAAAGTAATTTGCACTCAATTCCAAGTGAATGAACCTCTTTTCTTTTTTTTTTTGTTTCCGAAAATCATTACGTGGGCCTACCCCAAAGACTACAACCACCGCGTGTGAAATCAAAAAAACTTTCTCGGTTCTCTTTGGTATTTTCTCTCTTTTTTTTCGCTCCGTCGTAACATTTTGAATTATGGGGCTCAATGAAAAAAAAAAACTTATGGGATACTTTTGAAATATCATAACCAAAAATATAATTATAGAGTCATTTAGGGAAAGAGTGAATACTATTGTTTTGAGTCAATAGACGATTTAGGCGTTTTATGTCATTGAAATACTCGAAGCATTTGTTCAAACGTTGGACATCAAGAAACACCTTATTTTTAATTTATTTAATTTTATTTTTATTGCATTTCTAAAATTGACGCCAGTTTCTTTGGCCAACCCATCAAGTGATCCCGTACCTAAATTAGTCAGTGCCTAGCTTAGATTCACTGCCAAAGACAAATTTTGTTGAAACGTTGCCTCCTTGTACAACGGTCGACTTTCGGTGCCCAAATTGAACATTTGCCTTCTAGTATTTCATCAAACTCCATAACATGCTACGGGTTATCCATGAGTTCTCCGGTTCTCGATGATTTTTCTGGATATCTGATTTCTGATTATGGTACGGAAAAGTTATATATATGTACATTGTGTCTATTAAATAGAGCTCATATCTTGAAGGGAAATACCTAAATTGACTGTACAATCCACACTCAAATATTATATACAAATGAGATATATATTAAGAAATTTTGAACATATTGTTATAGATATTGAAGTGAATTTATAACATAACGTAACGAAAAAAGTTCTTGTTTTAATAGCAATAAAGTCAGATATGTATAATAAAAAATTATTATTCCATATTAAAAAAAAATCTTCTTATTCAGCGCATTTGTTTTATTTACCCATTGTCTTTCATTCACCTGTGGATTGAAATATCAAAATAAGCTGCTACATTTTGTCAAAAATTACAGGAAAATGAAAATGACCCTTGCCCTAGGGTGGAGTTTAAGTATCCATTAATGTGGAGGCCTGTCAGGGCACTGAATTCAATGAGACGGGTCCTGGAATGATTGGCGCCCACCGGAAGAGGTTTTGGGTCAAAATGGGTATCTATTACCTATTTTGAATGTGGATTTTTGATATTGTTGGTATTTCTGTAAGAGAGGGGAATGGATAGGCGATGTGGCTTTAGGGTAAGTGGAGAAACCCTTCTAACGAACAGCCTCATTCAGGATTCGTAGATATTCTCCCGGACGCCAAAAAATAAGTCAATATCTCAGTCAATATGTCACCGAATGAAATCAAAATAAAGATGGTGATGAAAATGTGGATAAACTTGAGATGAATTTATCTTTGGAACGATGACCTGGCGATCTATCCAATCGCAAATTGTTGTTATTCTCCTCTTGTTCTCTTAAACATTTATATTCCGACTTCTGAAAAACCCTCTGAGAATGAGGCATGAAAGGTCTACCCTCACCGAACCGGCAACTCTGTCAAGCGACAAAACTGACTCCAAACGAACCTGTAAGTACGTAACTTAGGTATTCTTTATGTATTTGAAATAGAAACAGCTTCTCTCCCTTCTTCTCATTGATCTGCTGCAATTATTAACGTCATTGAACTTGAAATGAGGAGGAATTTCATGTCTTCCCTGGGTGGGGTCGATCTAGGAAAGTAGCAAATTCAAAACAACGTTTTTCGACCTATTCGTTTTTTTTTTTTTTTTGTATTGAGTACGGAAAGACAATGACGCATGTTTATTTTTATTTGTTCACGTTATTGAACTCGGTATAAGATAATGTGTAGGTTTGTGAAATTGTAAGGCGGACATTGCTTGGGTTATTTGTAACAAACAAGTTTTTGTTTAGCAACTACACTTCTGATTTTTATTAGTTTATTATTAATATTTTATTTATTTATCTGAAATCGTTGCTTTTGACATGACAACTTACAACATCTTCTGTGAATTTCAGAATTCTAGGATGAACGATGACGACTCAGCAGGAATAAAAAGGTCGTGCGTTTTTTATGTATCCGCCATGATTTCACCCGACGATTAAAAACAAAATTTTCCTTTGAATCAGTGTTCAATAAAAATTTAAAACGTCAGTGTGAACTTTTGAAAATTGCAAAAACATGCGCTTCCGCCGCAGCTCTGCGGGAGTGGGATTACGTAGGAAATCATTCGCCTTTACAAACTTAGACTCCATAGGTACATAATATAGCATCATATTGAGGTTATTCATAGCCCATCCATGATTGGATTTTTTAATATTTTTGAATTAACCCCAATTCACTTTGCATTCTACTCGTACGTGGTCAATAATGCATCCCTTATTTTACTAAGTATGTGAATTTTGGACTGAACATTTTTGTTTGTCAATTCTGGTTTGAAAAGATTTTCAGTCACAAAAATAGTATATGAATTCAATGGAAAAAAAAACGTATATATCGTCTAAGTTAGTAAGTTATCGTTCATTACAGTTTGTACTGTAATTGTGGCACAGAAACCTGAACTGAACTGCCAACACAGCCTGTTAACTGGTAATTAATTGGAGAAGGCTTTACAGGCTGCTTAACGCGTTATTCTCGTTATATTTTCAAATTGCCAAAGCAAGCATTAAGAAATATATAGATTTGTATTGATAGTAAAAGCTACATGACAATCTTGATTGAACGACTTTTATATAATGGGAGAAGAAGGAAGATAAGTTTATGTGGAATTTTTTGTAAAAATTATACTTATAGCCCGTGTGATAATAGTAATATTTACAATATTCATCCGCTTCTTTTTATTTCATGTTTACACGAGTATAAAATTGCTCAGGACTCACCTGTTGGTTTCCAGTTATTTTAATGCTACACTTGACGGACCCCGACGATCAGTTGAAAAAAGGTTTTGGGTGACCAATCAAAAGCCAATTTGCATTTCAAGAGTCACATTTAATACTTTTCTATATACTCACAGTTTATAACTATTTACCATCATGACATCATATACATATAATATTCTGAGAGATTTAGTAAAGGATAATGTAGTAATTTCATACGTGGTAAGGGATTTAGTAGGAACTCACATGTGGCACACGTAATTAAATTCATGTTTATTTCATTTATACCACATTTCGGGAAGTCAAAATGGTTTCCTACTTAAATCCCATCGAACAAAACGCTCTGTTTTTTTGTTTGTTTATTTTTTTTTATTTTTAAGATTTTCCTTTAGTGAACAATCGGAAAAATTACCGAATTTTCAGAAAAAGATTGTACCGAGCGTTTTCGAAAAAAAAATCGTTATTCCTTTCTTTAAATACTTGAATTTTATGTTTGATTTTTTTTTTTTTTGTTTTTTGTTTTTTGTTTTGTGATTTTTTTTCGTATTAATATTTTTATAAATACTTTTGTTTTGGTAAATTTTAATTTTTTTAAAATACAATAGTGATGGCTAAGCAATAAAAATATAGGATAGGCGGGCAAAAATCCGTCCACAACACCTATCCATTACAAGAACAATTGCCCCGGAAAAGTAGCTCCCTGTAATAGACTGAGCCCCTAGTGAAGCAGACGGATTGGTGACCATTGCGTTGCGGCGCCCATTCCGGTAAAAAAGCGCCTCAACACCCCGATTTTCAAACAATAAAATGACGTAAAATACATTTAGCGGGAAAAGGTATAACTACGTTGATTCCGCGATCATTTTATTTCAGTTTGATCTTCTCTGACGGTCCGGTTCTTGCACGCGACCGACGGAGGGTGAACCGACATCAGAATGCATCATGTAGAAGAAAAATGATGCTCGTTTCATCGCTCCCTGTCCCATTTTCATTTCTCGTGGTCTCGTTTTTTTTTTCAATATATATTTTTTTATTAATTACCAAAAAAACGCGCTCTACTCCCGAGGCAGCCGGTTTTATATCGGATCATTTCAAAACCATCGCCGACCTGAAATTATCCATTCCCTTACCAAGTATATATACAAGCCAGCTTCCGAATGAAAAACGAAAAATTCCCTCACTTTTAACCCATTTTTAGCTCCTCGGGGGAAAAAAATATTGCTCCTTTACCCTGAGAATCGTAGTGGTCTTCGAACCTGAATGCACCCTCGGACGTCCTCGTATGCAGAGAAACCGGACCGAGTTGTCAGTGTTGATCCCTAGATAAATTCAGCTTTGCGTCGCCGTTCATTTTCTTCTATTTCGAGCACACATCATTTTAAACTGTAAATTATTTCATAAATGCGAACGTTCCACAATATGCTTAAATTGTCCATTATCACAACACTGAACTTGAATAGGGATTGACAATGATAACACTTTTGCCTCTAATTTACGTACGATCGCGCTTCTTGTTTAACAAATGTCGAATTTCAATCGATACATTTTGATTTTAAATTGCGTATCAATCTCTCAGTTTTTTTTTGCATCTTTTTTTGACGACGTCTCAACTCAAAACAAAAATAATTTTGTCTTTGATAAAATTGAAACGTTACTGTAATTTCTAGGAAAAGTCTCTATAAAAAATATACATCTTCAACCGGCACTTAATATACATAAAACAATTTTCATTAAAAAATCACAAATCCAACACTTAACATGACTAGAATAAAATATGTATCAAACGTACTAATGAGGTATGTTTATAAAAAGAAAAAACATTTGGGTTTTGTCCAAACAATAACAACGGTGTAAAATTAGTGACGTGCTCTGAGCACTGATCGCCTGATTTGGTCGTAGTAGGTGATAAGTTCTCATCTGAACTTTCAATTCCGTTTTTGTCGAATGGTTTTTTTTTTTTTTTACATTTCATTGTCGTGCATAGAATATTTTTCAAGTTTGTCTCAGTGTCAAACAGTAATTGTAAAATTAGGGACAAGTTATAATTAGCGGTTACAACACATCAAACACATGGGTACAAGGGTCACATCCTACTAATTGCGATTGACATTCTTGATCTTCCGTTCATCAATAAATTGTGGAATTGTTTGGTAAAAAATTACCATACTTTGTCGTAATATGTTCATTACAGTTTACAATTCTGTCTCTTGGCTTTAGGGAAACTATCATAAAGCGATGGAAGAGAAGGAAATTAACAAAGGGTCACTCCATCATCTGTCATTGGGTTTATTTTAAACAGTGTACACCCAAGCCCATATTAACTATTTTTCGGTGGGGGTACTTACGATTAATTTTTCTTTATAGTATAGTAAAAATCAGCTCGTGTTTTTATTTTAAATATTTCAATTAGTAACGGTATCTAAAAAAGGCATTTGAAAAAGTTCTTTTTCTTTGGTCTGGGCCGCTCCTAGAACTCGGTATTGTGGTTTAAATTTTCAAGCTGCTCAGTGAGGACAGGGATGGAGAGCGGCGCACTGGCCCCACTGCCCCCGGCGGCGAGTGGCTGTTGGGCCATGAATGGTTCCGTGTTCCTTCTCTTCATCTTTCCTTTCATCTTCTTCAGCATCGTCGCCTGTTCGTGGAGCGGGCAAACATTTAGTCAAACCAATCAGGAAGAGACGTGATTCCCAGTGTTTTGTACGGGATTTGAGAAAAAGGGGTCGAGGGTTGGGTGAGGTACTAGCGGTGGAGAGAAGAGTGGGGGAAGATGTTTTATTGTCACTGATTCGCTGATACCTAACTAAGTGGATTTTCGGGGTAAAACTGCGTTATCAAGAGGTGGCGAGCTATGCGGATGATTTAAGGTACTTATGTGAGGTTGATAAGACAGCTATCTACCAAAAGCGTAACATCATTTTGGTTTACCATATTTGTACTCGGAATAATAAGCCTTTTTTACCTTTTTTCCACCCCGAGCTGAATTCAGGTTCGTTCCAAAGTGTAGATTCCCTATACTCATAGTGGTTCAACAAAAACAATAAACTTCGCGAAAACACTCCATTCAGGACTTTGCTAAGAGCAAAAGCGGGCTATCTCCTACCCATTCACCGAGTTTTTTGAAGCTATTTGCTGGATTGGTATTCTTTATTTGTTTAAAATACATTTTCGCAAGATGGAGTGTTTGAGTTGCTTTGAACTGGATCAGTAGGTGAAAAATGACATCGACCTCATGAGAAATGAACTCAGAATTATCCTTTTTTTTAAATACAACATAGCCATGAATTCTTATGGACCAAATCAATCCCTCCCCAAACCCTTCATTGCTCACGTTTAAATTTGTGTCAAATAAAGATGGGTCAAAATAATGAGGTATTTTGAAAATGGATTTCCAAGATTTTCGGAGACCTAGGTGAGTATCATTCACTATTTTGGAAGCTGAATCCATTCGTTTGTGTCCTGGGTCGAACGCCGCGAACCGAAAGAGATTGTGGCTATAATGGGTATGTTGAAAATTCGTTTTGGTTGGTTATTCCTCGGATAATCAACCTATGTTTTTGATATTTCGGAGACCTATACGTGTGGATTAGTATTGTCGTCTAAATTTTAAACGCTGAGTCGATTGGGACGAATCCGATACAGGTTATTGCCCATCTAAAGCGGGTTCACAAGCTGCAATAGTGCTTGATGAACGATCTTTAAACTCGTTTAAAACAGTTGTAAACAGCCAAAAAAAAACCGTTGTCTTGAAGAGAAAAACGGTCTTGAACAATCTGTATACTAACAGTTTTTTAAATTTAATATAAACAACTGCTCGTTTTTGTTTTTCGTAGGTGTGCTACGATAGGGCTAAAGCCTGGATCAAGGCGACATTTCCAGATTTGTTGACCGTCATTTATTAACTCTTGTTTTTTTTTGGCATGGAAAAACCTGACCGGAAAAGAGGGAAAATGAAAGATAGTGTACGTAACACACAACAGATACTCAGTAATTTCAACCTGGACGGCATCTATTTATGGTAATTTGCATGAACTCTGATTAACTCAGATGCCAGCCCAACAATAGGTCTGAAATCAATATATATAATAAAATACAGTCATAAAACAATAATTTTTCAAAATTATACGATAAAATAAAGCTACATCCGAATTACTACCACCCCTTGATAACGCAGATCACTTCTCCCAAGTCAAAAGTCCATGTGCATATTTGGTTTACAATTACACGGCGTTTCGTCCAAATTTTGCGAGCAGGAAGCGTTTTGAAATTAATTGAAATTATACTTTCATAATATTAGTCATATGAGCATTTAGCCCCCTCCTGACTAGCTGACGCAATGTTTGGTTCAGTGAGGCGCCTCTTCATTTTGGATTTCTTCAGCATTGTGGCCTGTGCGCAAACGTTAACGTATATTTATTTTGAAAATAAAAGAATCTTGGAACAGAATCGTGAATGAAATAGAAAAAAAATCGTTAAGACAAAAAACTCACAAATTTGTTCAGTCTGACGGCGATCAACCAACACTTAGCAAGGACTACGAGTTGGACCATAATTGAACTTACTCTTATCTCTACTCGTTGTCTAAGCAAATAACGTTTTACAAGCTACGGAATATAACTGGATTATTTTGTTTGAATCTTAGGATTCTTAACGTTGCTACGAGGGCAGTTACTCAACATTAAGTTCAAGATCGAATCTAAACTTGAAATATAATCTATAACACAAATGTACAAGATGAGTTACAGCTTGGATAATCTACAAGGTACCATCGTTTAAAAATGAATCAATAAGGAGTTTAGTGCTGCACTTCATTAAGTTACTGATTACGTGGAAATACACACATCATTCTAAATCTACATCAGGGGAATCGAATTTGAGTGAACAGGATTCGGAAAACTGACCGAATCAATCAAATTTTAGGGTTTTAGGAAGAAAATTGTTTCCCTACTCCGGTTGAACAACGGTATGAGTCACCTGCCAGACTGTTTGAACTGTAGAAAAGCTTAAGCTTTTGTGTATAAATGCTTCGACGAAAGCAAATTTTTTCAAAAACCATGCAAATTTTAGAAAAAAATTAATTAAAAACAAAATTATAATAAAAATAAATAAATAATGCCGTTCAAGTTGAAAACGATTGCTCTTTTTATGTGATTTGTTCATAATATTGCTTACATTTTTAACGGGAATCCCATAGTAAGCGCACACTACTCTAATGCAAAGCTCTTTATGTGGATTCGTTGAGTGAGCCTGCCTTATATTGTGCTCAACGTTCACAAGGCGAAGCGGCGGTCACAAAGTATTTTGTTTTTGTAATTGTGTCAACAGGTGGAGGTGGGGAAATCCCGTGTTTTATTTGAATTATTATAAATTGCAAAGCATGTCTGGTCGCAAAATTTGAATGAGGAAGCTATTACTAATGAGTTATGCACGTGGAGGACGACACGTTTCAGGACAATAATAAGCGTATATACAGTCAATTGATATGGAAACTAGAAGCGTACCAAATTGAGTGACTAAACATTTCTTAAAACACTTTACGTTACGCCTGAAGTTATGATAAATTGAAGATATTAACGGCGATATTCGGCATTTCAAGTCACAAACGAGACTTTCGGTATCAATTATCTTCAACAGTTTACCATTTCTTCCTTTTCTTTATTCCTTTTTAAAAAGAATTTAAACTGAGAAAGCACCCCCCATTGATAACCACAACTGATGGCACCCAGGGAGACACTTTTAACTATACCCTCGAAGTTTTAGTCGTCAACAAATCGGCCCTAACGTACGTACCCCCTCCCTCTCCTCATTACGATCTAATTATTATCAAGATTCGTGAAAATTGCTTCTATATTCAGAAATATGACCTCACAATACATCGAGATGGCATTGAAAGAGTTTATTTAGAAAATTAACTGATTTGGTCACGAAATTTGATACGCTTAAATAAACTGTATTTATCATGCAGTTGTTTTAAGAGACAATAATAACTGTGGGCTACTACTCGATATTATTACAAACTATCGCACTTACCTTCAGAGCGGACTTCAAGACTACCACCTCGCAAGGAGCCTGTATCCACGGTTCGCCATCTACTTGGACCGGCATATCGGAACTGATGTGGATTTTGATGTGTCCTCCCTGTTAGATATAGGTACATTCATAGGAGACCGTTTTAAGAAGAGGATTAATGAGGACATTATGACAACTTTTGGTTAAATACCTGAGCAATCCTCATGGCCGAACGGAGGCCCGATTGGATTTGCCCTAAATGAACGACAACCAGTCACACCGACTACTTCCAACATGCCGTCCCAGTGGTTGGGTTTGTTGAATTGATCTTCCTTCTCAGGACCCCATGGATTCGCGCCGGATCCCCAACTGCAATTAAAATCATTTTCAATATTACATATTTTCATCTTGTGTAAAATTAATTCTCTTATAATTATAATATATGAACCAAACTTCGTTTTATTGATAACCAAACGCACCTTAGAATGTTGAGGATGATGATGCCTTCTACTGCTGGAAGATCGACTTGTTTCCCATCAACCTCTAGCTTAACTTCTCTATGCAAATCTTTGCAAAGCTTTCGACCAACCATTTTCCTCAAGCCCATTTTCACGTACACACCTTTGTTGTGCAGCCTACAAAAAATTAATATGAAAATTCGTTGATCCTCTATCAAGAGTTAAAAGTTCTCGGCTACAATCTCAACTACAAAATATCAGACTGAATAAATTAGATTTGTGTACCTGCTATTGAATTTATTCGGGTTCTCCTCCCGCGCATTGTGGAAGTCCAAGCAGAGGTCAGCATCTATCCCTATGCCGAAGTAATTGTTCATCACCATCACCGTCGATACTTCCTCGCTTGTAGACCCTGCAAATGATGTACCTAACTCATTATCGAGGTCTTACCACCCAATATAGAATAGTGAATTCAAATACGGACGGAATCTGCGGGTATAAATTTGTGGAAAATAACCCTCACCTGTAGAGTTGGATATTTGAGTGGTCTTATCCTCACTCTTGTCCTCAGGGCGGAAGATGACGGTCCAGCGGTCTAAGCGGATTTCCTCCGCGTCGATCACGTCCCTGAGGAGATTCAGGGGGTCCTCGCCCCCCTGTGTACCCCGGCCCCCATCGCAGCACTCGAGCCAGATCGTTGCCTGTTTCCACCAGACAAAAGTTTCAGTCAAACGATTGTTTTGCATGGTAAATATTTGGCAATATACGTGAGTCCAAGTAAATTTGGGCTCACGAAACATCGCAAAAGTAACCTGCTATTGGAAGGATTTTATTTTTCATAAGAAAGAGCCGCCTTGGTTTCCCCTTCCCAATGTAGGAGTGGATCATTAGGTCAGTTTCCCCTTTTTTAGTGTAAGGGATGCTTTGGAATGGCCACAGCCACTCAACTATTCGGATGTAGCTTATTCCTACTTCTTCCCTCTCGTCCCTGAATTCCTCCGACAGGAATAAAAAAGAACAACTAAGCTACCTAAGAAAGTAGATGAGATAGGCTTATATGAGGATAATATATGGAATCGTGGGTTGGGGTTCTGCGTCAAAAACTACCCCTCCAGCCACTCATTAGAGCCCAAAAAGCTATTCTGCGGGTTATGGACCAAAAACCTTTTTTCGAGCATACGGCTCCCATATTTATCAAATGGGGACTTTGTTCAGTAAGCCAATTGTTCATGAAATCGGCCATTCTGCAAATTAAAAAGGAAAATAAAATTATAATGATTGGTCAGGATGTACACACTAGGGCAAAAAAGGACCTCAGGTGTATAATTCCAAAGGGAACAACTTCTTTTTTCCAAAACCAATATTTTTATATAGGAGTGAAATTTTTCAAGTCACTCCCTGTAGATGTCAAAGTGGCTTGTAATCAGGCAAATTGGAAATCAATAGTAACCAGGCATCTTTTGAAGGAAAAATTACTTTAATTTAATAATCATAATGTAATTCTGTTCTTTGTTTATGTTTTTCTTGTACTGCTTCCATGAGACAATTTCGTCTCCCTTATGCTGTTTTAACTACACCCGCTCTATATAGTTCACAGTGCTTGCTTATGTTTTTCCCCTAGATTTGTGATGTTTTTTGTTATATTTTATTTGAGTAGTCCTCTTATTTTTATTTGAGTATTTATCTCTTGTGTGTTTATTGTGGAAGGAAATAAATAAATAAATAAATAAAAATATATCCTCCACCCGAAACTATAGTTTCATTTCTTATTACCTAAAGAAATACAAGCAATCTAGACTTACTCGAAAGTCTAGTCTATCTTATCATTTTATTAATGAATAGTTCGGGTCTCACCTGTCCCGAGTGGTACTATAGCGCAGGGTGGGCTTGAGCATTCGCTGTCTTGACCAACGTTGTCGAGACATTGAAGAACCCACCCGATAGTTCCGTCACCTCCGCAAACGAGAATTTTATAATCTTTGATGTGACGGAAGACGTAGAGCCTAGAATAATCAAATGATTTTCATTTAATAAAGAAATTCAATACGCCATTGTTACTTGAAACGACGATGAAAACGACCCTCGACCTTCCTTTGGCCACTTACCCAGGGAGAGGACCTCCGTTGTCCAAGTCGAACACTTGATAAGGATTCAGGAGTTTCCTAAAGCTCGTGATGAGCTCGAGCCCTTGGCACCCGCCGGATTTCACGTTGACGAAGACTAGAAGGGGTTGGACACCCTGGGGTACCATAGAAGGCTCGATGTTTGGAAGCAGCATTACTGAAAGTGCATGAAAATGTATGATTTGTGAAAAATAATTTTAAGTCAATTGATTTTTGTACAATACATACAAATATTATTAATTTACAATTTCTCCAAAAGGTATAAAATTATGGAAATAACTCACCTAAAAGTTGTTTGTCTTCATACGAAGATTCTCTAAGAATGTATAACGCTTTCACAGCCTTTTTTGCATCTTTGTACGTAATGACCATTGATCCGTATTCGTAGTAAATAGGACCGATACTCGAGAACTTGTATTCTGCAGGAGAAATAACGAGTTGAAAAAGTAAATTGAAGTAATAATTATTCATAGCCAATTTGAAAATCTAGAAACCTTTTTGGTTCCACATTTTATCCCTCCACCCTTGAAGATCCACTTCTGACTTCCACAGAACAACCAACGCTAGATATGTATTTGGATGCGATTCACATACATCTATCACTCAATTGAAATTCATTGAATTCTTAATAAGGTTCAGTGAATGTAAAAACGAAACTCAAGTGACTAATTTTCCGTGGGTAACAGCATCCATGTCACCCTCAAGTAGTTGCCCCTCCCTGGTCATATCTGAAACTGGAAGATTATCCTACAATAATAAAAACATTCGTTACCAAACCTACACACCTTGTCCGAGAAATTCAGTCAGGATGTTCTCGTAATTCTTCTGCGACAAATAAGGGGGAAGGGAACCGACGAATAAGGCGAGGTTGGGTCCATGCGGGTCTTCTTTCATTTGAAGGTAAAACCGCATCAGTTCCATTTGACGGATCGAATCCGTTCCTAAAGCTTTCATTATTTCCCACGGTTTCTCTTCCGTACCCAAGACCCTTTCAGTCACTGGAAAAAAAAAACAGGAAAATATTTTTGTGAGCTCACTGGACAATATTGGGTGTTAAATCAGCAATTGAATTAGCAAATTTGTCAGCCTCGTAAATGTACGTAATAATATTTAACGTAGATCAGGTCCTATACTAAGAAGAAAAGAGACCGCTCAAAAGCAAAATCTTGAAACTAAAAACCCCATAAATAAAATTAGTTCCTATGCGGTGCCTCTTATCCGGAATTAATGTTATTTTCTTTGTTATTTTAAACTATCTACGAAAGTATTATTTTACCACCTTTGGCAAAAGTCAGCTAATAAGAGATAATTTTACCCATGATTGACCAGGACAGTTGAAGTGATTTGAAAGATATTTTTAACGCAACCTTCTTGAGCAGACAGTCCTAAATAATGTTTGAAGTGAAAAGAACAGCTTTAGTGTTCTCCTGGGAGAAGTAAATCACCGTCTGAAAGACGTAATTATTCTACTTGACTCCGGAGGAAATCCCAATTTCCTGGGCTCACTTATGAGCGGTCACCCATCCGAAAAGCCTCCACGACAGAAGCCCCTTGGGAGCTGAGGAAATAGAACGAGATCCGTGTGGAACTAGGCAAATGTCAAGATAGGTATTGCCAAGATCGTCTAAAAATGCTGATGAGCCTTCGTTTTGATGAGTAGTGTGAGTAAGCAGCGGTTGAGAACTACTTTTTCCCCCTTTAGCCTCTAACTGAAGGGCGATGGGCAGTTGCTGCTCCTAGGAATTGCGACCTCTAAAGTCTACTGCACCCACGCTTATAGAAGCACTTATTGGCAGGGTCTATTCAGCGCCTATCCGACATCCCCTCGCCAAAAGGAAAGAGTTGGTCAATTGTAAGCTTCTAGGACCCCCTCAATTGTATTTTTCACCTTTCCAGAGCCATTAGGGGAAAATGACGCCAGAGCCACCTTTGAAATCGGTGGTAAGCGACTCGTCACCTCAGTAAAAGAGGCCACCCAGGCCCCTTGAGAGTTAATTTAAACAGCCTGAATACTCCCTCACGAACCTCATTGTGTCTCACCACACCACCATAATCCACCTTGTATAAAACACGAGTACAATAATACCCACCTCCTCGATCCAACAGAATCTCGCTAAGCCGGAAATCTTCATAGTTGAGCGAACTGAGCCCAAATCTGACTAACGCCTCCCTTATGAGATCAGTAATAGTTGTGTTTGCGCTCACGGGTACAGTGCAGAATGGTACGTTTACTTGGAGCTTTCCAGGGTACACGCGCACTTCACCGTGATCCGTGTCCCTGCAAAGGAAAAAGTGAAAATCTTCATGAACAGTCTGTGAAAGGATCGATCGACTGAGTCAAAACCTTGTTTACCTGCTCCCTTAAAAAAACTAAGAATGAAACTAAAACTGGAAAAATATCAATGTTGTTTCACCTATTGTCTCTCCACCCATGAGAGATTCCCCCTGTTTTCCAATGTTGAGCACGCCTTGCTATGCTGGGACTGAAATTTCAAAGTTTCAGTAAACTGGTATAGGTACAGAGCGAACACCAGGTAGGTACAGGATGTTCTAAAAGCGTGCGAGTTAGTTATGACGACGTGCCAAAAGCTGCTGATTCGCTACTCATAAGCATAAACAACGAGGATGTAAATAATATGAATGATTTTACAGTATTTGTCATCTATTATGATCAAAACTAGGAACTGCGATCGGAAAGGGCCTTTTTTCACAATCGGCACATTGTCACGAGGAACGAATGGTTTGGACCCATATTTTATATTTAAATGAGATGTTTGAATGGAAAACAGGGTGAAATCGAGGAGAGATTACGGGTTGTCATTCGGCACAAACTCATTTCAACGCACCTACTTCTCACCACGTAGAACCAACACAGTAGAGGAACTCATCATCTTACCTGAACCTAAGGAAGACTGCAGGCCTCTTTCCTTCCCTCCGAGTCAAATTTTGTATCGGACCTGGATCCACTAATGGCATTTCGTAAGGTGCGTACAAATCAGTCAAATAAAAGTTCACTGAAAAATAAATAAAACCCATAAACCATGAGGACATATATACGAGTATAACTTGGGTGCCATTGTTGAGCGACTAAAATATTTGACCCATTGTTATTTCAGTTTTAAAATTCTGAAAAGGATCCCAAAAGTTATTGCAAGACCTTAAATTGGCAACTTTGTGGAGAAATGAATTTACAAACCTTCGGTTATGTACGTTTTCAGGTTTAGTTTTAGCAACTATTTTACAAATGGACAATGGATTTTACTTGAATTTTTGGATTGTTGACATGAGATGAAAATAAAGCTTTTTATATATTTTTCAATAATTTTTTCTATCATTCAGACTACAATATGTATAGCAAATTTACAATTGAAAATTTGATATTAGCGCATTGATGATTTAAAAAACACATATTTAGAGTTAAATCCTTTCGTTCTGAGTTTCGAGAACTGATATATCTTGGATAAATATGACCAAAGATACCTGCTTTTTCAGATCTTTCTTTCTTACTTGGATCTTTGGTGATGTGGAAAGCCCTCAGAGCTTGAGTGAGTACATGCTCCGTGGTTGCTAATCTGGATACTGTGATCGTTCTAAAAATCCTTCTCCTTACTGAACTGTTCCCATCGTACACTTTTATCACTTCTGTAAGTCAAAAGTATCAATAGTTCTTTTACAAACGCCTTCGGGTAGATTGTTGAAAATAATGAAAGAGAACACCAAACTTGAAACATTCCTGACAGGAAGGGGACGCGGAGAAGGAATGACTTTCAGCTAAAGAGGTCCGACTGAGAGGAAGCTATCAGAGGTTGGAACTATGACACACAACCATGCAGAGCATCCTAGCAGCTAGATCAAGGACATTTAGAACTCATTGAACGTTTATAGGAGTATAAATATACACAGGAATTTAGTTGGGCTCTGTACGAATATATCACCCATTTACGTTCATTCCTTCTCTAGAGTTTTAGCCATAACGAAAACATCATTTCGAATAGTAGTATTTTTCCTAAAACTATCAGGACCCACCCACCACGCCATCAAGGACTAGCAAGAATCTGGCGTTGTGTTGTATCCAGCACGCAGCGAAAATTAGCTGGAGCAAGTTTCACCAAAGCAGCAACCCACTGGCCAAAATAGTCCTCCGAATGGAGGAATAGTGGATGATACTAGTTACTTCGTGACGGATACCAAGTATCGCCGTGTCACCGTGAAGTTGAAGAACTTACTTTGCCATTGGGATTTAATCTGTACAATATTCAGGTTTGAAAAGGTTTGTAACATACAATATATGAGTACGTTCTTCATCCACTACACTGCACGGATGCTGCGAATTTAAAGGAAATGAAGGGATTAGAAGTCCCAAAAATGACGCTTGTATAGGTGTCTACTATAGATTCGACCAAAGTAGAACCTATCAAGGTGAAATAACTATATTTCTCGGTTAAATCTTGATAATTATATACAAAATCAAATTCTACGACGCAAAATGTGAATCATTACTCAGGCAACCCCGCATTTATTGGTGAAGAAATAGGGGACCAGGAAAAGACTATCTAAGAAAACGTAATATAAGATCAACTCCTAGATAAGCATAGTAAATAGGTATATAAAAGCCACAAAAGCGCCTCAAGTCAAGCCAGTTTCATATTTAATTATTCAAGTTTGATTCAAAGTGACGGTTAGACTATTCAACCACCCCTAAACTAAAGGATGGTTTATCAATTCGTTATGATGGTTCACTGGTTGTTCCCATACGTATCAGTGTTATGTGAGCAAGTGCGGTAATATATCGAAAACTTGAGACAGACGGTGACAATATGGTCGTTATGGAGTTCCACATTTGGATCAAGGGTTCTTACAAGGTGTTAGGTCTTTCGACATGAATACAGTTATTTAGATCTCAAGAAACAACTAGCGTACCGGACTTAACTTGAGGCCCATGACAAACATCTTTCTTTTTGTTATTATTGAAGTAAAGTATATTGGACACTCAACTTTGGATTTACTTCCAATCCACTGTTTATTGTGTTCTTTGACTCTTTTACAAACTACTCTATCCCCATCTACAGTCAGGAACGAAGTGCAACAAAAAACAAAATGCACAATGAATGATAAATTAAATTTGTCATTGTGGAATTGAGCACAAAATCATTCAAGCGTTTCAATGTAATTTACAAATTTGACAACGGGGTTTGGAAGACTGCACCGGGGTAACCAGGGTACCCCCGACCAATCAGGAGGCTTTGCCGCACTGTGTGCCAAAACACTGGGAGAAAAGCCTCAAAGGATTCACTAAAATGATTCAAATGACTGCGTTTAAGATTCAATTCAACGTACGGGAGATGCCGTAATTATGTACACTACATTAAATCAACGCTCAGTTCTCGAAATATAAACACGTTATTGAATTCCGCCATAGAATGAGGGATAGGTAATTTGGAATCGGCTATCATCTGTAATCAAGTCCGTCAAAAATTCAAAACATTTTACACAACATCACAAAATCAATGCTTAAGCGGAATCAAACGAGAAACCACCAAAAATGTTAGACATACACTTAGTCGAGTAATTAATTACACGTCCTTATTTACACGTCAGTTTATTTATTCAAGTATAATTCATTTCATGCGGCATAATTTTTAGTTAAAACTTTGATTCAATCAAACGCTTTATTTAAATTTTGTTTCATTTCGGTATTTATCAAACATTCTTATTTATTGTTGCAAACGTTGTACCGTTATTTACGCAATGTTTGATCAAATAATAAAGTGATCCTCCTCGCCACTTCTGAATGTGCAATATTTTGTTATTACATAAAACTGGTAAGGCGCAAAACAATGGTTCTAATATTCAATTAAATGTACACTTGAACAACTCAAATTTTAAAAATAACTGAAATCTTCCAAATAATAAATTATTGTATAATACAAAACGTAGGTGTTCAAGTTTCCTTTTATCCCCTGTAATGTAAGGTTTCTCAACCGATTTCCAATTGAATTTAGCCATACTTTAGTCCAAATTGAAGCACAGACTCAAGAAAGAGTGAAGTAATTTCCGAGACGTTCGCACCTTTTTCTTTTTCTTTCCGTTCAAATGAAAAGCTTTGTAGTAAAGGTATAATGCATCACGCGTAGCTCACTTCAAAACGTCTTACCTACAATAGGTGGGCCACCTTGTAAACGCCAGAAAAATATAGACCAGTTGCAATATAAATTTTTATAATCCCTGCGAGCTCGTCCATTCTCTGACAACGTAAAAGAAAATTCGATAGAGTAAAAAAAAAATTTGCGCCATTAAACGTAATTTTGAAGAAAAAAATCGACTAATCTGCATACGAATGAAATTTCAAGAAACAAAAGCATTCGATATGAATAATTGATCCCTGTTTCAACATATAGGGCGATAGTATTCAAGAAAAACTTCTTTCAAAAGTTTTGTGATCATTCGAGTTCATGCGAGTGCTCGGCTACTAAAATCGACATTGAGGGATTCTTCCCGCCAAAGGTTGATCCCATTTTAGTTTTTAATCATAATTCTGGGCGAATGGTACCAAGAACCATTCCAATTTCTAACGCAATCCGATCTATGGGACTCTGACGTTCAGGCCTGTGATGAGGAAGACGGTGGTGATAGACATTTCTGGTGAATTGGTGGGCCACCAACGGATTTTCAAAATGCCTATTGATTGATACCAAAGGGTTTTGTTTCACAGAGAATCAGTTAGGTATGAGAGTTTTGATCAGAGGCAGATGAGAGGATGATAATCGAATCAGGGATGAGAGACATGAAATGGTATCGTCTCCAAGAAGCGCTATCCTGGTGGTCTCGTTTTGACGATTGTAAGCTTGAAAAACACTCCAAGTTATGTTTGAAGTACTCACAAACGTATTGAAATTTCTTTACACCACTATGTGAATGAATATACACTACAAATAGGTACGTATTGTTCTAAGAATGACAAGAAAAGGTTAAAACCACCTCCTCTCGGAGACTAATTATCTCTAATCTTGGTAAGATAAACCCACCAATCTTAATAATTGTTGGACGGTAAGGGGCGACAAACAAACTTTTTTTCTTCAATTACATGCCTACATATTTAAAAAAAAAAAACTCAGGAATTTGTTCAGATTGGAACAAGATTCGACATATATGCTATTAAGTGGATGTCAACGAGTGCAGGATGGACCAAGAGGACTTCACCCATTTGAGGATTCCAGTGCTTTGGGGGATATAAATCCTTAGCTCTGGAGAACGTATTTGGGGGAAATTGAAAGCCATTGCAGGTGGCGGGTCAAGTGACAAAATGGGAATGTCGGCGTGGGGTGCACAGAAGTCGTCACATAGGATGTAGAACGAAATCTTCTTACATTTGACAGAAAAGGGGAAACATAGAACTTTTGATGAGCTGAGTACTTACAACATGCGTCCAGTTCATCTTAAACCAGCTTGATAGATCTACCGGCCTCTAATCGGCCCGAGCAGTGACCTGCGATTGGAAAGGTCTGCCTGCCCCACTTAGTGATGATTTTGAACTATTTCTTAGAGAAATTTTCTAGGGGCAGAACATGGGGATAAATTTGAACCCCACTTCCCACCGAAATTTCTCGAAATGACTCAGGTCAGAGTATCTTTTCCCTTCGGGTTTGTTGGCACAATAGGAGAGGGGTCCCTTTTATTTTCGACGAATTTGGGATACCCTGATGAGTCGATCGTAAGCCCGAAATGTCATACCTTCGTCGCGGTCCACCTCCTTCTCTTTCCGTTCTCTTTGGTTGGGGTTGGTGTGGAGCGAGGAGTCGTCGTTGTCCCTGAAACGCCCGTCTCCGCTGCTGAATTCATCTGATATACTTCGCTGGATCATGTCAGAGCCGTCAGGGTTGGGAATTCGTTCTGGAAATTACATATACTGATGGTGATAGACTGGATGGTGGACAGGATGGAACATGGAATATATGAAGGAGGAAGCCCTGACGCTGTACGCGAGGTTGTCGGCAGAATTATTGTCATGTCTGGCGAGACTTGAACGTAGGGTATGCAATGACCAAAGCGGAACAAGCTGGCCAAGACTATTAAGAATTTTAGCTAAGTGATCCCCAAGCCCTCCATTGGACAACCATAACGGAATAAACGGTCGTCATTTTAAAAGAGTTTAAACAACAGTTGAACGCTTAATGAATGGGCGTTCCACAATTTTCAGCCATGTTGCATGACTGCTACTTTATGTATTAGGTTTTTTAAGAAAGAGGATTCAAAATAATTGATATGAGACCACTTTTCGTCTACCGTATCAATTAAAATTACATATTCATTTTGCAAAAACCCCTGCCAACTCGCCCGACGGTTTTCCTAGAGAGAATCGCACAAACATTTTACAACATCTCTTACAACATTTGCAAGCAAACTCACGGTTAGTCGATCTTCTGACTTGGACTCCTATGATAGCCTCCATAGGGACTTCCGTCCTTGGTATGCTCACTGCGTGGGGAGGCAAATATATCGGCTCCAGGTTCCCGAACTGGCAATCGCTGGAGATGCCTTTCCGGCAAGCTGCGTGCGACTGAAAGTGGGAAGTTGAATGAAATGTAAAAGATGTAAATCCTAAATCACCTGCATTTTACTTTTATTGCCGAGTATAAATATGTTCCTATCTGCAAAAATCATGGAATTATATGTCTGTAAATACTGTAATAGCCATGAAAGTCGGAAAATCGTATCTTATTAAAATCCGGGTTGCCACACGGAGTAATTTTCCACTTCAACTTGTGGATGATGCTAGATGAGCATTGAGTAGAGGAATGACTTCATAGTAAAACATCCTTAGCTCACTCGCAAATTCCGCTTCTGGCCCGAGTGGCTCAGAGATCAAGACTAAAAAAGTCATTTACTTGTCTTGAGCAGCTCAAAACCCGCCCACTCGTCTAAGCAATATAGAATTGGAAGATGGAGGAGAAATTCCCTTTCCACAATCGTCCGACCTATAAATAAATGGTACGTTTTCCCGTATCAAAGGGAATATTCATCCAATGGACCTCGCTGGAGGGTATGACCTTCACCGGGAGTATCAACGCATCTAGCCAAAGGCCAGAGTTCAAGTTGGTACCAAGAGGTCCTATTTTGTTGCGAATCGTATCAAGTCCAACCTAACCGCCTTACCTTTTCCGGGTAAGAGCTCTCTGAGCCGATAATATGAATGCTGTAATTAGATTTAAATAGGTTAAATATACTTTTTTGAGGAAGGGCTCGAGAATTTTTACATGATCATGAGAGAACCGTATAACTCCCAGCAAGATCATCCTAAGCAATAATATATCCGTCATACGCGTATTTTTGAAGTCTCTACAATACATGTTTCAAAAAGTATCTCGTTTACCTCTACCCTGCATCTGTTCGCGGTAACCGAAACTCATTTCAGTCAATTCACCGTCCAAAACTTAACGGATAATGATGTTGATAATTAAAGAATTGTTAATCCATTTTTGTTCCTTCACTTGAAAAAAAAAAAAAAAAAACAATTTGAAGACCTCGACCTATTCCAAATGAGATTCAACTGAAATGATAACCCAAAGAGGAAATGTTTGGTGCATTCTTGTTCTCTAATAAGAGGTACTACATGTTCTCATCTCTTTCAGGTTGTTCGAGCCACTTGAGGTACTACTCAATTTCTGGTGAAACCTGCTGGTGGGTACGGTCATTGGCGAATTAGGAATCAGCTTAAGATAATGTATTATCGCTATCACCAAGAAAGCTCAGTGGGATATGAATCTATCCTGCCACGTCAATAGAACAGCTAAGATCATCTGAGTGTGATATTCCTGATGACGTTATAAGAACTTGAACTATCGAATAGCAAAGGCAAATAGCTGTTTCTGCAGTTGATGTTTCTCTGATGTCCTTACATACCGCAACATTTAAAGCAGCGTTTCAAGTCGTCACATGAAAATTATGATATATTTTTCCTGTGCCTTGTAGCCAGAGGACCCTAGTTGACGAGTTTATCCCAAAATTACTCATTTTTAAGCCTCCCTGCTGGTGTTTGAAGAAGCACGTCTATCGCCGCTGCTTTCTTAATTATCCGGTAAAATCAAATAATGTAAATATTAATATAAATATTGGTCTTCGTTGAAGCTGGTTGCCTACAGACAGAGGACAATGAAAGAGAAAAAAACATTGACATAAGCACTCCTAGAGCACTCAAAAACAATCCCCATGGAACTTCGGTGTCACTAGTCAGACGGGTTTCCACCCGACCAAATAAGAATCAATTTAGTTTTGAAGACCAATGCTTTACATTTAATTTTGGTTCCTGTATTTATGTTAGGAAAAAGAAGAATAGCCTTATTTCATTTCATTGTATTACTTACTGTGAGTCCACACCACTCGCATCTAAAGCCAGACAGACACTCCAGCGATGCGCACTGCTTCTTGCACACTGCGCATTTCGAGCTCGATGGTACTAGTTTCCTTCCCTCCAATGGTGTTCATGGTGGGACCAGAGAGAGTTTCCTTGCCAGGTAAATATTGTGGCGTTCTCTTTGCGTCCGCCACCGCGAAGTCTTGGCAATCCACGTGTACGAAGTACTCGCAGACTAGACAAACAACAGAGAGGATAGATATATAATGTGGTCTTCGTTGAAGCTGTGTTTCGATCGAATATACTTTTGCCTCTCGGTGAAATTTGAGAGAATGGTGATGACATAAAGTTTGATATGAGATTAAAATTCTGACGAGTCTATGTTGTAATGGATAACGATTATGGCCAGTCTCATGACGCCCCTGTCATCTACGGAACAGACAAATTTATTGGCCCATTTGTGGCGTGTCGAGCATAATTTGTTTAAGAATAGAGTAGTGTAATTTTGATCTTGAAAATTCAAACTAGCATTTTGTACAAACTATTGGTGCACCAGAGAAATCGGCAAGATAAGTTAAACATTCAGTTTTCTCATCTTTAAGCATTTTAGGACTAGCTCCCCCAATGAGTGCCATATAATTCAAGAAAGTGCCACACTTACTCTCGCAGTGGGTGGAAAATGTGTCATCGAGCTTTTTACGACAGACATTGCAAAACTTTCTTTTAAGGTGGACCTGTTCTGACCAGCAGTGAGCCACGGGGTTCTGTAACAGACAAAATACATCGTTTTAGAGAATGTGTAGATAGATTTCCGTGGGTCAAGATAAAATTTAGATTTTTAGTGAAAATACGTCTGTTTAGCCGTCTTGTACAAAATACACGTTGGGTATGACCAAAGAAGGGCACAATTTAGATTTTACCGTCCAGTGACACAAAAACAGAGCCTTTTCCTTCCCCTCACAACAAAGCCTATTGAGAGAAAGCTCAAAGCATCATTACTTGCCAAAGGCACCAAAGAACCAAATTCTTTATTTCAAATAACCGATATCCAAAATGTTCTATAAACCGGTTCTAGGCTGAAATACTAAATACTTGTACGTTTTCTTGTAGTTGTCTCCCCCTCCCTCAAAAGCTCCCACCATCAACGAGCTTTCTCCTTTCGAAACCAACCAGTGACCATACCAAGTTTATTTGAAAAGAGCCAAGCCTTTCGGGATTATTTGGCCGAGTCCCAAGATATTTCGGACCCTGGGAGGAGGTTACGAACGTGAAACTGGCACCGTGTGAATGGAGAGGAAAGTCAGTCGGCGACACAAAAGCAGTTAACGACTTTTAAATTTACATGGCCGCGTTAACTCGGCGAGAAAAAAAGGAACATGTACGGTCTAAAATAAGATTTTCTCTTTAACTTTGACGAAGTTTTATGGAAGAGTCACAAAGTGGGAACATTTGATGGGCGCGAATAGAAGTATGTTTCAGAAAATGAACAGCAGATGCCTCATCGGCGAGAGAGAGTCATACTCATAATATTC
>CM034003.1:26637898-26724011 GCA_019603395.1 Cyrtorhinus lividipennis | reverse complement strand
CTCCGTTTTTGGAAAGTTAAAAAAATGATTTAAAACTTGAGCAATCACTTCTTTTTCATACCAATGGTTTGAGTTAAAGGCAACATTGATTGCTTTTTCAGCTCTCGTTCATACGAATCAAATTTGCCCTGTCAGTGGCCCAAATAATAAAGTTGAGTAACAAGTTGAAAATAGGCTTTAGGCCTCTTTCTAGGCAACTAGTTGATTCATCTACTTCACCAGGCGGCTGCTAGAAATGTGACCAGTGTAGCTGATGATATGTAACCGCCTGGAATCCTTTTACACACAGTCAACATGTCTGTCTAGGCGGCTGTAAGCCAGGCTGTTACAAACCATCTTCTATAACATCTTAATCCATCCCAAAGTTTACCGGAACACTCCCGATACTCAGGGAGAACTCCCTTGTGTGGCCTGAGAACTTGTTAAAAATGAGTGATTCTTGGTTTTTCTTTTTTCAGTTTCCCGAGCTCTTTAAAGATTTCAGTTATGATAGAATGAGGAACCTTGCGCTGTAACCATCTAAGCTTAACATCACGCGCTCAGCTATAAACCATCATGGGTGCTTTGGGGGTTCAAATAATATTTGAGCGAAGCTTCCTTCCAGGAAAGTGGTTGGAGGAAAAGCTATTTATATGTCGCTGTAGACTGAAACTTGAATCTATTTCCCGTTCCGCTCTATCCCACGTCTTTCGAGCAATTCCTTGAATCCAAATGGACTGTTTCACGAAACGCTTCTCCCCTTGCGCCGTTCATTGCCAAGTCCGTCTGGGTCTGAGGATTACAACTTCAAGCCGTTTCACACAGCCATCAGCCTTAATTGTAGAAACGATTTTGTCCATCAACTGTGTAACATTGTATTTTCCACCACTATGTCTCTAGCATCGTTGATGATAACGTTTCAATGTTTACTTTGGAAAACAATTTTCGTTTCTGGAACTATATTTAGGGGGTTAGGTAATGTTGGTATGTAAGGAAGAGCCCGTCTTACCTAGCAAGTTGGTGTGGTGGGCGAGCGCTTTCGACGTGAAGACGAAATAAAAGTTTGTCACTAATAAATTATTAGTTGGCTTGACAATGACGTCTTCACGTCGAAAGCGCTCGCCCACCACACCAAACTTGCTAGGTAAGACGGGCTCTTCCTTACATATTTTCGTTACTATTTGCATTTAGGAGCCCCCTTGAGCAAATTTGATAACCCACAACTTTCAAAATTTTCAACGTATATCAATAAAAAATTTTCAGGAATAGTGGTTCCCTGAATCAGTCTAATGTTGATTGAATCAGCAGTCTATGACTATGACTTTCCTTTTTACATGACTTCACTCTTACATCAATAAGTGAGCAGTAGAGAGGGGGGATGAAAAAAGAGCTCATCTGGGTCTAAACGCTACCCTTCTTGAGCTGTCCAGGGTGCGCAAAAGGTCACAGCTGAACCTGAACGTATCTTATGAGAGCAGCACCTTTATCTGTAGACGACCCATAAGTCTCGAATAGTGTCCGTTCAATATTTATGCCTAAACATGACAAAATTTCTCTAGCATTGCTACCAACTCAGCCTTCATGCTTATTGAAATCATACCTAAATATTTTTCTTCTTACAGTATGGACGGCTCTGACATCTGCTTCGAAATTGTGAGGAGAGCTACCGCTGGATTTGTGTACAGTGAAGCCGTTGGGAGGTACGTACACGAAGTTGCCATCGAGATTGAAGAATGGTCACTCGCCTAACAGGAAGTTGCAGATTTGTTATGCTGTGAGGTGTTATTGTGTCTTGAAACAGCCCATAAGAAATGAAAATGATGCGAGTACGCGGACTGGCTAGGAAGTTCAGTATTCAAATGTTTTCAAGCTGATATCGTCAGGTGATCAAGGTCTGAATAGTCTTGACAAGCGCTGAAAATTGTACCGTCCATGGTTGGGCTTCAGTTAGACGCTCTAACTCAATTCATTTCGAAGGAATGGATCGATCTATACGACCCGTCGGAAGGCCCCAGATGGGTAATCGGGTTTGATTGGGTTTGTCCCACGTGTCAGATAAACTAAATAGAATTGCTGGACAAACGGCCCTTTTGCTTTCAATACTCGGGTGAGTATGGTCTTTTTCGAGCTCTTGTGACTCCTCGATCCATTGTTCACCTCAAGTATATAAAAACTTAATACACACATTACTTATTATTTTTAATTATTAGCTCACTCGGATGTGTTCACATTTCTGTTCTCTTGCTTCAACAATTTGACCACAACTAGGTGAAACGATTTACGACCTAGTACTATTCAACATTTCTGTTTATTTATCTTTTCTGCCTTCAATACCTCTAAAAGCGCATTCCGAATTTAACAATTCTTCTTTGCGCCTCTAAATCAAAGTATAGCCTCTAGTACCAAAATCTGGGCTGAGTGTCATTTTCACAGTCGGTTTAATAATTTTTGGACTTTTCTTTGGACCATTCAACACGGATTTGGATTTTTCCGCCTAAGGCTTCTCCTTATTTGGTTACATCCTCTTTTCTTTTTCCGATTGGTTTTACGGAGTAAATCGAAGCCGGGTAGAGGAAAACTCCCATTGCGTTGGAATGAATTCTAACAGCATCGGCTTGGAAAGGTTGATCTCGAAAATAAACAAATTACGACGCCATTGGTGCTCCAGGCTTCCAATTCCCGTTGTTTACCCACAAGTCGAATCTGTAACAGATAATCTGCTCTTTCGTTTTGATGTCTAAATTAGTGATGTCGTCATACATTGATAATAACGTTATTGAATTGTTGCTGTTTCCATGCATTTTTTTTCAATTTAGTAGCCAACTTCGAGTTCTAAACTTTTTAAAGTTATGTTGAAGCCCATTTCATGTTCGTACATCAGTGAGTTGGTCGAGAGCCTGTAAACTAATTTTTTGACACTTTCTATGCAGCCATTACATGCGGCAAGTTCTGGAAGCTTGAGGTACTGCCATGACAATGACATTATCCACCGGGACATCAAACAACATTGTGTTCTCCTCACGAGCAAAGAGAACAGCGCGCCCGTCAAATTGGGCGGCTTTGGTGTCGCCATTCAACTCCAAGATGGACAAATTATCAATGGAGGTGAGTTGGGTTCTGACGAGGTATGTTATTGTATAAGACCTCGGGTGGATGGATGTTGCATACGTCATCTTTCTTTTGTTTTTGGATTTTTATTTTTTTATTTCAATAAGTTGAAATAGGTATAGAGTGAATCGGCCAGTTTTTCAGTCGTAACTCAAATTTGACATTCCACTCAGCCTGAATGTCTCGTCGAATCGATTGATATTTCTTGTGTTTCTGTTGGTTCGTCCACGTTCGGTGGAACCAATATATAATTTATATTTCTACAGAGCTTCTGTGAAATGATATAGCATTGATAATTTCCCTTGTCTTTTGTCTCTTTCCGACATCCATCCGCCTCGGCACCATTAACTCAGCAGTAATGCAGGGACGTGGTATAGTGTTGACAAAACTTCAAAGCTAAGGAGCTCTTTCCTTAAGCCGACTATCTGAAACTGGTGGTCATTCAAAGGGAACCACGGTGGTGACCTCAAGTTCAAACTTTCCTGATCACAGTGATTTAGTTTCACAGGAGTTCATCATTGCCAATATTAATACACAAGGCCACAAAATACGTCGTTAGTTCGATTAGATGAGACCTGATGTATTTGCTGCTTTTAATAATATACGATGAACCCGAACAATTAAAAATTGGGTTCCATTAATGAACAAGACAAAACATGTTGAAATGATGACTTACTTTTAAAAAGAGGATGTACGTTGGGGATGTGGGTGTTAACCTGTGTTAGAATAGCAAACAGGCGCCATCTTCAATAACTTAAATTATACTCCTTCTTACCATTCTTCGTAAATATTTTCAAGATTCCAGTTAAATTTTCCTGATTTTTCTTCCCCGGATGTTTTTCTTACATCGAACGGGAGGCAAATATTTTTCCCTCCCCCTCGGAGAATTTCCCAGAGGTTCCTAGAAGCAGAGTAGTGTAGCAGTTACGGGGTGCCTTGAATTATTCAGCCACTCCGGTCTGAAGTTCAAGTCTGAGAGGAGGTCCCTTAATGAATCTTTTATCACGCTCCACGTACTCAAGTCACTTTTTCATTGCAGGGTTTTTTTTTTCGTATACTGCATTTGAATTGAAATCCTCCCTTGCCTCTAATCAATCCAGTTAGGGGTTTTACGTTAGGGTTGGCGGATGAGTTCTGGCAGAGAGCACGTTCGCTTGACTTTTCTACGGTTCTGCCTGTTGATCACTTCTTACCAAGTGAAATCTATTCTGCATTCACTTTGCGAGTGGTTCATCTTTGCCTTCTGATTAACCCTCCATTCTATTTTTACGGTTCTCATTGGATACCTCAATAGATACCGTGGAATGCTCTTTTTACCCTCCTCTCAAACAGATACCCTAAAAGGGCTAATCTGTACTGGAGATTTTGATAGCCCCTCGAGATCCATGATGTTCTCTTCGGAGTCAATTCTTTGCAGCTATATTTATCTGAGGGTCTGCGCCGACCGTTTTCAATCTCTTAAGTCTTCCCTGTGGCCCATTGGGATAGCGTGAGCATTATCGTTTCTAAAAGCATTTTTAGATTGACGCAATTGTTCATCGTTGACGAGAGAATAACTTTCGCATTGTTTGTGTGGGGAGCCATCAAATTATTACACTTCAACACCATTTTGGGGACATTATTCCAATATGTCAGTCAATTAATGGATTCTTGAGGGATACATTGAGTTTTCAATTTTACACTTCCAATATTGCCTTACTCATGGAATATCCTGCATTATCCAGAAACGATTGAATAACGAAAGACCTAATAAATTATTTGTATATTAATTTTTAATTGGACTTTTTGATAAGTTTGCTCTACTGTGTAAAAAACAAATCCGATTGGGTATTGCATTTTCAAACACGTCTTTGTATTACTGCGAGTTATTTCGTGTATTTGATTAAAATCACCTTTGTAGATTGTTCTATTTGTAGATTGTTTAGTTACCGATCGTGCTTCTGAATTGTACACAATGATACTTCCACTAAAACTACAGCCCATTTCGTCAGGGTTTTTCTGTTTTTTTGAACTAGATTATTTTTCGTTTTCTATTTCTCATTCGAAAGAAAATCCTTGGCGTTTTGGTAACCGTGGGGTTCTAACAGAAAGTTTCAGATCCGATCGGAAAGAGCTGAACGCTCAAGGGCGCGCCTACCTCAAGTGTGACACCGACGGTAAGAAGACAAAACAATTCAGAGCTTGACACGAACAATTTTATTTTGTAAATCGAACCAGAAAATAAAAGTGTCCGAAGCTCTGGAAACAACACTTTAACGTTACTAACACTCTCGGAGCGAGTAACGCGAGGGCATTGTCTAATCGCTTGTTGGGCTTTTAATGTGAAATTCATTTAAGGCAGATCAGAACCTGAGAAATCTTTGTCTTCTGGACCCTTTACGAGGAAACCAAGGGTGAACAATGATGTAAAACATACACGTACAGCCGTATTGAACAGTAGGGATTTGCGTTGATTATCAATTCCCTGTATAAATTCTTTCATTGAGGAGCCAATCGTCGAATGCATACCTTTGCTTGAACACTATCCTGTAATTATACGTACGAACCGTGAGCATGATATTCTAGGTCGTGCCTCTTTTTAGCGAAAGTATCACTCGATCGGGTAGAGTATGGACTGACTAGTCCCTGAGCAGGTTGTTCGTGTTTGCATGAATCAACCGGCAACAAGACATACGTCAAGTCTCATTTTTCTCCATATCTGGACGCAACCTTCGTATTAAATCAATTTTTTTTTTGTAAGATGTTATTTGATGGAACGCCATGGGTAAGCTTGTGGTGTCCATCCTAAACATACGCGAGTTATTTATGAGAAGCTCCTCGCATTATTCCATCTTTCAAACTTGTAAATGATTGATTCACTTGAGTAAACAAAGATTCGAACGCCCAGTTCGGCGAGCCAAGTAAGCCTTAATGTAAGCAATACTTTATTCAACGAACGAGGGTGTGCGTGAAGTGTTTGCTGTCCCCTTCGAACCGCTTTTCCCCAGCTTTTTAATCGGAACGTTTGCCTTTGGTGGATGGAAGTGAGGGAAACAATCTTCTCGATCTTAAAATTGTTAACCCGCTTCACTTAATAAAACAATTTCACATCGTAGGTTCATTCCATCATGGACTTCCCATTGCAGTTGTGGTTTATTATTCCTTGAATAATTAATCCATATAATCATGCCAGAGGTCAACCTCTCCGATTGGTGCCAAAATTTGACAGTTTGACGTTTGACTTTTTTTACGTTTCGTAATGTCTGCTTTTCTTTAAACGCTGCATATTTTTCCATAATGGTTAATTATTCCTTGGAGTAAGATTATGGGTCCGAAATCGAGTGAAAAATGATACCCCACTCACCTAGGTAACTAGAAATCTTGAAAATACTTTCGAAATTGGTAGGTATAAACCTATTTTGACGCATACTAACCTATAGTTGGCACCGATCGGTCCGAAACCCATGTCAACGGGTCAAGCGTCCAAAATTTAGTGGAAAATTATACCCCACTTATAACACATAAATCGAGTTTTAAAAATCACATTTCTTTCAATATCCTCCTCAAATGGATCAAAACCTACCGACCTACCTACCTACTTTTGTGAGGTTCCATTTTCCTCTAAATGTTGAACGCTGAATTCATTGAGATAGTTACCGGACCATTTGCGCCCGCTGGGGGTGAGTATGCGTCAAAATGGGGGCCTGCCTACCTACTGTTAGTCCATAACACTCCACCCTCTCGGTAATCTCCATATTCTTGCTCTATGGATTAATAAACCATTCTGGAAGAATTTGCTTTCAATGAAGAATACAATTTGGGCAGCAGACCTGAACACAGGGTACTACGGTTCTGCGATCCAGACATGTTGTTTGAACGTGCAACTCGCAACACTGTCTTCACCCAATTAATTTTTCGGTCTTCAACTCTCAGCCCAACCGTTCAGCTGTCGGTTCATCATCACAAACATTGACCCGCATTTGACGCATTTCGCTATAAATTATTTAAAGTTTTGGGGAGTGGTTGTGAGTAAATCAATTCCCATAGTCGTTGTATGTAGTTACGATGGAAGAAAATGAAAAAAATTGATGCAAATTTCCCTTTTAGCCAATACAATACCGAATTAATTTCGTGTTGTTTGGTCCAAACTTCTCACCGTTGTACTACAACGTCGTGATACTAACCAAATATTAACGTTGATTTGAGTACACGGAGGTGGTATTATGAAGCTAAAATTGAGCGGCTGGCAGTGGGCTGGCGCCTCAGGGGAAATGTTGATCCTTTGGCAATCTTCCTTCAAATTCCACCTCTCTCTGTTTCATTCCTCCAGGGTTATTAAAGGCGTTTCTCTGATAAACTGGCGGTCGTCTAAGTCGACGTTTTCACATTTCAACGAACTGTTGAAATGAGTTCGCTTTCGGAAGTGATTTGAGATGTGTTCGCTTCGTTGGTCAACTACAGCATCACTTGGATGGCTGATTTCCAAAATTGTAGTCAATACCGTCATAATCTTTACTGACGGTTTCCTGACCAAAACATACCCTTTTTTCATACCACATTTGTGGAAGTTTCTTATCAAAACCAAGACGAGGCATTTGTGTATTTTTCTCTCTTGAACATCAAACGCAACCGAAGAAGAAAATTATATTTTATATTTATATTTATCAACTCTGACTTCATCGTCAGCATCACTGTGTCCGTTGTTCTTCATTTTTAGCAATGCTGTCGCGGTGTTCGCTTTGAAAATTTTCTTTCTCGAACGAAAGATTTAGCCCACGTCACCCCACAACACACGTTACACCTGTACTTTGAATGTTAAAATTTCTTTTATCATTTCCATGTTGGGCACAGCCATGAGGGGATACTATCCCACGAGGAATGGTTTTTTCGGTAATCGCAAAATTTCCCCCTTTCACCGATTTTTTTCCGTTTCCTTCCTTTTTTTCGTACGAGATTTCCTTTTTGTTAATTCACGTGTGTTTTTTCTCTCTCGTTTTAGCACCTAACTCTCTTTCATATGACCACCTACCCGATTTGGAGAAAATTGAGGCAGCCGAGAACAACGGTACTAAACAAATGCCCGCTACCTGTTCATATGAATAATAGAAAGCATACTCCTTTCTGTAGATGACTTCATGGAATAGCAGTTTGGCGTTCCTTTTTTCATATAGATTCTTTCGCCAGTTGCATATATATATTTGCGCTCATAGTGGTTGCCCTGTGCGAGGAATTCTTCATATTTCATCAATATTATCAAATAGAATTTGCAAATGAGAGAGTGAGAGAATGAAAGTTCATGAAAGACAATTGAAAGTTCACGAAATCCCCACATTTAGTTCCCGATAGTAATTGTTTTTGTTCAACCTTATGTTCTTGTCAATTTTTGTTAGACCAACACTTCTGCTATAAAATTGCATAATTTGGCTGGCCTCAATCCAAAGTGTTTCATGCACGTATGGTAAATCGACAACTCAAAACGAAATTCAAATGATTCATCTATTATGATACCTAATATCAGAATAATTATTTGGTGTAACTTTTCTTTTTATTTTTTTATGTAGGTTTTTTCATGATTTTCCCATTTCTCGATAATGTTTGGAGGATCATGAAAGTTTGTTTTCCTCGAACGAATTCCTTGCCCGGGTTCCCTCTCCTGGGAAGCCACAGCCTTTTCTATCTGGCAGTTGATATTCATTCTGAAGCATGTCGCTACATCGTCAAAAACATTGAATTATATTTACAAATGCCGTTATTTATTTATTTTCTTCTTGTGTTCTCATAGAAACCAGGCGATTGTCAATAACAGTTGACGCTGGTCATTTTAAGTTTGGAAGACCGCGAACTAAAAAAAATCTACGTTCTCTGACTGAAACTCTTCATCTTGAGCATTTTTGAGCTTTTAAGGGCGTGTTTATGATCTGACGTTCTCTTTTGCTTCATGATAAAAACAAAATACCTTTGTATTTTAGTTTATTGCTTCGCTTCTCTAATTTCTTTCTGCTTGAAATTGCACGGTACTAACAAGACTAATGGTGTTCCTTGTGTGTCATATATTGTTCTTTATGTCCTGCACTGTAGCGTGAATGAAAGATGAATAATAATTCCCTGATTTTATTTAATGGAGTATTGTGCTTTATTGCTGGTTCCAATATCGACATCTTAGACTTATACTATGAGAAGTTGTGGTTTGAATTCCTCCTTATTTAGTTTCAAATTCCCTTAATCCACCTTCCTGTTTTCTCCTCGTGAGCACTTTTTCATGCTTCCGATATTGACTCGAAATTCTGCGCTGACATGTAGCAATTGGCTTAATAGCTTTTATTCAATATTACGTCCTCAACTGGCCCACATTCTCCATAAAGACTGAGTCTTGTCAAAATTCTATGAACGTGTTAAGAATCATTTGAAAAATTTGTTGGTATTTCCTGATTCCTTATGTCGATAATACCATATGAGTATTTCAGAATTGCAAGTGTGGAAAAAGGTTCCAGGTGTGCGATTATCCTCGCAGTTGGCGTCTATTTTGGTAGTAGCATTAGCCGTTTGATTCCGGTATTATTCTAGCGAGTTGCTGCCTCCAGGTTGTTTCATGGCTTTTGATTTTGCATTCGTGCCGTAAGTTATCTCTGAAGGATAAAATTGATGCTTGGTGGGCTCTCTCATTGATGATCTAAAACTTGAATAAGGGGGGGGGGGATTTTATAGTTAGTTTGGATAATATGAAAGTAGAAATGAAAAAATTCAAAAAATTTGACTACTACCAACGGACATTTCAGTTTTGGTTGGTTATTCTTTGAAATAATCAATACACGTATTTAAAAAAAAAAAAAAAAAAAAAAAAAAAAAAAAAAAAAAAAACACGTATTCCGAAATTTGTGTGAAACGCTTCAAATTCTTACACAGTGGTTGGTTATTCCTTGGAGTATGATTATGGGAAAACAGCGAGTGTGGACTGCCCCGGACTCATTCCATTCGGTTCAGCGTCCAACATTTAGTGGAGAATGATACCCCACGCGCCTAGTTGGGCATTTATTTCTATTGTAGTTGATATATTCTGATGATGAGGTTCCCAACATGAATGAAACATTGGTTTCTGTACATTCTTCTCTGGTAGGACTAAGAATCCAGGCCCGCGGTAGGACAGCAACAGCCCACTCGGCAAACCGCTCAAAGGAATTCGTCCGCTGACACCTCCCAGGAATCTGATTTCCTTTTTCGGGGCTCCTTGGCGCAAGCCTTGAAATCTTTTGGAGTTGAAGAGGACAATCGGCCTGCCAATTCTCGAAAAAGGAAGACGCCATGTTTATGGAAGAGCATCGGCGCTGCAACGCCTAACAGAGTCCCCGAGTCTGATGTCATTTCCACACACAAGATTCCTAAATGCTTTGACTCAAGGTCCTAAAGGAAATAAAAGATCTTCCACACATTTATGTATTTATGAATAAACATCCGATTTTTTTTCCTCACCTTGTCAACTCATCACTGCGGCATAAAAATGACTCATGTGACTCTAATTGCTAGTTGAATGAGGGAAGGAAGGAAAATAGAAGAGAAGCAAATTGTCTTTCATTTACGCGAGTGTCTTCCCCCACTTATTGTGTACATTGATGTAAGCGCTTTTTGAAAACAGTTCACCTCCACAATTTCCTATTCGTTATTTTTCCATTCTTCTATCTCGTCATCCTTCTCAATTCCTCACTACGAGAATGGCCTATGTCATGTATTCGTGCAAGGTGTTTGGTTTCGTCCGTTAATCTCGTTTTGCTTGTTGTTTGCATTTTGGCACGTACATTTGAATGAAGGTAGTAACGCAATTTCCCGATGTAGCAACAAATTGCTCGACGGCGTTACTCCTCAATTTACACCGGTTATGGTCAAACCTTTGGCCTCTTGAGAAGGATACACTTCAAATTTCAACAACCTGTCCATCGATCTTCGATAGTATGAAATGCAGGATTCTTACTTGCTTCCGCTATAAATTTCCTCATTTGACTCTTTTCGTCTACATTTATATGTGTAATATTTGTATTTAATTTCCTCTCAATGTTGACTCTTCAGGGAGGATAGGGACGCCGCAGTTCATGGCGCCTGAAGTCGTGGATCGACAGCAGTACGGAAAAGCTGGTGACATTTGGTCTGCCGGCGTCCTCCTTCACATACTCCTCAGCGGGACGTTACCTTTCATCGGGACGCGACACCGGCTGTTTCACTCAATCTGCCAAGCAAAATTACACGTACGTTTATGACAATTGTTTCATGAACAGGTGATAATCATTATAAGGTTAGCTAGCGTAAACGATATTCTCATAACTCCTGATTTTTGAGATGGTACATTTTCCGGATGATTTGGTTAAGTTACAGTTTCTTGTTTGTCGTTCCTCTTCTTCGCCAGCCCGTTCGTAGGCACGCTTATAGCCAATAATGCACACAGGTCTCCTTTAACACGGTCAGGATCATTTATTTACGCCCTAAGCATAACCGTCTTCAAAGAAGCAGCATAGTAACGTCCAAGATTCTCTTCAACCAATGTTAAGAGTTTCGAGACGTACTTTAGAACTTGAACTTCCAGATTTGCCAATGCAACTTGATCTTACCATTTTCCAAAGATATATTTGGACTTAGGGCTTCATGGTGGAATTCATGACGACTCAAAAATAGCTTTATTCATCCTGTGAGCCTTTTTTTGATGAGTTATTCTATCCCTCTGAAGGTACTTAAAGTGGCATGCTACCATATTGTAGACGTAACAGCTTATCTACTTAAACCAACTTATTATATAAATCTGAATGTAATTATACGATGTTGGTGCATACCTGTTTCCATCTCTAAAATGAGCCATGTTATGATAGAATTATCCCAAGTGCCTGAAGAGATAATAAAACGAAATCCCACAAAGATATTGACTAAAAATACGAATAATTCTCACGCTTTCTTGTTGGTTATTAGCAAACCAGGATCATCGGTTGATGATGATTGAAGGATTCCTCCTAGTAGATTTACCTCCTTTACGTACAATGCAAGAGACATGAAGAAGCCTTGCAACATGGAAATCGTTGGTTCAACTAGTTGGGAAGCAATATGCGAAATTTTGGAAACATTGTTGTCGTTTCCAATGTCTTTAAATGAAAACATTACCCGTTGTTCCCCATCTTTGAACCGTAATTAGTTATTACCGAGCGTGTATTGCGTGAGTATGAAAATGTTGTTGCGATAAAGATGGATTGCCTATTTCAAAAAGTCTTGTTCCACGATTTGGCAAAAGAATCTTGCCCTCTCACCTCTGATATCTGTAAGTTCTATTGAATTTGACATGCAGCACCCTACCGAGGAGGTTTAGATTATAATTGATAACTTTTCATGCCAGAAAGCATATATGAGAAGCCTGCTGTCGAGATAATTCATAATTCGGATTTATTAAATCAGAAATAGCGTCCCCAGCTCGTTTTAATTTTTCAAAAAAGTGCCTAGGTACCTATTTATGTACCTAACTTGGAACTAGAAACCTTATGTTAGCTATTTATAAGTATAATCGATGTACGTATAGCTATCTTAAAATATAATTAATCGTTAAGTACTATACTACAACGTAAACAGCATCCTCGTGATTTACACATCTCTGTGATGTGTGGAAATTCCTTCCAGCTTTAAGGGATCCGAGCCTTGAAAAAACGTGAAAAAAGAGCGAATTTTAGAGAATTGAAACAAATGAGATCTTTTCAACTTATAGCCAGTGCGCATGTCTTGGGCGACTGTCCACTGCTCTGGTTTGAGATTTTGTTTGACTTTGAGCAAATATACCGAACGTCCTGTATAATGACAGTTGAGGATACCGCTTCGAAATATCCGTTCAATGCCAATTGGTACGAGTATGTTTTTAAGCAGGCTTAGGAAGGAAGTAAAATGTCCATTGGCCAGATTTAGGAAAAGTCTCGAAATCTTGCTTTTTCCATTATAAATAAAACTTTTCGTCAAGGAATTCCTCTTAAAAGAACGGAAGGAGGGGTTTTCGGGTGGATGAAGATATGGTAAATAAGGTAACTCATAACAAAGGTGGTGATTTCCAGGTTAAACAGTTACTCATTGTTTCAGGTCTAGCGCGTAACAATTAAGGGTTTCTTAATTAAATGTCAAATCAGTTTTTTCTAGTGACATTATCTAATTATTTGAATTAGGACGTAGTTACTGAACAATCGTGAAATAGAATGTGTTCATTTTCAGGGGAGGATTGGCTTTCTTATTTCGATTTTGACGTTTCTTTCACACATTTTCAATGCAACGGTTTTCTTTTGGTTTGTGGTTTCGTCGAATCCTTGACCTGAAATTAACTACTATCATATTGTATTGAACGTTGAATTGCGTTCTAGTCGCTGATTCTCAGTAACATTGTCGACTTCGATACAAGTTTCTGACCGATTGTTGCTTTTCCAGCTCGACGCTCCATCGTGGGACTCGATAAGTGAACAGGCCAAGGACCTCGTCCGAAGGATGCTCCATCCAGATCCCAATCAACGGATAACGATACAAGAAGTTTTAAATCACAAATGGCTAAGAGTAAGTTGGAAAAAACGAGAACTATAACACTGTTGTAGATTCTTTTAGATGGTTCCATACTTACAGATATCCCTTAGCTCCTAATCTCCTTCATTCAAAAAGAATAAACAAGACGATTCCTTGGAACTGGCCAAGTCATTTACAGGAATCGTCTATGTTCTGTTAGCATGTGTGAATACCTCTCTTATTTAATTTGCAGGATCGAGACAAATCTATGAGCAAGGTTCATCTCATCGACACGGTAGAAGAAATGAAAAAATTGAACGCGAGGAGAAGACTGAAAGGTGCTGTCATGGCTGCGGTAGCTTCTCCCAAGTGGTCCATGGATCCCTCGGACCCTGACCATTTTTCCGACTATGGAGATGACGAAATTACATCTGCAGGTGAGTAACTGAGATGAAAGGTTTTTTCTCTTTATCATGCGTTAGTGTCCCATTAATTAGCCTTAAGAAAATCTGGTAATATAAATAGGGGTTTTATAAGATTGGTTAGTGATTGCGCTTAGATAGAAACGCACTGCTCTTATCAAATGAATAGACAACAGAGTGTGCGCCATGATGGGCATGTAGAGGAATAATTAAACGGGTCTTTCCTCCGGCCCTTCAGTCTTCATACGTTGTTTCTAGCAATGTCCGTTTCACGCTGTGCGCTGTCTTTTTCTATCTTCCTCTTCCTCAGGGTTGGACGGAGGTCATGGACCGGCCCGAGATTCGCTGGAAACAATATTTGTTCAATGGTCTAAACGATCTCAACGGTCAAGGGGGAATGAGTATCGTTGGATATGCCATCATGAAAACATAGATATTGTTGAAGGTTGATTTTGAAAACGTGGTGTCTAGATTTTCGTGGATCTGGGGTCATTTCAATCAAAATTTGGTGACTACATTGATTCAGATGGGTCTGAAACCGATGCCCGCACGCTGGTGAACATTACCCATACGTTAACAGAAAGGGTATTTTGAAATAGGTTTTTTCCCCATACCTATTATGAATACCCCCGTAATATGCGCTTTCTCACAAGAGCTAGTTTAACCTAGAATAATGAACCGTTCTAGAATACGTTGCAGCGTTTCTTCTTGCACAATGCCACCCCTAAAGTTCGTCACGATTAAGGTGATTTTATAAAAAATTGTCCAAAAATCAGTTTGTACGATTGGGGGATTCGGTGGTGTGAACTTATCGAGCACAAGGTGATCGATTTATCGTCCCGAATTTTCCCCTCTCGCTCGTTGTCAGTGGACTGTATATGGAAAATGAAGGTACCCAACTCTACAATAATCTACACTAATTTTACTACGCTAAAAATTGGAAATGGTAGAATGGGGCAAGTTGGCCTACCTTCTTGAACAAGAATTTTGGATTAAGGGGCGCCCGGTCGTCTTCCTCGACGATGGCGAAATTCTGGAAGCCTGAGACCAACACTCCCGATTGAGGAATGATTTTATTAGTCAATCAACTAATTTTATTGTATAGATTTTTATTAGCGATTCGCACTCGACTGGTGAAGCAGCGTTGACTCCGGGCGGCGGTGAGCCGCCGAGCGGCCGACTACGCGGCCCCTCATTTGCTGCCACCTTCCCGCCCCAAAATTTACCTATTACCTCCAGTACGATGTGTGAAAAGATATATTGATTGGAAGGTACTGGACAGAGTTCTTCCACTCCGTTGAGAGGATATTGCCAAAATCCCTGTAGTAAGAAAAGGTGAAAATAATGTTGAATCAGATGAATGGATAAAGAAGCTTGATTTGAGAATAAAGATAGAAGGTCCAGGTGAATAGGAAGTTGTCCTCATTTCACATACATGCATCAGTGTTTCAATTTTTTTCCCGGTTGATTACTGGTGTATACAATATTCTGGTAATGGTTCAAGAAGCATGACCGGGGTCAGTAGCTCGGCCGGCTCCATCAACCACTCTGCACGTCCCTCAACATCATAGTTTACCCAAGGTTCTGCATGGAGAGCAAATTCACAACACTTCTTTTCTTTGGTTGATAAAAACGTGAGGAAGATTGACTTTCGTCAACAGTTCTCAAAAGCCGCTCTGAAATTCTTTCAAGATGGATTAATTAATTCTTGTTGTTTGAGTAATTTGTTTAATAATTAACCATTTCCATGTTCAAAATACACTCGATTTTGAGAAATGCTACTCGGTTCTCCGTAGTCTAATACAGTTTATAGTCCATTTTTGAGGACTGTTAGCTGCTCAGTGGATCAGAGTATGCTCTGTTGGTCAAGTTGTAGCGTCATTTCTATATTTTTTGAGCCAATTCTCTTCTCATGATTAATCTATTCACCTATTCATTTTCAAATGTTTCCATTTTTTAGACATGACTAAATAGTGGAACGTTCGTGTTTCAGCTGTGAGCATGGTGCTGGACTCGTTAGACGACATCCACTGCCTCCAAGAGCCGCCCCTCGATGACCGGGATTTTCTTCAATCCGTTCTCGACGACCGGCAGTTGCATGCGTTATTAGAAGTTAATACCCACTCTTGCATTTTTATATTTGACGGTTTATTTTGAAAAGTCATCTTGAGTCTCCAATGCATGACGATAGTCCGCAATATTTTCTGTTGTGCTTGTGACTTTTTTTTTTCGCTTTGTGACTGTGCACGTTAGCCGGTGGTGCGTGTTGACACAACATAATCCAGATCTCTGTCATTTGGGTTCTTAAGAAATGTAGGAACCTCTGTCACAAGAAGTTGGTCCTCCTGTTAGATTTCAATTGCAGTGTGTCTGGTTGGATCTCAATTTTCCATCAGGTCGGCTTCCAGTTCAAACGAATCTGTGAGCATTTCGACACGATGGCGTAAACGCCATCTTTACCGCATGATTTGTATTTGTTGTTTAGGTTAATTTGAATTTTCTAATCCATCTAATTCCTAATGTACTTTCAATGTAGCATTGTTTCAAAAATGTCTTACATCATGAATTTGAAATTCAAAAGAATATCTAATATTGCGGAAGAGAAAGAGTAAAGAGACAGGGAAAACACCCACTTTCCTTAGGTAATTGTCACACAAAAACCGATATTCAGGTTTAGAGATGGAGAAAAGGTTTCCATCCACATTCGTCGCCAAAATTTGTTCCAAGTTTCTTCGTTGAAGAAAAACAAAGGGAATTTATTCATTTTCTTAACATAAGTGGTGAATTCAAATTGAGAACGAGTTTGTATTGAATCTGGCTGAGCTCACCTACGACACAATTTCACTAAGAAAGTAGAATATTCTTCCTTAATGGTTCACATAATGAAATCTAAAGAAGACACATGGTACTTGTTACTTTGCTAAATCATTAATTCACGCACCACCGTAATTAGTGCTCGTATATTCCTAGTTCCACTTTTGGAGTCTCAAGATGACCTAGTGCAGTACGGGTTGTCGCGGTCGGCACGGATTATAAACACGCGGTTCGCGTCTTTCTTTTCTCTAGTTGTATGACAGGATCTCTAGTAAAGTGATCTGTCCAACAAGAGCGCCGCCTAGCGACGCGATGCTCAAATGGAGAGACTGCGTCGACACCTTGCGAGACATCGAAACTGTCGCGGGAGAAGTCAGCGGAGATATCTACAGGGTAGTCGACGAGCTGCGGCATCTGTTCAGCAAGCCTCATTTCAAGGTACGTGTACATTCTGGTCTGCTGTATAATCAGAAATAGCCACTTTCAAAAGGACGAGCAGTTTCCAAAAACTGAACTCCCTTCGAGGCTATTTACTTATATATTGTATCCTCTCAAGGGTAGTTGGTACGTTTTTCCCCCTCTACTATGGAATTCCTCTTGTGAAAAAAAAAGTCGGCCCATATGAGGAAGTGAGTGAAATATCTAAAAATCTACTTCCCCCTTAAACCTTGGAGCATGTGCCTCCTTGAAAAATTTTACCTTTTTCGTTTCGTTCAATCCCCTTTTTCAACAATAAGTACTTCTAGTAGCATTGTAAACATCAAGCTTGTTTTCAACCTGTAAGTTTTAGCCTTAGTCGCGGACATCTGTTGTAAATCAGATGTATTTTATCAGAAAAAAAAACGTGAGTTTGTTTGAGCCAATACAGTTTATAAGTACAAGTATTAGAGGTCCTGTATTAAAGGTTTAACCTCAAGTCAAAAAGAGTACATCAAAATTGGTGGATCTTGATTACCATTATTCGAAATTTCGTCAACCGAGAACCCCCAAGGAAAGCAAAGGAGCTAATCATACAATACGCCATTGATCGGTTATATCAACCTCTCAGATTGACCATAAAATTTGACAGTATACGTTTCATGGTGTCTAGATCAATATCTTTTCAGCCCGGTCTGACCAAGGGTTTGGCTAAAAATTTCTTTCTTAAAAAATTGATTTTGGAGATTTTTGGCGATTTAGGCGAGTGGGGTATAATTTTACACTATACTTGGACGCTGAATCCATTGGTACCGCACCGATTGGCACCCTCTGGAGGTGAGTATGGGTCAAGTAAGGGTACCTACCTTTTTGACATTGTTGGGTACCTTGGCATGTGGGGGTATCATTTTCCATTGAATTGTTCGACGCTGAATCAATTGATGTGAGTCCACACTCACTGTTTTCCCCATAATCTTGCCCAAAAGAAACAAAGAAGCAGCTCTTTTTTTCCCGGTGGTTGACATCTACCCTTTCCAATTCATCAAATTATCCACGAAAGAACCGTGTTCGTCAAATCTCGTCTGACTCACCACAATGAAATGGGGGTAGATTGGTATGCCAGACCTTCAAGAGTTTATTTATTCAATTAGGAAAAGGCTTTTATTCCCCAAAAGAACATGCTTTTAAAACATCTCGTCCACCCACCCAGTACTCTCAAGTGCGAATTTGAATGTGGTGTCCTGGCTCACGGGGAAAGAGCTAAGTAGGTGGGAGTATGTAGGAGTTAATGTTGTGGGTTCGTAGGGATTTCTCTTTAGGTTGAACATTTTTCTCTTGTACCCCGATTTAAACTGTTCTTCACCTCTTTCAGCCTTTAAAAAGACATTTGTCTTCACTTGAATAATCTACATTTTTTTACAATTTTCTATTTTTAATATCTACTTATCCTCGTGCCTGTTGTATCGTTGTACAACTATGCCTACATACTGTTGGAAACCATGGTAGAAAAAGTTTTTCTCACGGCAGAAAACCAAAACGGATAATCTGAACCTGCGTGGGACAGCTAGAAGATTAAGTTTCTCCGTATGATATGATTAGTAGAAAAAAAAACTTGAATAATCAAGAACTGGCCCATTAGTTTAAGCTTACCAATTGGTAAAAGTCGAGCAATTTTGGGGCGTTTGGAATTTAAATTTACATTTGTACTCTTGCGATAATCAATAAGTATCTACGTCGAAAGAAGATACCATAATAATGATAATAATATACAAGACCCTCAATTGAGATTGTAATTAGTTACAGCCATGAGTTCTGGTGCGTTCTGAGCGTTCTTGTTCCCTCGTTCGGATCGTGTGGCCGCTTGGTCTAGGGGTATGATTCCTGCTTTGGGTGCAGGAGGTCCCGGGTTCAAATCCCGGAGCGGCCCTGAATCTTTTTGTCCGTATTTTCTCTCCTCTTTTGTACATTAATTTATTATTGATCAGGAAGTTGTTACGTCCATAACCGATAGGGGAAGGGCATAGGTATTTACTGAAAATTGTAGTTGTTGCGTGAGTGAAGCAGATAATCCTCATCATAATTATATATTATGATCAACCCTTTTTCATACAGAAGGTCAACCTCTCCGATTTGGCCTTTAATGTCTTTTAGGGCGTTTCTAACGCAAAAATGTCCGTCTGCCGTCCACGCTGTTTTTCATAGGAGAAAAATAAAAAATAAAAAATTTTGGTCAGAGACCCGTTTCCGGCTCCCCGACCCGACTGGACCACATTGGAGTGGGGTGAGAGTCACCATTTGTTTTTCGAAATACGGATTTTCAAGATTTCTGGAATCCAGGCGGGGGAGGGGGGGGGGGGTTGTCATATTCTATTGAATATTGGACGCTGAATCGATTGGAATGAGTCTAGGACACTCCACACTCACTGTTTTCCCCCCTTTTCTTCATGCTCCTGGTCCGAGGAATAACCAACTCTTTTAAACTCAGCTTCCTAATTTCCCAGTTGCTTTCATTTTGGATATATCACTAGTTTTTGGGTCCCTCGAGTCTCATTTTCATCTAGAGTATATGGTGTTGACCTCCCAAACCTGAATCAGATAGTCTGTCCTGTCCACCGGAGATCCCGTAGATTCGAACAAACTTGCCAGTATGAGATAATCTGTTGTCGATTAGCAGAATTCTTGAACGAAAACGTGCCCTATCATTTGTAGTATGTTCCCGTAGGGGCAACATAATTTTCGTTTAAAGTAAAAACTTGTCATTATTACTGCTCCGTTTCAGTAGTAAATGAGATGGCCGTCTCGTTGAGACACGTACAACAGCAGTAATGGGTTTGTCTTCGTCCACTACGGCCGCTCTTGGTAAAGGTATCTCTCTTAACCGAATGACCCTCAATTTAGGGTTTCCTCTTCCTATAAAAGCCCCTCTCCGCCAAAGTGCACCACCTGTCGAATGGCGAGCAGGTGACGAAGGGAGACAGGAGCCCTCAAAGCGAAAATGCGCCACTTGTGGCAATAATGGCTGATGTGATGATGGGGTATAGTCACTTGTCTCCTGTGTCATCGGTCGTGGGTCGTAGTCGTCTCTGCCATAGCTGGAGGCGGAGGTGCGTGGGGCGAAGGTGTTGCCTATGACAGGTGTCGGTCTCTTACGTTCTTATCTGGTACTAAGCCAGCGGCCGCGCCCATGCGTCGAATCATTGATTCCATTTGGAAGCGGGATGCCCCCATCTGGAGAGGTGAGGGGGCATTTAAATATTTTCTCTATCCATCTCGTTAATATTTCTCAAAGGAAAAAAAAAGATAAAAAATGTAATGTTCTTCCATATCATCGGCTACTGTCCTTTCTACTCTCAGTTTTTCCTACTCTTTCATTCTCCTCTTTGGAAAGCCTTTCAGGAATTACTTTCCGTATGAGATCCGATTAACGGTTTGCTTTGCCCTCTTACTTGCCCCATATTGCTCATGTACCCGTTTACGAAGGAAGAAATTGGAACTATGTTATTTTATCGCGTTTAAATCGCACTCACGGCCTTTTGGTTCATATGCATGCGATTTCCAAATTCATAAGAAGTCCGTTACTTGAAATATCGACATTAGAGACAGAGATAAACCAAAGTAAAAAAAAAAGAAAGTTGTTGCGCGGCCTCTTGGGCGAACTCTTGGTGTAACGAGAATAATATACCTCAAATATTGAATCATTTCTGTCTCTTGCTTGTGGCTGGACCAAGAACGATTCCAATATAGCTAATATTGCTTGTTTGGGAAATTTTAGCTTCATGAACGTTCATAACGGAGATTCGATAGTTCTGTTAAAATGTCGGGAACAGGTTTCATTAATTCGCATTGTTTTAAACCCGCAAATAGGTTCTGTGCTTGTCAACCGTCTTTTGGAGTATTGGAGGCGTAGTAAGTGATGTCATATAGGATATCTGCATCAGCAACATCTTCAATAATTCAAAGAATATCTTGAAATTGCATTTTTTTAATTTTTTTAATTTTTTTTTAATGGAAATAAGTGGGAGTGTTGTGAATCGATAGACTGTTTCTTTCCATCATGTCTTCATCGTCTCAATCGTCAACTCGGTTATGCACAGACCATTATAAAAACCTTATGCTCCTCTCTTTCTACAAGACATGAAAAGGTAACATGATTGCAGTACTCGTGCCGGCAACTAATTCATAACTGTTGCTCTCCCCACCCATGACGTCATACGCCACTCATAATAACAAGAGCTTGCGATGAAAGGAGGGAAGCGAATTTTTTTAATTAAGTAGAGTTAAGAAGCTAAAGCTTGGAATCTTCAGAACATCAAGGGAGCCGTAACTTCCCTACGACACAATTTTCCTCTCGAAACTGCCGCGGATTTTGAAGCGAAAGCTGGCTTAATTAAATTTGACGTCTTCGTTGACCGCTTTAATTTTACTCTCGTACTGTCGGCACGTAAATCATATTTTCTTATTACGCAAAAAGCATCATCAAACCGTAATCTACTGCAGCTTTTGTCACTTTGAGATACTTGAATGAAATTCGAGCGGTCGAGACTGAAATTCCCTCTACTTTTGTTTGTGTTCTGCAGCTTCACTCGTAGTAATAGTTTTTCTTTTCCTCAACATCGTAGAAATATCGTGTCTTATTTCATTTTTAATTAAAGATGAGTTCTGTGCCCTGGTTTTCAAGTTTAGTTCTTTTCAATCGCCTGTAAAGGTCGTCATCGCGAAGAATCTACCTCTTCATTGTCGCAGCCTGAGAGCTTCCTGATGAGATATTTTTACTTGTCATTCAATCACTTCATCGATTGACGGTATCTGTAGTTCAAGAAGCTGGCGTGAATTCTCAGTATATTAGCGGTAACCATCGGCAGCAGAACTTGACACATCGCACAGTTCATAAGTTCAGGTTCAATCATCAGAAGGTTGCTTTACTGTGGTGAGGAATTGGAAAAAAAATCCATTCATCGCACAATCGCAATACCTATACATCCAAGCATGAGATATAATATATCTCATATCATATTATGCTGACGTATGGTGGTGTTCACAGCCATATTTATTGATCAAAATGTGAGCGGTTTCGCCAAATTTCTTCTGGTTGTCTGCCCAATTGATGAAAGCTTCATGGCGGTTATTTATGGGGCACTTATTAGGCCATAGTCTGATTTATAAATGGCTTCTCTCGGGTTTGGACAGTTTGATGAAAAGATCCAACATTTTTGTATCCTTTGATGATGCCATGAGTTTTCATATATCGGAAATGACGTGGTGTTCTGCTGGATTGAAAGATGTCAAGGGAATGGCAATTTCTTTCGTCCTGGAAGTGGAGACGAAGAAATCCCTCTCGGGTTTTCCCCTGGGAAAAAATCACTCAGAAAGATATGTCTGATACGTGCGTTGAGTGGGTGGAATGGAGAACAGGGAAATGGCTGGTGAACATTTGTTTCTCGTTAGGGAGATGACCGCATTGTCGCGAGGGAAAAAATGAAGTCCCAAACATCACTTGAGACGTGCGAGGCCGTTGGTGGCTCACTTCAGTTACAGCCTTGAAACCTCTCGTGAATAACAGCCCGGTTGATGAGATACTTTTTTCCGAGAATTTTTTTTCTCTTCCGCGAGCTCGATCCACAACACTCACTATGGCACTTCCCATCCCCTCCGGGAGAGTGGAAAGGAAAGGAAAAGCGTTGATGACAGACGACATCTATTCATGCCCAGCCGAGTAGAGGAGTTGATTATTTGGCGGTGACATGGAATACCCCCCCCCCCCCCACAACCATGTCACCCCACCTTCTTCCTGGCACTATCGTCCGCATCACGGTAATATTATTATTCAACGGTAGCCTCTTTAATAACGTCCCCCACCTCAACGCTCCTGTTCTCATAATGACGCAGCTTCCCTCGAGAGGTTCTTTTTACTGGATGGTTTGGATCAGTGGAAGAATGTAGCGACAACAATAACTGTCATAAGGTGAAAATTTATGGTTTCCACGGAAAAGAAACTTCGGAACCGTGAACGTGCGGGTTACGAACAACACCATGCTTTTCGAACAGCATGAAGCTCTTCCAACAGCAGGAAGAGAGCTGAGGAATCAAGACAATGTGTTAAGAACGCCGTTGTAAACTGATTTGATGAGGAAAACCCCCAGGATCTCTTTCCCTCTATCTCTCTCTATTACCATGAAAGGGATATCCTGATTACGTAGTACGCTCCGGTAGTATACCTCGTAATAATATACATTACGATGTGGCGTACAGTATGGCGACAGAAATTATTAAGAACAGCATCCTGACGATTTAAAAAAAAATATATATCGCTTCATTGCTTTTTTCTCTTTTGTGTCATTCGTTGTGTTTATTTTACAACGTTTTACAAAAGAATCTCTTAATTTCAAAAATATTTGGTAAGATAGCGGTTTTAATAAAATAACATCATCACATGATAAAATCTCCACATAGTTCCGTTACTAAATTCATCGCAATTGAACCAGCGATTATGCTCTGCGCTGTGCCTGTACGTACCTAATTTATTATATTTATCGAAGAAACAGTTCTTTCTAATATCATAATTATAACGATACGTCCATGGTCATCGAGAATGGAGACATAATAAGGGTAAAACTTGGTATTTTAAAGATTCGATCGTACATTCCAAAAAAGTATAACGAAATATTGCCTACTTCTCCCTCCCCACTCCCCATCCTGCCCACATTCGGCAGCTCCTCGGGAAAAAAAATAATTGCAATTCAAAGTCATGAAATTGTGCTTTGACCAACCAGACTTCCACGAAAAACCGATCGACCAGACGCAATACGTCAACTTCGAGCTTCTATCGATTTTCCAAGAGTTTCGCCTCGCTGTCTGTTGGCTTGCTAGTGATAATTCTCATCTGTCTCTTTTCTTCGTACCAAGCATGGTGAGAAGCCACGTAATCTGAAGAAGAATGACACCAAATAATTGAAACGATTTCCAGACTGACTCTGTTTGAGGATTTGCTTTCAGTGGAAAGGGCGAAATGACGCAGAATTTATTCAACGAGGCCAAAGTTACGGAGGAGAGAAGAACCTCATTCCCATTTCCTGAACGTCTAATTTCCTTTTGGTAATGGTTTCGCCTTGAAGGACTAATGAGGAATAATTAGGGCACAGGGATGAAAAAGAGTCCTTGGAGGGGTTGTGAGACGAGGGTTGTTTTCGAACGAGATTAGCCGACAGCTCTTCATTTTCAGAGGACGAGGGGGCTGGAAGTTTTTGGAGGAATGAACACTTGAGCAAAACGAATCAAAACCGTCGCTCGAGCGCGATGATATAGTTGGCCTCGGGTATTCAGACGAGATCTACTTTGTGAGATTGATAAATTCAAACACCTTCCGGCTCCTATTAGAGATTCCGGACGTAATTGTTTCAGGCTCAGCATTCCTATTTTTTCTTTTTGTAAGTTAAAATCCGCCAGCATTCTCTTAGTCCCGCAGTTTGCTAGCCAGCAGGTGTCGTCTTCTGTCTCTTCATAACTTCCTAATGATTTCGCAATGACTTGTTAACCTATCTTTCGAAAATCGGGCTTCATCTGTCCTTTTTCTTCGCGATCCTTGACACGAGACCAGATCTGTCAAGCGATTTTATGCGCTACGATACACCTCTCATTAATTTTATCTAGTGATTAATTTGAATTTCCCAAAATTCTACTGTTTGCTTTTAGTTCGTGAGCCAGCTCCTACACTTATATTGAGTTTCCTCTATATTTAGAATATGACGCAAGATTCTGCTGATGAACTAGCTGTTGATGATATGTCTGTGCTTATATGTTCGTCATCGTGTCAAATCTTATGGCAGAATGATAAAATCATCGAATCAGTAGGTGAAAACAAAGCGTCGGAAAGAAAAGCCATAAAAAAATCTGTGACGAGGTGCTCTTGGTACAAGAGCAACATAGAGTGAGGGCAAGTGTTCGGTCGATATTAACTTCTAGGTGAGTTGCAATCAATCAGATCGGAGTTTTTGTTGAGAGTTCCATTAACCTTCTACGGCATGGTGCCACCCTTATCCTAGCGGCCCTTCGCCCTCACCAACTGTTGCTCGCTCTTGGGATCCTAGTATCAATCATCAGCCCTTCCTCTCACAATCGTCCCTTCGTTCCGAGTACCAAAATGAACATCTAATGATGAAAAAGGCAAGTAACCGCCAATTTGGTCCAATAATATTTCATCTTGGAGCTCATAATATCGAACGAAACCACAATTCGACAGATACCATAAACCATTCGTTCGTGCTTGAATGGTTGGATTTAATCGTCTCCTATGCTTCCAGGCAGATCGTGCTTGGTAGTGAAGAGTAGTGCTTGGATGAATTAATCCCCACAAATCTTGATTCCATTTCTCAATCGATTCAGACATACATTTGCATTATACTAGTACAAATAATAACCATGAGACACTTTCTGTTGTCTTTCAATCCATAGAACGTTATTATATTTCATAGTCGGCTTTAAATAATGTTCTGAGTGGCCTCATTTTAACCTAATAAAAGTACCGAAAAAAAAAAAAAATCAATCAATCAATCTATCAATTTTTTTTACTACACTTTAAAAATGTTCGTATGTTTTGTTCATCACCCCCAACAAACCTGCATTTCCTCCTTTCTCCTTAAGTCCATTCCGTAACCATTTGTACTCGGGTAAATCGGAGTAACTCTCCGAGCAGAGTGAATTCTAGTGTTTTGATCATCATTTGATCAGGGATCATTCTGTCGTGTGTATAAATGAACTCTCGCTCCGGAGTGGCAAACCCTATTTCTCTTTTCCGTATCTCATTTATCAGGGGCAATCAGGAACAAGTTAGCCTTTCGAGAATTGTGCAACACAATTTTTCTCCCATTTCGTTCGATGTCATTAGAGGAAAACCATTCCGCGGAGCTATCTGCATGAGTTTATTGTTGCGTCCTACGCTTCGGGTGTCTGCCTTCGGCCCAGAAATACTCGGAAAAGACTACACTAGATAAGGGAGGTTTGAGCTGCAGTAAAATAGTACAGGACGGCAGGACGGTGTTGTGCCCGACACCTATGGCCGGAGCAGGAGGGTGACAGGGTTGTGATAAGGACACTGACACGGGGTATCGCTTTCCCTTTTCCTGCTCACCCCTCCCGAAACCTCTCTTGCTCACGTTAGTGGCCGATTTTCCCTCCTTGCCTTCATTGTGCCACCGTTTACGCAGGATTTTGTATCTCCGGTGGAGTTTTGATGTTTGTGTCGATGCATTGGTTGCTGTGAATAGAATTTTCGTCAAAATTTCTTGATTATAAACTAATGGCGTCCACCTGCATTTCTTAAGTTATGGACATTCTCTGGCTGCGATATCTATTTGCGGCTGTATGACGGATTAAGAAAGATCAAATCACAGTTAATTGAACCTTGTATTCACAAGTTCTACAAACATATGCTGTTCATCATTTACTTCTGCTAGTTCATTAGCTGCCATCTGGAAATACTTGGGATCCTGCTTTTTCTAGTAGGCCTTCTCACGTGGTGGAAGATCCCCATCTCAGCTGCTTTTCTTTACATCTCATTTGATATTCGAAGGAAGGCCCTTCGATGGGGCAAATAATCCCTCGGAGCCCTTTAGAAACACCCTTCGTACCAACTGAAAACCTCTTTCACTCGTTCACATGATTGCTCACCCAACCCCCAACACCTTTCGTCCCACAATCGCTCTGGTAAACATCATTGCTGTACTCTCAGTCTCCAAACATCCTCGGTTGAAAGCGACGAACACAAGGATTTGACGTTTGAAGTTGAAGGAATGGGCAAGTGTGAGTCAAGAGCAAACCCGAGATTTCTTTTGACCAGAAATTTTCGAGGAACATTTTGCTAAACTTACGTGTAACCAAGAAGTAGGCGATGCTCTGAAAGCACCTTGAGTCAGGAACTGAATCCGTGTAATTCATGGAGGGTCTCCTAATGAATGCAAGGCTAATCTTCTAGGAGGCGAGTTAACTAATGCGAGGTCCCTGTGCTGTCAAACGTCTACAGGGCTTTACCTCAGAAATCTCTCAAGCAGCCTTGATGAATTCCATTGGACACTCGAGAAATCGGAATTTCAGTCGGGTTGAGCCTGAGAATTACTCTAATGGGATCGTTTCCCCAAGTCTCCTTTGAATTTCACCGTTTTCAGTCTTCCAATCAGACCAAACCATTTCGTTGAGAAGCTGAATTTGATGACCCTGCGTGGCCGTACTGCTAGAAAAAAGTCCGCATTTGTCGGAGAGTTTCTAACGTGTACTTTCTCATTTTCTTCAAACTATCGCATTTTGCTCTATACATCGTTTCAAAGCATATTTAATATACAGAAAAGTGGCGAATTCAAATTACTCAAGGAATTGTGGATACCTGCGATGCTCAATACTTAATGCGGTTTTACTTACAAAGGAATGTGAACTAATTTAGTGTTAGCATGTGAAAATGGAATGAGAACTCAGTCAAGCTTTTTAGGATGGACTTGAGAAACTCTGAAGGTGACCTCTGTAATAACATCCTAAGGGCGAAACCCTTCTAATCGTGAGATATGTATGAGCACGAGGAATGGACCATAACAAAAACCCGGACGCAAATGAGCGGTCGAAAAGGGAGGAAAGAATATGATGATAAAGTCGGAAAGAAGGCTCGAAGGGCTGACTCGAGCAATTAGGCTGGTAACAAATGTAGTTGGAGAGAATAATGAGGAGAGCTGAAGAACGATTCTGCGAAGCCCTTGGTAAAAAAAATCAGCGGCTAACGGGGTCTGAGTGCCGTCTTGGCCTAAGGGATTAGGGTTTAGGTAGGATGGATTCGGAAGATAGTTCTAACAAGGATAAAACGGTGTTTCTGTTCGCCCTATTTCTCGTGCGAGCTACATTTCACGCAGATAACTTAACAGTGTGTGGGCGAGTAGCGGTGGATGGGTTCCGGAAAAATGGAAATTGGGGCAGATTCGTTGAACGGATTCTATCGAGGACAACGTGTAATGAATCGGTTGGAATCGACGGCGACTAGCCACCCACCATTTAGAAAATGGGTGGAAAAAAGAGTCGTTCCGACATATTTGTTTTTCGGCTTGGCGGTGACCCTCAACCGCGCTAGCGGACAAGTTTACAATATTTTATGAGTTTTTGCTAGCGTAGACGACCCGTATATTCCTAGATTTGCTGGTCAATTACTGGCGACTATAATTTGCATCTGCAAAAGGCAGTATGAAAATATTCTGTTGCATCACTGTGGACACTTTGCTGAGGCGAAAGGTCTAACTTACTCGTTGGTGTCCAACGTTATGGTATACAGAAAAAATAATCCTTTCTGATTCCCTTCTTCCCGAATCTGCTCATTTGAGAAAAATTACAGTGTTCCGTTCACTTCCGCGCGCGGAATAGAGTTGACTACACCTACCTTCCACTGATAAATGTTCCCCAGCTACTAACTCAAGGATGTGCAATCACAAGTTTCACTGAGTTGTTGATGACTTCCAATTCCCCGAGAGGAAAACAACTAAATCAGTTATCGGGGGAAGTTCCAATCTCCTAATCTGTTGCCTGTTATTTCCTACGACTCCTTCGCTTCGAAGTGGATTACATCAACCCTTTCGCTGGGGTAACTTCTTGCAACAAGGCAGAGTTTATAGTTTATCGCGAGTCGAACATTGTCTGTTTTTTGTTCTTTACAATCTGTTGAATTTCCAACTTGTGTGCAACTGTTAAGGAATCTCTCAATTTGCGATTAGGTATAGTTTAGTCGTTCAAATCCAGTGAGAGCGGGATGGTTGCTCTTGAATTATGTATCAGTTTTTCCTGCATTCCGCATTCGCTCACATTTCTAGGGTTTGAACTATTGTGGCTTCTCTTTGACTTTGAATGAATCCTGAATGTTTATTAGTAGGAGCGCCTTACCTAACACATTTGGTGCAATGGGCGGGCGCTTCCGACTCACACAGTATGTATATAGTAGTTACCTAGACAATGTCGTCCTCAGGTCGAAAGCGCTCGCCCAGTGTTTCAAACATGTGCATAACGTATACCCCTACTACCGAACAAACGCCTTCTTCAATTTAACCCCATGCATTGTTTACCTGTCAAATCTTGGAGACTCAAAATCTAAAATGTCTAGGCCGATAAATAGCAGAAAACATGCGCACAGACGCCTTTGGGTTATGGTTGATCCCTCTTTTTCAGCCTGATTGCCGCAAATGGAGGCAAGCTATGGGTCGTTGTGGGAGTTATGAATTTAAAGTGCGTAACTAGGACACAAATTAAGAGACATTTCAGGCAATAATCTGAACTAAAAGGATGTAATTACGTTCCTCATTGCCATTTATATTTGATTTTATTCCGGATTCTAACGGACAGTCGCTGGGGGTCTAAGCTGCTGAATGGATGTATAATCTAATAATAATAATAATGGAACCGTAACTTCTGCCGAGCTCATCCTATATCAGTTTATAATGTAATTGGGAATGGCTCACAATATAACTAACCTGCACCCATCCCTTGATTTTTGCTCGTCAAGTCTGTCTCAGTTTCTCATGGATGCACTAGGAAATCCGTCCATCAGGTTGAGATGTTTGAGGATATTGAAATATTAGAGCTTGAGATCCGTGAGCGCTTGTTGGACTTTATAGAACGGAATAGTTCGCTTGAAAGCAGCCAGTTATCTTTTCATGAGTTCATAGTCTGATCCGACTGTCAACAAGAAATGAACATGGTTGTCTGTGTATTTCTGGCGTTCTCTTGCCGAAGAGTTCTTGTGGAGGATGCTGTTTATACGAGTATCCTCATCGGAAATTGGCTCGCTGACGAGTCCTCTCGTTCATCCGGCCCCTTGAGCGATCTCATCGTCTCACCGGCGTTGGGTTTCCTTTCGGCGTGGATGTTATCATTAAGGGTAGAGCTCCATTTTTTTCTGATTCCTAGAAAGTATCTTCCGAACGTTTGTGAATCAGGCCTTTTTTGTCTTCTCCTACCAAGTTTCCTTTCTTGAGAGGGGGAAAAAAGAAGTTTAGCCAAGCCCTTTTATTTATTTATTTTCTCGAAGTCCCAGGACATGAGAAGCTTTGATACTGGGCATGCACTTATTTATGGAGACCCGCTCACGCGACGGAAACCGGAAATAAGGGCGTCGTTCCCTGTGGGCGTTATAAAAACCTTCGCTGCCACTTCCACGCTGTTGGCGGCCCTGTCAACCTCACTACCCCCGTACGATGGAATATTTCACGTATTTTTCTTCCTACGTGGTGTGACCCTTCGTTTGAGGCCTCAAATTTTTGCTTGGCAAACGAAAGACACCAGCCTTACGTAATCGTATTTACGACATTATGACTAGAATGTATAAATATTGAAGTGCATTGTATTGCTAACCATACTATTTTATTCTGTGTTACAGGTAAGACAATAAGATGACTCGTCTTACTGGTAAGATAATTTCCTACTTTAAACATCCCTACTCGAAAAACATTGGTCTGCTTTTGAGAATTCTTCCTGAATGGCATGCAAACTCAAGTTTTAGTTATTCCGGTCGGGCTCAAGTTCTCAAGTTCTATCGGAGAATTTCGTCGATTGTCGTCACCCTCAGTAGGGTGTCAGTGAAAGGATGATTGATTTAGTTGCTAATTATCACGTTGGCCTGAGAAGGACCCCTTTGAAAATCGATGAGAAGGGGGAGACCTTCCAGGGTTGGTAGGTAGTACTAAAGTTGGAGAACTGAAACAACAAGATCCGAAGTTTGGAAAAGCTCCAAGGTTCCTGCCTTTACACCTCAACCAGAAACTGCATTGGCGTCAACTACCTCAAACTTGGGGCGCTGGAGGTCCTGACTCAGAAAGTACCTGAATCACTTCGGAGGAAGTCTCACCGTTTTGGCAGGAAACGTCGAGCGGGCAACCGTGAAGGGTTGGACACGGTGACCGATTTATGCCCTTAGGCCTCTTTTGATTAAACTAGTTTGGACTCACCCCTCTTCTCTAGGCTGAACGTGCTCACTATATTATCAAGCCACTCCCCTGATCCTGAGTCAAGCATCGATGCCTCCCAGGAACGGTTCTAATCTCGTTTACGTCTTCTCTCCCCTGAAGTATTCAACGAGAGTCCCCCACTACACACCTTGTTCAACTTCCCTCCACTGATCCCCACAGATTCCACTTACGTTACTCGTCGACCGTGATACTAGGTTTTGTGGACGCGTCGTCGAAGTGAAGAAGACATTTTGGCGTCGTATACTAGCCACAGATACGTATTTTCATCAAACTTTTTTCCTTGGAATCAACTTCTATGAACAAACGGCTGTTAATTTGATTTAATTTGACTAATTTGAAATGCGCCGATTACATTGGTTCTGATGGCTAAGGAGGCAGTCCGGATGCCTCTGTTGAGGTGACTGAGCTATGATTTTACTGATATTTCTCCGTGAATATATTTATTTCTGTTTGTAGTGCAGCTTAGTTATGAGGTAGTTCGAATGCTCCACGTTTTTCTGTTAACTTTCCCTTATATATAGTTCCCTTATATATAGTTCTTATTATAATTCCATTATTTCTTTTATGATGATTTTTGAGTTCTACTTCTAGAAGTAATAATTATGTTGAGAGCACGTGTACGGTCACGAGTTTGAATTGTCAGGGATCGTAGAAGAACTACATGCATTTTTTTCCTACCTGCCTCATCCTGCCTACAATCTTGAAAATTAAATAAATCTTAAAGATTAGGGCGCGACTCTTCATGTACGATTTTTCCAACTGCAATTTCTTAGGAGTTCACTAAGTGATGTATTCTTCTGGTGGCTATGAGAAAAAAGACGGTGAGCTACGGCAACACCCTCCATCAAATAATTGTCTCTGTAGAACAACGTTTTATGTTTGAAACATTCAAAGTAATGATCCTTGGGCCATGTCAACCTTCCTGATGCGATTACCTTTGAGAAGAAAGGACTCGTCTCAGGAAGTCGAATCCTTCCTTAGGAGGAGATAGGGTCGCTTTTTGTTCGGATATTAAAATAGCGGGTCATTCTCATTTTTTGTTAATTTACATGGCCATTCCAGGCTTATGGAGTTCAATGGTCTGGTTGGCTTTTCATCTCCTTATTGACCCTCTTTCAAACTTCGTGAATCTGATTGACTTACAAGGAAAAGGACTTAGAATCCTATCAGAGAACTCTTGCAGAACGAAAGAAGAATAAATAAAGGGTAGGAAAGGGATGGATGAAGCATGGAACTGTAGGGAAATGGTAGGGAATCAATTTCCTGCAGGGAGAATGGACCTAAGGGTAGGGAGGGGTTAGTGGGTCAGCTTTTTGTTTGCGCGGGCCTCCGCTGTCTGTATTGTCGACGTCGAGATAGTGGGACTTTTCCAATGAAAACATCCCCATCCCTTTCTAGCGTGTCTGCTATTCGTTGCTTTCTTTTCCATTCATTTAATCGAAATCGTTTGGCAAGACTCTTTCACTCGTTCATTACTTCCAGAGGTTTTCCTCTTCCACTGCTGTAAGGCAGATGCAATTCTTTTGTGGTTATACTTCGCCGGTATTACATTCCTCTTGAATTCAAACAATCTTAGCTAGAACGTCAGTTATTACAGGAGGTGGAGAGTCTTCAATTTTGAGGATGAAATCAAACTTATAAGTGCTGGAGGAATCGAGCTGCGCTCTGAAATCTCAATGTTTCAGACGAACTAGCTGTAGCCTAATTTTATCGTCGATTCTTTTGGCAGATCCTACTTTTTCCAACATTCGGGACGATAAAACGTCTTGCCGTTATCTTTTGTCAAAACGTCAAACCCCTGTCACATAAACGAGCCTTGACGAAGGTTTGAGTGAAGCATAGCTTACGTGTCACCGCTTTTACTCCTCTCAACTAATGGTGGCGCTGCCGGTGACAATATGATGGCTTAGCTGTGTTGAAGAACTTGGCGGGTGAATATCGACGGTTTTGATGTGATACAAGGCTCTTACTTGTCGACCTTCGTCCGCTTTTCTTACGTTTTTGGGTTCACTGAATACTAAGGAAGTGGATTGTACGTGGAAATTTCAGACGTTTGTGCCAGAAACCCAAACTGAATAGGAACCACGCAAAATATTGTTATCGTACTTTTAGCGTCACTACTTAGAACAATGTGAGCAATGTGAGTGATGGAGCTTGTAATATGACTGTTGTCAATCCTAAAACTGTGCGGCCTAAGACATCAGTAAACGGAGTTAGGATTGAGATCTTATGCCACACCGAGACACCGCAATGGCGTGTTCGTTTCATTCAGTGTGTTCATTATAATCCGGAAATTTGAGATTCCCAATTCAATTATGCATCTACTCGCCGAAAGGGGGATAAATTGTGTCCGCACAGGCAAATTTTGTCACTACACGTCAATAAAGAACAGTAGTATTTTCGAACAGCCGGCGTTTTCATCTGTCGATGGCCTTCGGTTGATAAATCCCCAGCATTAGCCTGTATGTTCGTTTTAGGTTTAGCGTGGTATATATCCGGTGATATATTGGCGCGGTTCTGCATGTGAAGGACCATGAAGTCAAGCGAAGGAAGGACTTTTCAAAAAGCTTGTTGGAGTCCTCTCTAATGGCCAAGTGCTGTATATCGCGGGATGGGGAGACATTTATTCATGATGTTTCTTTGTCGATGGTCAATAGCTGTAGATAGTTCTGATATGGTTTTATATTCGTTGTAATGTTGTATAATGTTTTTGGTCCGGGCTTGTTTTCTTACTTCTAGTCTGGCGATGACCGATCGCTGATTTTTGGCCTCGGATCTAGAACCATGAACCATGACTGTTATCTTTAACTTGGATCCAGTACAAATCCATCACTACATACATTTTTAAGAGTTTTGTTGTATTTTATTCGTCAATTATAATAGTTTCCTCAAAATAGTTCATAGTGAGATTTTCTTAGGTTGAAGCGTAAAAGCAATTGAGAAAATGGTTTATCTATCTGAAATGTATTAATATCATCGCCTTCCTTGAAATCATGATTTTTTTCTTATGCGTTCACTAATTTGCGACAAGTTCATGGTTTGGGTTGTAATTGTAGTCCTCGAACATTCCTTTCATTTGTCGTTGTCTTTTCTAACTGCGTATTATGATGTTGAATGACACTTCAATACGCTTATTCCATCAATTTTTCGTTTACCAAGGATGGATGTTTTGCCAAAGGAGTGATTTTTATGACTTGGCCGAAAGTAGATAATGTTGGAGAGTTCCATTTATCTCTGCATTGGAGGAGCTCTTAGTCATTCATCATCCAAGTATTGTTGAAATTTACGTCTAAGTCTGCGTTTCTTCCCTGGAACCTTCTGCTCTTTGTTTGATGTATTTCTATCCATCTAGTTCGTTTCTTTTATTCTTTTCTACTCTCAATATTTAACGTATTAGAATGACGATTCGGATAAAAATATCTGTAAGCATTGATGACATACCAAATACGACCTTCCGAAAACAATCCTGTGAATGTGGCATTTCTGTTTAATATAAAATAGTCTTAGACTCGAGAAGACCAAATGATTGGTGCCTTCTGATGAATGAGACGTCACCAACGTTAAATCATTGAAATCCGAAGAAAGGAATCTTCAGCTACTAGTGATCAATGCCTAACTCCTGTGACATCACGTGAAATAAACGTAGGAAAAGAATCACTTAATGGAAAAGTGCACGCTCCGTTCGTCATGTGATTGGTTATTTATACAACCAAATGCTTATCAGAGCGCTCGTTCAACGATAGTTCTTGATAATTGATATCTCCAGATTATTAACTTCGTTTATCCCTCCGGCAGCAGAAACTGTAAAGTCATTAGTCATAAAGGGAAGGAATCCATGATTAATGCGATTCTGAAATTGGGCCTCTGAAGGAAGCTAGCAACCGGTCATTGAGACTTTCTGTTTAGCCCTTTATGGGTGCGTAAAATGGACATGGTTCGGTGCTAAATCTTTGTAGTTTGTGATGCTGCTTGTATTGAAGTGGTCGAGTTTTTCTATTGTTATTGATGCGAAGGGGAGAGAGAGAGAGAGAGAGAGAGAGAACGTTTCACTTTGCAAAAGAATTTCTTCTGTTAAGTATTACGAGATAGGTAGGTCCTCACGGGTATTGAGTTGGCCTTACTACAGTGGTACTACAGGACTGACTGCCTTTTGGAATAGTGATTTGTAATTTCTCGAGGACGGTTAAATGAACTTCTTCATATAGTATCTATGAGAATCCCTTTCGATTCTTTCTATCTTTCAGCTGCGTTTGGTGAATCATTTGTCCGTCGTGTAGCGGTTATCCTTTAAGGTACGGCGGCATAAATGCACGAAAAATGGTAATATGGCGTCGGGTGAGACCAAGAGCACTTTTTCAAAGGGAATGAGATCCAGAATAGGGGAGAAATGTAAATTTATCCGCAAAAGGGGTCGGTTGTAAAAAGAAAGGAAACTCGAACGCGCCATTGCACAGTTGTGAAAGTCTTCTCTCTCGAAATGAATGCTATAAAGAGAGCCAAAATATTGAAATCGGAGATGAAGCACTTGAAAGAGAATATACAGGGGCGGTATTTGAACTCAACCATACGCGTGAAGTAAATGGCGAGATGGAATTAAGTGCCTTTCACCGCGGGCTTTCACCATATATTTTAGCTTCCGTCCAATTTAGATATTGCTCCTCAGCTTAGGGGTGTTATTCGCCGTCACAAAGACTATAAATAGGGGATTACACCACAGGAAATATTACGGTAACGTTCGACACTTGGTGTTAAAGCTGGGCTGTGACGGACTTAATTATAGGAGGGTCGCCGCTTCCCATGAGAATAGCGAGTTTATAGGCCTCAGGGATGAGTGAACGCTTACCGGAAGAAACTATAACAATATTTACACTGATCATCCGTAATACAGTTGCTGATTTCCACCGCATGAAAGTGATATTTGTTGTTCTGGATCGTGTCACATTATAGAGAAAAAATACAATGATTCCTTGTAGCTAAATTATTCATCAATCGGAGAAGAAACTCTTCACATGAACAAGGTAGGTATCAACCATCACGTAAAAAGTTCCATAACCATTTTCCTCTATGGTTCGCGAAGTTGATGACACAAAAAAAGGCGAACATTCAAAGTAAATTCCGTTTGAGGCATTTCTACCTCATGTTGTCAGGGTACTGACGAGTTCATTGTTCAAAACTTACTTATAAATGTTATAAAACAAGGTTTAATCTCAGCAATTCGAGTCCAGCCCAAATTTTCTTCGCGACTTCAGCTTGGACTCCAAAATTTAGAGATGAACATTATTTTAATATTTTTACTTTTTACCCCGTTTGAATTAACAGTTCCTCCGGTCTTTGCAGCCCTCAGGATCGCTGTTTTCTCTTAAAACAGAATCATACTGGTGAACTTCCGTTTGTCACCTCTAATTGATCTCCTTTTTCCCGATCTCCGTTTCAAGAATGCTTAATCAATATTCTTCCATTGAACTTGTGAACTACCCCTTTCCAACCCATTAGTAATCAGGTTTAAAATTCATTAAATTCCAAGACACGGAAAACCGAGTTTTCCGAAGTAATACCCCTGCCCAGATTCCCATGGTTCGTAAAGAACTCTTTAATTAGGTTTAGGTCAACTTAGTTACTGCGTTCATTGATTACACTTCACGCCGAGCAGTGATTATTCTCGCCTTTTCTTGGCTTCCGAGGTTTTAAGTTAATTCTCCGTAACTTTGTGCTAAACTTTTGAACTTTGTGACTGTATATTCTGAGAACACCTCCTTACATTCATTTCTATGCCTGTTGTGTTGGCATTGTGGGGAGCATAATATATTCTTCCTTGTGTTGCTTCTTCTTGTATCTAAGAATGACGTCAACCTTCATCGCGGTTATTTCTCATATATTGAATCTCTTTCTTACTGTCTCTTCAATCTGTGTCATCAGATTGTTACTGGAGCCTGAGTGCAGGGCAGTAGCACACCGTTCTGGTAACTTTTGTTCCGCCTCGAAGAAGTGGAACCAATAGTCTCTTTCTGAGTTTCCTATTCCCTTTGTTCCATTTCGAACAGAACCTAGAAGTAATTCTAACTTCCAACAGTAATCTTATTACTCATTGATAACTTTACCGTGTTGGAAGATGAGCAAGGGGGTTTGCGGGGCGTTAAGTGGAATAGTTGGTCCTTGTTGCCGCGGGTGGCCGACTGTTGTCGGCGTTTTTCGCTCTCCAACGGGCACTAACTGAGTTTCATATGAAGCGTAGCCAATCTCAGCACTTTTTCGGGGGTGTTTATAAGAAAATTGCAGCTCGCAAATCTCATTTCACTTCTCTACGAAACACGTTTTTTGCGATTCATAAGTAGAAGTAGGCATAGAACAAGGTGGTTTGATTTGAAAATATCTCACTTGTTCTTATGCAATAATATTTAACATATAAATGACGTGGTCTTGACTCCATGAATAATACATATTATGTATTATTCATAACGTTATTAACGTTCTTCAATTGAACGATTTCATTCCTAAGTTCGGGGACATAGAAACGCATTCTCAATCTGTGCAGGAATAAGTTCTAACGGTAATCCATCGCTTCAGTTTTTTCTTAGAGCCTACAATTGACCGGCAGGGCAGCATTCACATAAAACCGTTAACAGTAAAAAAATCTGCACCAGCGATGCTCTCGAGTCAAGAATCTCCTTGTGAGAAGGTTGCATAGTAGTTGACAGATCTGTTTCAAAAACTAATTGCTCCGGCACACAAGCTTAAAAGCATCATTATCGCAACTTCGATGTCTGCCGTCGTGCCGACATGCCTTCCACGATCACATGAGAGTGGATTTAGCGTCCTGGCAAGTTTCGTGTCCCAAAACCTGGCTCTCATAAGTATAAACACTTCAGCAAGCTATTAAGCGATAGCTCTCGTCAATTCAATCTGATTCGCAACCATTTTTCATTCTTGCGAAAGAGAAAATTTTAATCAGTAATTAAGTTCAATGTGCTTGTTTGATCGAGCTGTCGTTCGAGGATGTAAAAACTGTGGTAATTTATTGTCGATTTTCCATAACCATTGACATCCATTTATCTCGGCCAATCGTCCTAGTTTACTGCAACCTCCTTTCTCACTAGTCTTCGCGAAACATCCGGTTTTTTCCTAACCCACTCATTCACCGTTTGCATTAGTTCAAGCTGAAACGCGATAATAGATAGTTGGAAATCACTTTAGAGTCTCGACTCTCGGAGTATTCCAGGAGGAACGGTTCTTGCTCCAGTGGGCTTCAATCTTGACTCGGAAATCTCGAAGAGGCTGTTGGGAAGGGGGTAGGAAAACGCGATGTGGCGGATAAAAGCGAAGACTTCACCTAAAGCATTTTGAGAGGACAAAGCGTTCGTCCGAGGGTAAACAGACAGGAATTTCAATCAGCGGCATAAAAGGATAGAAATTGTTGAATGGATTTTTTCCTTATTCAGTTATAAATCCCATTGAGATGAAAGTGGTTTCACGAGGATTTGCAACATCAGAAATACTGTATCCACCATGGGCATGTTACACGTACTTTTTGATATGACAAATATGTGATATGTTCATTAGGCCATTACTTCGGCAGATACAATAATATTTTGAATTAAGGAATGATTCAATTCTTATTGGAATCACAAAAATGAAAAAGTAGAAGAAAACAATCGGAAGGGAGGCAGGAAAATCGGATATCATTTTTTATTTGAAATAAAGAGAAAGAACTTAGGGAGAACGAGCGGCCTTATCGAAGAATTGGACATATTGAATTTTTGACGGAGAGCGAGGAAATGAAGAATCACTGGCACAAAAGAGTTGAGAAAATACTACGGCGTTGATAATACTGACTGACGACGTTGAACACTTTTCTCACTTTTTTCTAACCTTTGAAAGAATAGAGGGTTGTGAAAGAGGGAAGGGAGGGAGGGGGGGGGGTTAAGGCCTTGGGGCGTGCCGGAACAGTGTGTCCACCGATTTTCTTGGCGCTCCAACCCCTTTTTCATCTATGAAATCGAGAATTACGGTTGGACATCATAGCAACATTTGAATAACATTTGTGACCCGCACGTTATACGGCACGGTACAGGAAATTGCGGTTTTTGCTTGAATCATGAACGGGATTTATTGTCCGTTATTCGGTGGTTGGTGAGGGGATCTCACTTGCCCGGGTATCCAGAAACCTCGATAAACCTAATTTTCACCCATACCCAGTGAATATGTACAGCGTCCACAATGACACCTAGGTCTAAAAAAGTCCGAACTATTTACATTTTCTATTTTTCTGCACGTGTTTTTGATGGAAGAGCGATTAACTTGGCTAGATGTTACTTGTAGAAGTTGTTTGTTGACCCTGCTTGTGCCCACGAAGGATCAGGGGTAACCAAGGGTGACCTTCATCAGGGGTAATGGAGAAACGAGCGGCCGCTCTTCCCTTTGGAGCTCTTTATGTGATACATACACATGACCATGTGGATAACCTGTTTGCTTTGTGTTGGCCACCCTCGTCCTTCGTGCTGCTAGTTAACCTTACAACGAGATTTATAATCTCATTCTGTCCGTGAACGGTAGCCTGTCTGCTCATCTCTTGAATAAATGTATCACTTTCTCCCTTCAGTCCTTCTCCTATGTGCCCGAGCGTTCGGAGATAACTGAGGGACTGAATCAGTGAATTCAACGAACATACAAGTTCAATGAGATTTTTGTGGATTGACATTCAGAAGCCTTGTACAATGATCATACCTGCACCGAATAAATAAGCCAAAGCCCACGTTCATATAAATATGAAGAGAACTCATTTTCTCTTTCGATCCGGATCACCGATCACAACAACGCAATATGGAAGCAAAACAATTCACACGAACCTCCGTTGCTGACTTTGCTTTCCCAAAACTCCTCGCCGACTCCCGTTATTATCTCTCCAATGAAACTCCCCGAAGCCAGATGTCGGCCTTAGATAACACGGGAGCCCACATACAACAATCCGTTTCATCTCAAGTTAGAATTTTGGCTGAAACAACCGCTGAGTGGAACTTCGAACCTCAACAGTACGAATGAGAGGGTCGCTATGAGGAAACTTGCATCGACTTAAATAACGATGGAATGGAAAGCGGGCGAATATCAAAGTATATCTCGTAAACCGAGCAGTGAACAGTTTATGAGATATGAGCGAATAGACGTAAGGAACTGATTCTGCGTAAGGATGACACAAACATGTTTTCATTTTTAGTAAAAGAGAGCGTTGCTCCATGATTCTATTCAACTTCAGCCCTCCACGAATCCAGGATTTCATCTCAGGACGCCCTTCAACTTATCAAAATGACTTTTTTCTCCTCGTCTGCTCATACTTTTTCTCGAAAGCTCTTTCAATGTCGTTCTTCGAATGCGGTTTTAATGAACAGAATCGCTTGGGTGAAACATTTTACAATTTGCGTAACCGATATACAGGAGAGCGTAAATCTCATTAGTGGCATAGAGACCCACTCGACGACATAATGTTCATATGCATACATGAAGTTCTTGTGGCGAGCACTCGAGAATGATATTGTCAAGAGGAATTCATTAAGAAGTTGCGTCTTAGTGACTTCTCAATTATTTCTTAAATGTTACTGACTGGTGAGTGCTTCGAAATGGACTTTTCAAAATTTCAAAAGGAAAAAATCGTCAATCATGAGAGATAACCGATGATGTCGTTTTCCGGCGGCTCTGAAGATCAATCAACTCGCAGATTAGAATATGCTAGACATGAATTTATGAGGGTTAACTGTAAAGCTGAAAAACGTTCCCAAAGCCGGGACGGCGGTTGGAGAATTATTCATGACCGCGTACTTCCTCTGGGTACTTGCTGTTACCTTTTATCTCTGCGCCTCGGTGGCCTTTCCTCTGGCTTTGGGTTCGCTGAGGGAAAAACCCCTATCCAGCCCTTCAAATGGTTACCCAAACGGCCTGGGCAATCTTAGCTGCTTCCGTTCTACAGCGCTGTTACATCATTTCTTCGTTCTCGTTCTACATGTTCGAAAAGTTTCTCTGGTACGTTCAGTATTCCCCAAGAATTGAGGATACCTATTTTTGGTCACCTCAAATGACCCATCACAGATTCGGACGAGATATAATAGTTTGTCTCGATGAAGGAAAACGCTGCAAATTATTCCACAATGGTTTGTTATTACTTCGAGCAAGATTATGGGAAAATCCGTGAGTGAGGACTGTCCCGGACTCATTTTAATAAATTCAGCGTCCAACATTTGGAGGAAAATGGTACCCCACAAGCCTGGGTACTCATTAATTTATGATACCTACTTCCGAAATGCCCCATGTTGGCCCATAGAAACCAATAATGGGCACCCATGCCATTTCCAGACGTGGTAGTAAAACATTCATTTAAAATCTGTGATTTTCGCATTTTGAAATCCGGCTCTAGTACGATTATAACATACGGATCGTATGTCCTCGAAACTTTTCAGCCCATGTGACGCAAATTTGTATTGGTGAAAGAGTGTCTTCTGAAACTCGATTTTAGAGAATTTTTGGGGAATTAGGCACGTGGGGGTATCATTTTCCTCTATATTTGGAGGCTGAATCGATTGATGTGGGTCCCTGACCGGTTGGCGCCCACTGGAGGTTTCTATGGGTAATAACGGCTACTCGCCTACCCACCTCTTTTGAAAGTGGGTTTTTGAGTTTTTCGGTACCTAGGAATGTCGGGTATCTTTTTTCAATAAATGTTGGAGGCTGAATTGATTAAAATGAGTCCATGACATTCCACACTCTCTGTTTTTCCCAAACTCTTGCTCCAAGGAATAATAAACCATTGTGGGATAATATGCAGTGTTTTTGATCTAGACATCTTGAAAAGTAAAATGTTACATTCTGGCGCCAATCGGAGAACTTGATTTCTGGCATGATTACATGGGTTGATTATTCAAAGAACAATTAACCAAAACGGGACATGGTAATGTGGAGGATCATTTTGAAAACCCTCGAAGGACATTCTTCGTTCGTTCGAAGGGGAGCGTCTTCAAACAAGGGGAAATAAAAGGGAAATCGAATATCCCTCTCCACCGAATACTTCACTCCGCGGTTGACGAGGATGGCAATCTCGAAATAAACCAAGTATGACGACAAACTTTGCTGAATCTAAATACTCCAACGACTCTTGACTTTCCGGATGCAATTAAAAGTTTGCTTGTTGAAGAGTGAGAAGAGTGAGGGTTGTATTTATACAAAATATACTATACTATGAATTTTGTGGAGGAGACTTGGGATGCTCACCGAAGGTTGAGAACGTCTGTGCTCGGACTTCTAATGATTTGAACACTGGTTCTGTGTATTCCCGATGCCTTTTGTCTGCCCGTAACGTAGTGGCTTACCACCGATCATTAGAAAAATTTATTCATGTATGAAAATCGTCAGAGCTCATGTTGGAGTCACAACTGTCCCCGAGATGTCAACATTCATAATAGGATCATGATGTAACTACTCACGTATTGAATACCATATTGCTGGTACTACTCAGTATTGTGTTATCTCGAACTAGAGACGAGGTATTTAAGACAGTGCCAACGTACTCATGATTCTATTCTTGTTTAAGTCAATATTAGTTTATCCCTTGCCCTACCCGTGGCTGACGTGTTATTATATATAACGTGATATTACCAAATGATGACGTGAAACATTACTTATATATCAAATCTGAGCAGAATTAAAATGAAACAGATTCAAAAGAAGCTATTTTAAGCCCAACTGTTCTTGACTGTGCATTGTCTTGCCTTTTTCTTCATTCCTCTCTGAATGAAGTTCTTTCCTTCTTAACTAGCTCCGCACCTCGGCGAATCGTTCTTAATTCTTCTTTATCTTGGCAATTTACTCGGAACAAGCAAGAACTAATCAGATCGGATCAAGTCGTTTTCACAACTTTGGTGTCAAGAGCTGCCCTAACAAACGGACGAATTCTATGTCATTGTTCGGACCTTACTTTTGGAAAAGTTTTTTCCCCCCTGATAAAAGTTCTACTTCAACTTTTTCCCTCTTTTCGCTTTAGACATCAAGTAAAATGTTGGTAAAAGGCGAGACTTTGTTACGCTTGATGATTCCCTGTTGTACTCTGATTTTCCCAAAAACTTGGAGGTTATTATGTATGACAAAACGAACCAGGAAAACTTGAACAAAAAAATAAATAAATAATAATAATAATAATGATTCTGACTGATCAAGGAATTTCATCATTGGACTTCTGATTGTTCTATGCATCATCCTGGAAAAGTTTGAGCCAAAATCATCGGAGGAATTATAAGCAATTATTGATTTGGTGCTGTAGGCATGCTCAGCACCTAATACGGAGAATTCTCGAAGCCATTTTATATACTCACCATCGGTGGTAAAGAGAAGGGCAATACTTGTGGCAGATTGGGCGTAATTGGTGGCCATAACTCTCAAAAGGGGCTAATTGGGTGGGCGATTTCGACCATTATTTCACCACCCACTCCCGGGAACTTACTTATTGTTTCAAACTGGGGATACGTAATAGTGGCCACTAACCGTTCGAATGTTTCTACTCGCAGACGTCCGGCCGTGGTATTTCCCTCGGTGATGGTGTAGTTTGGAAACAACAACAGTTCGTGAAAGAGACACCCGAAATAACGTGAAAATTACTTCTATCTGAGAGTTCTAGTTGCTTCTTGAATGTTTCCGTGCGGAAAGTTGGGCCATTTTGTGCTCGTGTTCCTTCTTGAGTCCTTACCAGCGATGCTGTTGCGAGAATTTCCGACCACATTCTGTTGAATAGTTCAAAATGAAATACCGAATGATGTTTTGTGACATTACATCATTATAATTATAAATGGTATTTCACCTAATGCAGTCAAATAACTACGAATAACAGAAAAAATGCCTTTCCTAGGTTCTTAAGTATAAATAAGAGGAATCACATCTAAAATATTGTAATTTATTTTGAAATCGCTCCAAAATGGAAAAACCGGTTAGTCACTGTAATTATCGGTCTTTTGTCTTCACACATGCTTGTTACCTTCGCTCAAGATAGGACCGAAGCTAGTAGTCCAACCGGTATAATCGGATGAACTTTCCGATGGCGAACGTTTGACGAACGTTTAGCTTCAACCATTGCTGTGTGAAAATTCGCTTTTCTCTAAAATCTGACCATGATTACCTGTTACTTAACTGCTATATCTTGGGAAAAAAACCGCTGTTATCCTATCCATTCCGATCTTCGATGAGGAACCATGTTGAGGCCACGCATGGATCGGAAAAAGTAACCATCTCTTTAGTTGTGATTCTTTCTCTGGAGCGAGGATGATCTGATTCTGTCCTTGCCAGACTGGATACGTGTTAAACGATGAACATGATGCCAAAACATCTATTGATTCTGAAACAGTTTAGTGTTTGGAAAATTTGGAATTTGAAATACTTGTCTTACAATAGCTACGACAGCTTGTCGATTTTGTTCGTGTTCACCCTTCATCTTACTGATATATACTCTGAGTCTGCCCAAGATAACTTCTGAGTCCAAGAGTGGTCTGTGCGTTTACTCGATTATACTAAAAGTGTTTGTTTGATATTCACTCAAAAACTAATTCCCCGGAACCACACAACTGGCGCTATACTGCGCCTAACGGGTGAGGAATAATTAGCGAATGTTGAGCGTCGGGAAGGAATAATTAGCCAAGATCTTAGTCAGTATTGACGAGTTCGATTACGGTGGTTGATTAATTTAAATTAATTGATTCTATCATCCTAAATTAAATGAATTTATTAGTCTAGTGAATTTACTGTTCTAGAGTGAGAATTAATGTAAACATTAATGCTCGATATCTAATTAGTGTACTTTGGTTTCCCAAACGGAATGTCTACAAATTGAGATGTATGCGCTACACATCCTTCTCCTTGAAGAAGTTCGGTCCGATCAATGAGCGAATTATCCAGGAAGCCCGATGTAATAGGTGTAAAGGGTTACGGATTGGTTCTAACTAGATCTCAGAGCCTTCGGAACGAAGTCTTTCTATCTCTAATTGGATTTGTGATAATCCTTTGGCCAATTCTCTGTGCAGAAAAGTGGTCAGAGAAGGAAATTACTAAAAGGGGAAAGATTTAATCCTTTTACGGATCTTTGGTTCGGGACTTGGCAAGAGACGATTTTCTCTCGAACGAATGGGATGTAAGCTTTGCTTTACTGGTGACGTGACTGAATGCAAACGAATGAGGAATTATGGAGATTGTCATGTGAATTGTGAGACTGATGGGTTTTGAATTGCTAATTTGAACTACCTAATGACATTTTTTTTGTTCACTAACGCTTAATTTTAGTAATAAGTCCCCAGGAAAATATAGTAATGTGGAAAAAATCAATCGAGTTCAAGAAGCAGTGCGCTAAATTTCACTCAATGGTGGTTGTCTGCATTAACCATCGTATTTACCTGCTGCAGCAAATTTGCGACCATTAATCTCGGAGGCCCTCTTTTTCATAATGTTCTATCTGGTACCCGTTGGGCTTATACCGTTGGGGCCACCCATATCATAAATTCACCGGGAAGGAAGCAACCAATATGAAGGAAGCCTTATATCACCATCTGAACAAAAGACAGGTGCGGGGTGCATGTTGAGCTTTTAGCAGTTTTTTTCAGCGGTGCCGTTTTTGTATTCCCAGCCCCCTCGTAAATCTGAAGTTGGAGGCTCATCCATCTCTGCTCACCGAGTTCCTCCATCATCGCGAGCATATCTCTTTATGGCCAGTTCGTGCTGCTATTAGGTATCACCGTAATAATGCAGATGTTTCTGCCGTTGTTTCCAATCGTGAACATTTCAGTCATTATGTTGCCTTCGGAACGAGCTTTATCTTTTATCCTTTCGCTTCTACTGGGGCGTTTCCGAATCCAATATGAATCCATGGCCTTCGTAGGCTATTTTGTCAACCACATTTTATTCGTGCACGAACATCTACTTATTCCAGTCCAAACAGGCCTTCCTTCACGTTGAATCCACAGTTGCGCACATGGTTTACGGATTTTCAATAAACTAATGCAATTATGCCAGAAGTCAGTCTCTCTGATTGGTCCCAGAATTTGACAAATGCATTTTTTTCAAGATGTCTAGATCAAAAATCGCGAATGTCCGTCCGCCGTACGGCACCCGTGACGTTTTCGGTAAGTAGTTTTGAAATTTGTTGAGAATTTTAATGTTTTGTCAGGCACCTCCTTCTAGCTCTAGTTGGTCCTTGGAACGTTTCAGCCCAATCAGCTCTAATTGAAAATTAAGCGTAAAAATGGGCTTTTTAAAACTGGATTTTTGGGATTTTTTTCAAAACTAGATAAGTGTTTCTTGTAAATGTTGAACGCTGAATCCATTTATATGGATATCAAACCGATTGGTACCCTCCGGATGTGGGTATGGGTCATAATGGGTACCTACCTATTTCCAAAGTGAGTTCTACGAAGCAAGGCAGAAATGCTGATTAACTTAATCTCTTGCTTGCGAGATAAAGGCGGTATATTTCTCCACGTGGGCACAGTGATATCTAGAACTGGCCTAGACAGGAGGTGTTCATTCTAGGCCCAGTCCCTTCGACCATTTTCAAGCTTAATTGGGTGACTGATACACCACGGATAACTGGACCTGAAGGGTTGACAATCTATCGGAATATTTCAAACTTCAGTGTCGTTGCATGCGATGTATAAGCAGTCAATGATCTCAACATCTCATGAATATTTCAGTCGCCCGGGTTTGTTTTTCGGTTGTATTGTATCTTTAATCCTTGTTCGCCTGCTTGGTCAGGAGCAAACACGTTTTTGCCCCGTGATGTCGATATACGGGAAATTATTGCTGCAACATCGCGAAAGGGAACGAGCGTAAAATCTACCGTTGGGGGGAAAAAGGAAAAAGGTTTCCCACGTCCGCAGTGGATTTCGCTTCCGCTCTTTTCATTAGTGCACCCTTCCCTCGAGCTGGTCGTTTTGCGGGAATTTCTTGCACCTCAAATGTAGAACATCCGGTGTACGAGGAAATCGGGTTAGGAACAGCCTTCGCGTAAATTCAACACCCCAGAGATGGTATCCCACCTGACGTCACCTTCAGGCACTGTCGCCAACCTAGCCGTTAAACCAATATAGTGGCGGATACGAATGTTTTGGCTTTACCTACAAAAAGTAGAAAATATCAGAAATCGTAGACCGATATCCAAACTGGGTATGTTATTAAGGAACTCGTATAGATGACGTGCAGAAAGCTTTTTTGACGGTCTTTATGAAATACGCATTCACATGACATTTAGTGAGTTAATGACGTTAATGAGGTTAATTTCCATAACAAATAATATATAAATGTTAAGACCTCGCATTTAGCTTGAACTTTTAGGAGTTACATGCTAGTTTCACCCCTCGATTTCGGGACCACAAAACACCCTCGCCCCTAAGATGCCTAGAAAAACGAGAACCTCAACCGTAATAAGGGCCCCTTCAACCATGTAGCCTGACCCGACTAATTGTTGAGCATCCATCGCAGGCACATGTCCGATCAAGTATAGCAGTCAATCTCTTTAATGTTCTTCAGTACTAAATGAGTTTTTGGTTGTTGAGGTCCCCTTGGAAACCAGCCAAGTTTCCGGTACGCGCCGTGCCACAAACGGTCATTCGATTTGTCGTTTGGCTCATTTTATTGCAATTGAGGACTTTTCCAGTTTATATCCGCTTTCGCTAAAAATACAGGCTTATGCTATATACGGAGGAAGGTGATAATATTTCATATGCCTCCGTTCTCAAATTCTCTTTATTCGTAGGATTATATTTTGACGTGATCGCGAGTCCTATCGAGGGCATGGAACGAATCGCGAATGAAAAACCGATCGGGATTTTGCCGTCATCCGATTTAATACCATTTTTGTCGATATGCAGACTACGTTGTTTGCTCATCGCGTTGTAAATATTTTAGTCGATTTAATTCTCGTTTGTTTTGAGCAGATAATTGTTTGGGATGTGATTTTAAGGAGAGCGGCAACCTTAGAAAAATATCCTGATGGAATCATTTTCCAGGTTTGCCAAGACGCAGGTTGCAAGTATGTCGGAGGACCAGTTCTCTTAGTAAAACATGTACGGGAGGGCTTCAGACCATGTGAACAGGATGCGAACCTTACCACCAACCTCAACACTACTTTGTGTAATATTATGTTAATCACCCGCAACACGATTCACCTCGGCGCAATCCAATGTTTCATATGACCGATGATATTGTTCGTTGTTATCGAGGGACGTGCGGTTTCGAGCTTCCTCGACGGTTACAAGTCGAGCATTCGGTGACGTCGTTAAAGTCTGGGCCTCATGTGTGGTAGATGCGTGTTTAGATTGTAGCGAGAGGCTCTGCGATGGGCGCTTCAACTGCCGGATGATGACTGTTTAACGTACTAAGCTTTTCCTTGGCGATAAGGCTTTACGGTTCCCTTGATGACCTCGTTCTGCGTCGGAAATCTCCTTCCAGAGTATCCCCTCGAGTTTATACCTTCTGATCTATCATTTTTGCGATATTATAGCCAGCATCCCTTGGCGAAATAAAGCGTGTTCCTAAATCTTTAGGACGATTGCAAATTGAAGCATGCAACACGGCGATCATGGCCCCACTAATCTTTCATTACCTCATCTTTTCGCAACTCGATCAAGTTGCCAATCGTTCGTGGTACTGGAGAACATTATCTCTCCGAGGTCACTCTAGGGTCTTGGTGAGATACAAAAGGGTGAAAGCCCATCTCAATTCATTGAGCACGCCAAATTGCGCGTAACTATAAAAATGGCGAGTGTGCGTGTTTTCAAGAATCATTCGAACTTAGTATAAGAAGATAGTCGATTAATTGCCCACTTTGTGCTCCCGTCCATCCTCTGTTCTCAAATGAATCGCCTCACATGCAGCTTCGTGACTCCCAATTCATAGCTAGTTCGGCTCAGATAAGAATAATGTCACGCTATCACTACGAAGTATTGCTTGCTCTTCGCAGTGTAATAGACAGTTTCCCCCTCTCTTTTTCTACTCAGGGTTTTCCATTACTTGAAAGTGTTTCCTCTACCTCGTGAACTCTCAGAAGAATTGCAGAGATACATTAAACGAATGCTCCGAACTTCTCCCCTCTAGAATCTCCGTCTTCATGTTTTCTCAAATGTCGAGTTTCAATTCATCTTAAGAAATGTTTCCCCAAGAGGAAAACAAACCAAGTGAGGACGCTATAGTCAGGACATTCATTTTCTGGGAGATGGTGACTCTGGTACGAAAAATCTTGATGATAATTAAATGAATAGAAGCCAAATGTCTAAGTAGACTAAATCAAAATGATATTCTCAATCCACATAACTCTGCTCACTATAGGACCACGTACACATGAATAGAAATAATGCACTAAGTTCTCCAATTCGACTCAGCGTTTTTCTTCCATCCGATTTCGCTTCTATCATCAATTCCTGTTTGTTCCTTCCTTGTGTCCCGTCACCCGGGAGTTGGCCCGAGAGCTTCCCGAGGTTTTGGTCTTGACACCTCAAAAAGAACATTGATGAATGAAGTCCAACGACCGTGATGAGAGTCCTGGAGGGGCGAAGTGGTTACTTTTTGATCAACAGAGTCTACGGTTCGTGGTTCACTTCCCTACAATGTGTAGAGTTTTCGTCGATTGTGGATGAACGGGGTGTTTTCCTCTTTAAACAATAACAAAAAATAACGTAATTTAAACCAGGTATCTCTTTATTAGACATTCCTAGCTTCGACAAAATGCCTTGACAGCGGCTGGGGACTTTGAAAATTATCTTAAGAGTTTCAATACATTTTCTTTATGTAACTGTCCTGAGACCCACTGTGCACCTTCATGTGACAGATGTTTCTGGTCGCATTCTGAACAACTAGCTCTCTGAGATTCGGATGGCTAGTATTGCGACGCCTGGAATGTTGCATTGGCAGTCGAGCTTACGGAATGTGTGGATGTTGGACATTGGCCAATTTCTCTGAGTTCTTTAGGTGTTTCGAGCACATACAAATTATTCAGCTCATAATTTTTTTACTTCGTTCTTATAAGTGTACCGTTATAGATTCATCGCATGCTCTCGCACTTCTCATAGTCAAATTTGTCGCACTAACAAGGAAATTATTCTCTAGATTTGTAGCTATCTTTACTTTCATACCGTTCCCTCGACCCTACTCTCTGTGGGGGTATGTAGATGAGAGGCCAATTCAGCGAGGAAAACTGTAGAAGAGTCGAGATTGCCTCCGCCCTCATCTAATTTAGTTCGAGGGTAGGCGACCTGAGGCTCGGCAAATAGTATTTTGCATCGACCATGCTCGGCAACAGGGTCACCTGTTTGATTTCGAGCCTCCCCGCTATAAACTTTTCTTGTTGTGTAAACGAGTTTAAATGCGTACCCTCGTTTCTTTGGTTCAGCACGTCCAACCTTACCGTTTTATATTCAGTCTTATCTCTGAGAAAGATTCTATCTTTAATATTGGTTATTTTGAACGCTGAATCACTCGATATTGATGTTACGTATATGCGTAATTTTATCGTACTGGGTTGTTCTCTACTAATAGAATAGTAAATTGTGAGAACTCAACTTTCCCAAAGAAGGGGAACCGGATAATTTTTGCGAAATATTAAGAATGAGGTCCTTTTCCCTCTTCATCAGACTCGGGATCCTGAAAAACTCTCCCTTTCTGAGGTTTTTCCCCAACGAGACTCCCTTTCGACATCCTACCGTCGATCACTTAGCAGTTTTCTCGTGAACAGCAACACAATGACTTCCTTGCCCTTTTTCCATTTAATCGTTTCCAGTTATCCCTTCTTCCCTCGAACCCTCGTGTCTTTTAATTCCCTCAGGTCGTTCCAGTTCCTACATTTCCGATACTAACCAAACAGAAGGAAAAAAAAAAACCATCGCCTCCTGGCGGAAGTTTTTGTTCCAAATTCACAATGTGCCTTTATCCGCTCTGTACCTCCAAAAATAATAGTACATAATCACAGATGGTGCGAGGGCGATTGTTTATCTCTTCTAGATACTAATGAAAGGTGTTTGTACGATTTCCTTATCTGGTATCTACAGAATACCTTCAGCTAGGACACAAAATAACCGGTTTAACAAGATTCTCGTACCTGTTTGTATATAACTGAAAAATGTCCGTCCGCCATCCGGGCCAAAAAGGGCATGCGAAAAACTTGAGCCACATACCTAATGCACATACCTGCACCCTGTCCAGTCTAATCGTTTTGATTGGTTATTCCTTGAATAATCAACCTATGTTTTCATGCAAAAGGTCAACCTCTCCGATTCGGCAAAAATTTTCTGGACGTTTCATGGTGTCTAGATCAAAAAAGGTCAATGTCCGTCCGCCGTCCATTGTCCGCGCCGTTTTCGGTAGTAGAAAAATTTCTAAACATCTGAAATTTGGGTCAGGGGTCTGTTCCCGGCCTAGATTGGTCCTCGAAACTTTTCAGCCCGATCGGACGAAATTTGGGCGGGGTAGGGGTCAAATATGTGTTTTCAAAAATGGATTTTTCGAGATTTTGGGCGACCTAGGCGAGTAGGGTATAATTGTCCACTGAATTTTGGACGCTGAATCCAATGAAATTGGTCCCAGAACGATTGGCACCCACTGGAAGAAGTTATTGGTCAATTTATTGTTCAATTTATAGGTTAAAAAAAACTAAATCAGAAAACAAAAATATTCGCTCCCGAGATGGGCGTCCACTGTTTTCCCCATTTCCCCCATGTTGAAGAAATGAGTCTCCTTGCGCCTGGTCCGAGGAATAACTAACCCGTGTGTAAGAATTTGCAGAGTTTTTTCAACTTAATATGTTTTAAATGTTGGTTTTTGAGATATTTGAAGGCTTTGGCGAGTTTGGTAGGATTTGTCATTAAATTGTGGACGCTGAAGAGATGGTTTTCACGCCAATTACCGCTTTTCTAGTGTTCGATTTGAATATGGGATATATATATTTGTCGTGTGTTCACTCCTTCTTCCTCTGGTTGGTTACCTAATCTGGAGATCTCGAAGAAACGTTTCCCGACACGAGCATTTACAGTAATGGAACCGTTGTGAAGCATCTGCAGCGGTTTTTCGTTCGTTTCCTTTTTGTAATTTGCTTGCATTGCTAGATCTCCGGTACGTTATCATATCATCCGTGGGATTTGTCGCATGAAATATCTTGTGACAGTACCATCTCCAATTCCTGGCCCCTTAACGTCATTTTGAACAAACTCTTCCACACCGGTTTGACAACTGTCTTGAGGGTAAATTACGCGCCCAGGAGACAAGTCCTCAAAACCCTGCATTTAGAAAAGGCAAAGAGGAAACTGAGTGAATAATGAATGTCTGCGGGCTGGAGACAAAAAGAAGTGGGTCACAGGGTCAAAGGGCGGGTGGGATGTAGGTATCCCTGTAATGGAGCTCTGCGTATAATGGGTGGCGTCGGGAGGCAAGGAAAGTGGGTGAGTAGATAAAAATATGCCTAGGAACTCTGCGAGGAGGAAGGAAGTAGAAAGAACTGACTAGACTTAGGAGGGAAAGCGTGGAGGAAATTACTTCTAGTAAGTTAGGGAAGAACTCGAGTGCCGTTAACCGAGTGAACTATGGATTCCTTCCTTTGCAGTTGATATTGTAGGTAGTAAGTCAACGGAAAGTGTCTTCTCTCCAGCGCACAAGGGCTGCCAGACCGAGACTTTTTAATAAGAAGACGCGAAGAATGCAGGTAGTGAGCGCGTCAGCGAATGAGTTTGTACGCCAGCAATGTTATTCGGTGCCCACGTCGCATCCATAAGAAACTTGCCGCGATGTAAAAAATAATTTCGAAATCCTGACAGAGAATGATGGAGAGCACCGCAGTTTACAATCTGATCTTCCTAGTGAAAACCCATAACGGTACTCTATCGAGGTTAGAGCCAACGGAGGTTTCCATGCAAGGGAAATAATTCGCTTGTGAATGCAACTGTGCTACATCGCATGAAACCATCGCATGGCTTTAGGATACAACATAATCATTTAAAAAAATATAAATCACCTACAGCTCCCCGCAAAAAATTGAAATAAATAAAAATATAAATAATATAATAATAATAATAATAATAATTTTAAAAACCATACGATGGCAACGGCTTTGCCACATGCAATGACATTGAATTAACCAATTCTAACCAAATTATTACTCTCGCGCTTTGGATTATCTGTGGAACTCATTCCTCTTATACCAATCTTTCGAAAAAAAAGACGCGTTACAGAGTTTGAACTTGCTGCACTTCAGAATGCCATCGATAACGGCGTGAGCCGCCGGTTAAAGTGAGCTTCCCCTTCAAGATCAACGAGTTGAACTTTTCATCCCTCGTGGAAATGCAATCGTCAACAATAACCGAATAAGCCATGTATCCCCTGAGTGCCGACGAAACCCCCGAACTCGAATAATGAAAGAAGCAGCGAAGAAACGATAAGTAGAACAGCTCGCAGAGTTGAGAATAAGAAGCAAAAGCAAACTTAGCACAATAACAAGTCACCCTGGGGGAGACTCGAAGAGGAAAAGCTGAACTGTTTTCGGGGTCCCTGAAGTAGATAGGATGGAACAACGGAAAGAGGAATAAAGGGCTAGTCGGAGGTTGCGTGGCAACTTGAGGAGCTTCTCGAAGCTTTTAAAAGTTTTCATTCAATAGCTAACATCGCGTTGGCCCTACCCACTTGGATCTTGCGAGAAGCGGTTTAGGTTTTCTTTTTCGAACAAGTTATTTACTGGATTATTTTCTGGGTCAGAAGGAATTTCTTCGGGTCGTCGGTTAATAAGTAACGTGATGTTTTTTTTTTTTTTTTTCGAGGTAAAAATACGTTACCTCAGGTCATGTTTACCAGGATTTGGGTAAAATACCGTAATAAGCGACACTAATCGGTGATTTTCTTCTGTTCCAGGTATGTTCTTGTGCGTAAAAGATTTCATCGTACTGTAAGTAAGTGTTTTTTTTTTCTCCAGTGCATGTCTATATTTATATTCTAGCCACCCCCGGTAATGATTGAGACCAAATGATGACCACCTGTCAGAAGCAGCTTGCATTCTTTCTGATCGCGAATACACTATTGTTGAGAATTACATGGAGTTCAACGGAATTCTAACACGATTCAGTTGATGGTGGTATCTTCAGATGGCAGTGTATGGTGGAAATTGGCAGAACACGTTTGTCTAGTCTTTACCATCAAATTTGTTTGTGTTTAAACGAAATCGGTTTACATCCGTCAGGCGGACTATGGCCAACTGAGTCGACATATGTACGTACCGAGAGAGTACATATATGTTACTCTCTCACCGGAGCCCAACCCCGATTTTCTTCCCTATTTCACGCCATTTCATCCCTAACTCGCATGACCGATGGTTTAGAAAGAACATAATCAATTCGGAGAATAAAGGAATAGCGCCAATGTCAGAAGTGATATGGGTTTTTAAATGATTCTTTCTTTGTTGATTAAATTATTCACTAATAGCTCCTGTTCTGATAAACTTCAAGATTGTCAGATTCGTTTTCAGGAAACGTACGCATAGAATCGTACCAAGTATGAGCTAGGTCAATGTTTGTTCGAAATTACCCTAACTTGCAGACAACCTGAGCATGTTTTTTAGAATGTAATTTTGGTCTGACGTTTGATGTGTAGTGGCCAGTTGTCTTGTCTTGGCTCTCGCTGCTATCATTGACATCCCACGTAGCCACAGAACTCAGCTTTGTTGATTTTCTCGTCGGCAACGGTTTTACTGATGGAGAACAGATGCCATATAATACGCCAACACCCACAATAATACTGGTCTTTTCTCTTCCATATCCATTCCCTTTCTTCGCTAACTGGAGGCCTCTGATCGTTGGATGGTTGTGTTATTCACGCTCACTGCGTCGAGTCAGATGGCAAAACTTGATCCTCACATCCCATTGTGGCTCCCCCTATTTACATAAGTAAACAACTACTGCCGAGTTTCCCGAGCTCCTGAACGTTCAGAATCCGTTGTCGTCGTAACGCATCCTGACTAGCTCTGCAGCTCTACGAGTCTACATCTCTGGCCTATTTTGCTTCTCAACTGAAGGATAAACTTAGCCGAGTTACGACGTCGGGAACTCGTGCCGAGGGAATGTTTCTTGAGGAATCACCTTTCCTTTCCACTTCCTCTTTCTCTAGTAAACACTCAGGTTCTCTCCAACCATGTTATCCCTATGCCTCATCATATAGACTTTCTTGCGTTGACTGAATAATTCCTCCCGTGAATACAGACGGTTTATTTTACGTGGATAGATTTCCCGAGAGAATCGATGAAATGTGTACAGAAGTAGATGACTCGTTCCATTCACAAAGTACCTGCTGTACTCCTCGAATGAATGAAGCCACTAAAATAAGTAGCATTTCTATGTTCACAGGCAAAGGAGAGTTAGTTAACGTATGATCATTAAAACAGGCTTTCCCTCAATATTGTTGTCTATCTTTACTGTGGGTTCGTCATCTCTTCATATTGTTCGCCTAAATTAATGAAATGAATAAATTGTGGGTTCTCAATGTGTAAAGAATTACGGCTAATGTCTTGAAACAGGATTCGCTGACTTGGCAGATTGCATCAAAGGACCTCCAAAAGATCGTGTCCGCGTATTTCACACCACGTTATCACATCACTTCGGCCCATAACTGAAAGTTACGAGTTGTCAACGAATATACGCGTGCATTGGATGTTCAGTTCGGGGAGCGAGGTGTTTGCGAGTCAGAACCGGGCAACTTCACAAACGGCCCTTTATCAATGTCAAACAGTTTTCACCACTGTTCTACCTCCGCATCCTCGAACGGCTCGACGGATTCAGGGAAAACTTCACAACGCAAAACGACCATACTAAATACTGTCCTGGGACTGACTATGTGGTATTATGAGACTCACGTTGATGGCTGAAAAAATAGTTTCTTCTGATTAAAATCCACTCTTTCACCATATTTAGACTAACGAGAAAAAATGAATAAGGCTGTACTAATATAAGAAAATATATAATCTGAAAATTGTGAGCAAAAATTAGACTGAATCTATCGCGGACATATCTTGGAGTTCACGAACCGAAATATTTGTGATAGAAATTGAATTCAACCAATCCGCCAAATTTATTCACGAAAGCTTCATTCATGGAACGTTGATGAAATATTTCAACGATATAAATACATTCGCCACCCGTCTCTCCTCGGAACGACTCGACCTTCGTGAATTATTGCCCCTTTCTCCTAGCAGTAGAAGAAATTTACGACCCATTATTTGAAAGAGTCTCGACTTAATAAAGGATGTATTAAACTCAAAAGCGATCTCCGGTTGAAAAGTTATTACGAGACCCTAAAAAAACTTTTAAGAACAGTCGAGATAATGAAATTAATTGGGCGAATGTTCAAATTCCACTCGGTTAAACTTCTTCAATATCTGGGAACGGAGCCACGTGATATTGCTGTTTGTGGGGGTAGAGAATTAACAACTTCAATTCAATCGTAAACCAAGTTGAAATTCTTTGAGTTATCGCTACGTAAAGATCATCTTAGTACCTCAAGTTTTTTTTTTTATCTTGAATTTCTTTTCGTACTATCTTATTATTAATCGTATTTTCTTTGCCAAATGGGATTTGATTGGGTAATGGAATGATTTTACTCTTATTTGATGAATATTACGGTGTACAAGATATTTGAATGAAATAAATCAGTTATCTCATGTTGATTAGAATAGGTTGATGGAGGGTACTGTATACTTTTTCCGCCTATTCGGTGGTATTTTAAACCGCACTTGAGTACTCGAACAGAATAGGAAGGCAATTAAAACACCTGCCATCCCGGAAATCGGAAGTGAAGCTCATTTACTCATGTTACTCCATTCCCTCGTTCGAAAATATCCTGTGTATCGCAACCTATCGTATTGCAGTGATTTGAAGGTTTTTAAATGAATTTTAAAAGCGAGTTCACAGGTATTTTATGAGGGTGACGACTAAGTATGTATATACTAGAAATAGAAGAACTCAACAAAATGAGATGTTGGGGAACGTCATAGCTTAAATAATTGAGGAGATACCACTCCGGTGAGATTGCTTCTAATTCCTCCAATCATGATCACAAGGGGATCGTATCTAGTGAAAACGCTGAAAATTCTTCCACTTGGTTTATCATCCCTTGAAGGGGGAGTGTGAGGGTACGGTGAGCGTTTAGGACGACGCATTCAAATCGATTGAGAGTCCCAGTTCTTTTGGGAAATTATACCCCACATGCGTGGGTCTTCAAAGCTCGAAAATCCATTTTCAAAATACCATGTTTGATCCATCTCCTCGTACGGCTGGTAGCGTTCGGCCCGGGGCCGTATCATATTCATTACTTTAAATACCAATTTCGATCCATACCGGAACGGATTCAGCGTCTAAAATGTAGTGGAATATGATAACCCACTCGCCGAGATCTTTGAAAATATCGAATATCCATTGTTCAAAGAACAGATTTGATCTTACTTGCAGGTTTTTAAAAATAAGCATGAGAGTTTGAGACGATGTCACTACAGTATTCATGAAGGTGATCGAAGTTTTGATTCGAAGTATTTCAAACGCGGAAAACGCGTATAAATGCGTGAAAGTATTTTTATAATTTTTTGGAAAGCTACGGGCCAAAAAATAGAAGTTAATTTATGGAAATTTCAAATTATGATTTTGACCTATTGACCGAAAACCTGTATTGTTTTGAATGGGCCGGGTAAAAGAGGCTATGACATGTTGATGGACGCCTCTGACACAACTAACTGATGACCGTGTTCCGCGCGAGGTAGAGTTCGAGATTACCTGCCCTCGTAGTGAACGTCTGTACATCTGTCAGAGGGGGAGGAAGAATCTGTTTGACGTTCGCTTAGTAAATGCTGATACCGCGTCTCATCCTGTCTAGGATTGGGTAACGAGAGGAAATTATACAGCAACGTGCTAAGCACATGAAATATGACTGGGCAGCCGAACATTTTGATTCATGTTTTATTCAAATGAATAGAATTCAACTTCAACCCTTCCTAAGGAAGGAGTGAAAATAAAGCTTTGAATGGCCTCTACCAAAATCAGTTATGGGTGGCAAGATGAGAGTGCGTTTATCCGTGATGTGCTAACTGGGACCTCGGCATTGAACCATCACGCCGCCATCCCGCAATGCGCATATCTTCATATTTGACTCAGAATGCCTTTGATTCCCCCTTCCCCTCCCTCATCATAATCTCCTACTCCTATTACGCCGCGACATTCCTCAACGCGGTAGTGGAAAACAAGCTTTTCTAACCGTTGCGGGAATCAGAAGACCAACGAGGTTCAAATTATACGGATAGCATTTCAGTCTGAGAGCCATGAAAAGAGACAAAATCCTTTGATGTCCAACCAATAAGCGAAATACTCTCCTCGCCCTATACAGTAACGAAGCCACGGGTGGGACGACCTGTGAAAATGAACGGCAGCTTTGTGTAGGAACCAGGTTGCACGTGTTCGCCATTGCCAGGGGTCCACTGGTGAGTTATGCTAAGCTTCTGGGATACCTCGAGTCTTTCGCTAGAGCTTTTCTCGGTACTTGGACTCCGTCGCTAACATACCATGAGCAGAAATTCTCACAATTGGTCGCTTTACATCCCAGCCAGAAAATCCATCGCGACGCGTTTATGTGAACGCAACAGGGTTCACGACAATTTATACTTTTCACCGTGAACCACTTAATGTGCATGTATCCTAATTCCTACTTTGCACGTTCGTATATTCTCATCAGGCAAATCCGTCTATCCGTGGTGAGATTTGAAGCAAAAGGGCGGAATGCACAGCGGTAGATTGTCTTCATATTTCCCCGTTTCGTTCAAACTGGCATTTTGGTTAGTCATTCCTTGATTAATCCCAGAGGTCAACCATTCTGATTGGCCCCAAAATTGACAGTTTACGTTTTACGATGTTTAGTCCACGAAAGAGAAATGGCCGTCCGCCGTCCACGCCATTTTTTGTAGTGGACACATTCATTCAAGTCTGAAATTTTGGTCAGGAACCTTTTTCTGACTCAAGTTTTTCAGCCCGATCGGCCCGAATTCGGAATAAAATAATTACTGATGTGGTATTACGATAGAAATACTGATTTTACTTCAATTTTCTCAAAGGTTTCCTAATAGTATGGACACAGTGAAATGATTCTTAAACAATTTTGATGATTCGGTAGGAAATAGTAGTCAGCAGAGTCGTTCAAGTATAATTTAGTTGAATAATCTTGCTGACTAATTTGTGTTAATATTTCAAATACATTGTATTTCAAATCAAATTGTAAAAAATCCAAGAAAAATTGAGAAAATGTCTGAAAATTATTCAGAGTTTACAAACAACTGACATCATCTTGCTGATGAATGGCTTCCAAACAGACGATGATTGGTTTGGCTGTCGCGATCAGGTTTGGATAAGTGAGAGGGTAATCGAATCCCACCCCCTCGTCCGCTAACTTACCCTTCATTCAGTTCGCTTTTCCCTCAATTGAATCAATACTCCCCAGTTCCCCGTGACCCATTTACGGTTCCCCTCATCAAGCGTTGTCAAACTCATGAGGTTCTCGGTCTCTGGCGTCGTTCACGATTGAATGATCCGATCAGATGCGTTGTGGGTATATTCGATGGATGTGAGTTTAACGGGTGATTTTTCAATCGGGGTATTCCACGTTATTTTGTTTCATTATTCTTATTGGAGCATAACTCGTGTATTCGTTTTAATAAATAAATAAATAAAATTTAAAAAAAAAATGTAAAAAATGTTTGTGTTTGTAGTCCAAGAAAATGTGGTGTTTGAAGTCTTTTTGAAAATTCTGAAATATATAACTAATTTTAGTTTGATCACCCACCTAAATTGAAAAGTGAAACAATTGAATATTCGTTCGGCTTCTTTAGAGTTTGTAGGTGGGTTGGGTATAATTTTTCATCAAATTCTAGATTTTGACTCGATTTGATGTCTTTCGAACTGACACCGCAAAGATTGAAATCGAAGAATGTGAAGATGATTTGTCTCCGAGTTTTTTGAGATCTGGTGCGTGTGTTTCATTTCCCACTTGATTTAAGGCCTCATATCGATTGACATGGAGGATGGAGTTTCCAGTGAATTTCTAAGGCTCATTCCAATTGATTTAGCATCAAAAATTGCCGAAAATAATACACCGAATGCCTAGGTTTCAAAAAATATTGAAAAACAACTTTCAAAATAGGTGAGTATCTAGTTAAGTACTTATATGTTATTCAAGGAATAATAAACCGAAACGGAGGGGTAGAATGATTGGAAACGTCGTTTTTCATGCTCATGGTTTTTAGTTCGGGTTTAGTATGTTCTTTGCATGTTATTGGTGATCCAGGCGTGTGGAGTTATTGGGTCTCTAATCCATTGTCGCGCTCTCTTTGGGAGACGCAGAGTTTGAATTTTTGGCAGTTGTTGAGAATTCTTGAAATGTTTCTTTCTCCTCATAATAGGTAGGTACTTGGAAGACTACAATGATGCTATTCCCAATACATGCGACAGCTATCTGGAATAGTCCATCCTTGCGCGATACACCGATTTTTTAATTTTTGTGTAGAGTGGTTTAGAGGGTTATTTGAGATGGTTGAAGTTGAAGTAAAAATGGCAGCAGAATGCCACTCGCAGGCTCAACTAATCTGTGTTTTACAGGGGTTGACAGTGAATATGTTTGGACGAGACGTGAAGGCCTTTGGTTGCCAACCTAGTGGAGTATGAATTCGATTTCATTGTTAGTTGTGGAGGGAGGCCTCGATTAGGTAGGCTTGTATATTTTTTTGGCCGGGGTTACTAGACGGAGGGTTCGATTTTGTTGTAAACTCGACCGCTGGTGAATGGCGGGTGGAGACGTCGGGGTGGCGGCGCAACCTCCGAGTGAAAGCGCCGCTCCTGGGCGATGGGGGTGGCGAGGGTTGTGCGTCGAGGGGTGCGTCGGGGTTGAAGGGGGTGCGGGACCGAGGGGGGCTAGCCCGCCTCGTCAGTCAGTGGTGTGCTCGTGCCCCGCGCTGGCTAGCTATAGCCAACCCCCGGAGTGAATCCTGGAGCCCCCCAATTGGACGGTTCCGAGATGGGTCCGACCCACCTGTCCGGTCCACAGCCCGTACCGACTTGGGCTCGTTCCCAACGGCCCATATTACCATCCCACCACCCCTCCACCCTTCCACCCCGCTCATTACCCCATACCTCACCACCAGGTAATTACCACCTACCTAATGTGTACCCTGTACACGCACTTCACTCATCAACGCCCTTGAATACACTCGTTAAACCAAGAACCCCCTTTCTTAGCACAATCAACCCTCAAGCGATGACCATGCGAGCGGAAGGAACCCTTATGTCGCTATATTAATTATGAATAATTTCGACATCAACTATCATATTTTTCCGCTGCAAAAACTCGTGTAAACTCATTCACTCCATTACCAGAATAATCATAATAATTTTCAATCCGCAAACTCTCAACCGTTCTCGTATCTCAACCACTCTTCCATCTTAATGTTACTTGTATTAACATAATCTTCCAATCTACACTATTTTCCTACAACACTTCCGTACGAGTTAACAGTACGACAAAACATCGTCCGTGCATTATGGCTGATCTCGCGTGTAAAAGTGTTGTTTTCTTCACGCACGCCCCTGACCCACTTCCGCCTCATGTGGGTTTCCATTAATCAGCACGTAGTAAATATAGTATTAATTCGGCTGAAGCTTCTGTAACTTTCTGACATGTTCAACATATTCGACCTGCTCAGGTCATTGTTTTTAGTTATAATTACAAAATCACTTGGAAACTTTAAATCAGTATCTTTTAGATGAAATGAGAAAAATGTAGCCCCCTTCCCCGCCCTACTTCTGTTCGTCCGAGGAAGTTGATTTCAATGTGTCGCTTATCAAGCGCGATAATTCTGCTTGTAGAAAACTCTCAGAAAATTTATTTAGCGTGAATAATTAAAACTTCGGTTTCACCTCAAAATCCACAATCTCGGTATTTCACCACTCTAGAATCACAATGAAAGAAAATTGGCGATCTTTCCAGTTTTTTTTTAAATTGCTCTAAAAAACGTTTAACTAGAATCATTCTTTTGGTCCGTACATAGTATTCGGACGATTCTCCAGATTATAAACTAAATCGAAAACGGTAATTGTTACACGTTGAGAAAACCCTTTTGGAAGTTGTATTGCAGTCAATGTTCGAACATTTTTTGAATGATTTCCGAGGTAATTGAATACGGACGAAACGAGAACGGTTGTTGAAGGTTGAAGAAAATTCCGCAAAAATGTAAAACCGTTTGATTGAATCGAATGATTTTTATTTTTCCTTTATATTGACCCGGAAAATCTAATCTTTTGGTTTCTCTCATTCTCTCGTTCGATTGATCCCTTTATTAATAGAACTGAATTTATAACGTATTTATTTACACTATATCCTAAGAGGATTCTTCACCGCGCCAATAATGGGTTATGCTCCTTCCAAACTCTGACAATGTAATTTTCCCCCGGTATTGGCGCGTCCCTCGGTCCATTCCACCGTCTGCGAAAGCGAGCAAACATTATTTCCCCCTCAAAACCCGTTTTTTTTCTTCTCCTTTGTTTGAATTATTTGAATTATGAAACGAGAAGCGATACAAATCAATTTTGTCTTCTGGTGCCCTTTGCCACAACCGCAATAACAACTTTCCATAATTTGGTTCTAAAAGAGGACCGTCTTCTTCTTTTAGAGGGAAATTTCGTAAATGACAAACCCGAGACATCGAGAATTTTTATCTTTCTCGCCCTTGTTCTCAATGAAATTATTAGTACAAGAGGTAATCGGACCACTTCTTACCGAAAATTGACAAGATTCCTCTTCATTAATGTTCCACGTCATTGTAGAACCTCATTTTTTTTGTTCTTGTTGTTGATCGAATTCGTTCTTTTTCCCTTCAAATTATAGAAATTTTCATGAAATGAAGATATGTGCCGAACGTGTTAAATACGGAATTGTATCAATACAATTATTTTCAATTTTCAAAGTCACAGAGTGTGCAGGTGATCATTGAGTATCATCTTTTCAGTGCCTATGTATTTTTTTGCGATAATCGCGAGTTGACAAAAACGGATTTGTTTGAATCGTTATCGCTCTCGGTGATCAACGACCGTCACCCCTTTCGTTTCCATCTGCTCGCAAAGCAACAGTTGAATCCTTACGAGCAGTCGCCTTATCCCTCGGCACGTTGGGCCACCTTCAGAATAATCTTCCTCCCAACTTTTCTCCTCGTTCGGTTTTATCGTCTTCTTTCCCTTTACAACCCGAGCGAAAACCACCCAAATCCAAATATCGCTATAGATTCGCATCGTTACGACGTAAAAACAACGCAATTTCGTTTTTTAGTTGTACCGAAACCGTTTGAGGGTTAATTTAGTCGTCACCATCTCCCATCATGGCATAGTATTACATTTTTTACGACGCAAGTAATCATTTTTGACTTGAACTTGTACATGGCAATTGAGACGTGTCATAGCCCGTGTATTCTTTGAAAATCAATACATTCTCTCACACTACCGTGTTCTCTGTTTTCACAAGTCCACCGACGTTTACTGCTCTTCAAGACTCCGGTTTTCCAAACCAGTTAGTGGCACATGATTTATTCATCGCTCGAATATAATTTGTTTTAGAAGAGTTGTGACCGATATTTTCCTTATTATAGTTAGTCGAATCACTGAAGATACTAAAATTGAACAATTTGTTGTTGAGCTGTCATCAGAATATGAGCTTTTACTGGACAAATGTTATCTATGGAAGTCTGCATTTTCTTTCAAGGTTTCAACTACGAGCTGGATGAATTGGCTTGTTCAGGACGATTTGTCCAACTTTCCCACTTCCGTCTTCCACGATCCAATTTAGTTCACTCTTGCCATCACCTCCCGTGCTTCTTAGAAAAGCCGTACTTTCCCTTTTCAAAAAGTAATGCTGGGATTTTTAGCTTTCATCGAGAGGAAATGAGGGGGAACGAAATTGTAGTCTTGGCACACATTTCTTCGTTTCACTACGGAGCTCAGGATCAGGAGGAAAAGAGTTTCTCTTTGAGGCCTGAGGCCTATTCAAGGCTTGTCTTCACTTTTCCCTTTGCAACTTGTCGCTTCTGAGATTCAAAGAGTATGAAAGATCTCCACTCTCAATGACATTGGTCCTTTCACTCTTCAACTCGGCTATTCTGGATTGTATTACCGAACTTGATTTTTGCAGCTCATTTCATTCAGAAAGGTCTGAATGTCCTCGCAATTTAAGGAGTTTCATAAATGGAGTACCGTGGATCAGATTCACATGATGATAATGCTTTCAAATCTTTTCAACCAAGAGAAAATTGATGAATTGTTACGAATTAATTCAGGTTCTCAAGACTTTTACAGCAATGAGTTATTATCCTTGTATGAAGATAAATAACTGAATAATTTCGAAGATACAAGTGAAAAGGGAAGAATGGTGGCTGGCTTTTCTTTCAAAACTATCCGCGAACTTGGCGGATTGAGTTTATGGAGACTAAACGCGAAAATTCGATCGATTCGATCATCTGCCGAATTTTGAAATGCAATAAAACTACCATATCGCTGGGATATAAGCCTTTTAAAATGTGGAGAGCATCGGAGTATTTAAATGTAGGATTCCTTCAATCCTTAAATTTTTCCCAAAGCTTCAAGCACTCTTTGGCGCTCTCAAGTGGGTCGCATTCGAGAGAAAGCGAAAACCCGCATTTCAAAGGGCCCACAGGAATCCTCTCGTCGAACTAGTGAAAACACCCAACGTTTGAACAGGCCCAATATCCTAGCGTAATCATCCGGTAAAATCCACAAGAGCGACGAATCACGTTAATTTCTGTCGTCGCGCGGGGGTTTTCTCGCTTCACCCACACGTGCAACGCCTCGAATTGTGGAAAGTGTCAATTATTCATACGCTGCGTCACGTCGACAGTAATTTTCTCATTTTGAGTTATTTACGGTCGCCGGTTCCCTGGACGGAGTTTGAGTTCCATGAATTCGAAAAGGGGTCGTTTAACGATGGTAGATTGTAGTGCTACTCTCGGCTCAAGGGTAATGATGTGGTCAATAACGACCGGCTGTGCGACCCAATGAGCTATCCCGGAAGCTTTGCTGATGAGATAGAAACCAAATTTGCATTCTGCTCCTACGTGTCATGTTTTTATGAGCGTTGAACGTGATCATTCCAAGTCAGGAAGTTTGGATTTTGGGAACCTTTGTCGGTTTATCTATTAGTCCTTCTAATGATTTAATTTAAAATTATTCTGCATATTTTTCGGCCGCCCTCATTTTTTCTCAGTTATGACACGCATATGTACATAGATTCGTACATTCATCTGGAGACGGTACAATTGCGGAGTTATACCACTCCGCTAATACCCAACTGTTCTGCGTGTACTGTATAACCTTCAGCCCCGTCTAGTCGTGTTCGCAGATGGTACCTGTGAAATCACTGCTTGTCACGACCAGGTTGGATGTGAAAGAATAAGTTCCAGTTGTAACGTGGGGACAGTTAAATGTCGAACTTAATATTTTTCAGTTGGCGCTGACGTGCGCGTTATCGGCATTCAAACTCAGTTTTCAAATCCACTGGAACGTGCTTCACTTTCTGAAGCCTGGTCACGTCAATACGTACAAGGAGGTGGTGAAACACGAGTGAACTAAAATATTGGAGAACATTAATTTTGCGTCTTACTGTCAGCAAGCTCAACAATGGCTCGGGAGTTGAACAAAAATTGAGTAATCTTTTTGAAGATGGGGTTTCAATGCTAAATTTGGGGTTCTTGTCATTTTTTTCTATTTCTTTTGAAATTCTCTATTACTGGTGTCTCAGTACATCGAACACATTTTTTTTAAATATTCTATTTTTAAAATTCATTTTATTTAGTCATTCATTTTTCAGAATTTTAAACAAAAAGGGAGGGAATAATTAAATTACATTCAAACATATCGTAAAGTCTTTCTCATATGAAAGTAATCTTATTAGCTTTAGTAATAATAAACAAATACGCTTTTTCTGCTAAAAACAAGGATAACCGACTCAAACGCAACAAACGGCGAAATATTTATGCCTGTCAGTGAAAAGTATAGTGCATTTCACCCCTAAAAAAGGAAAAAGAAAGTATTCTTTGGCAATGAGCTCTTACCTTTTATAAAGCTATGTTGTGAGGGAGGAAAGTGAAATTGATCGTTGTAGGAGATGTTCGGACTAAAAACTTTTGAAATTTTATTTATTAATTCTTGAATCAAATTTAAATTTGTCGTACAATCTCTTAAAGTGACAAAAGGGGATCGGCAACCCCCGGATCAAACCCGGATATGTTATATTGGGCCGTGAACTTATAAAAAGAGGCAACACGGACAGAACCGTGTGGTATCAACAACATTCAATTATGGGAAATTCAATGGTTCATCAATCCCCCTTAAATGATTTCGAAAATAACCGTCCACTCCTCGTTTTTATCTAAACAGTATAACAAATCGTCGTCATCGCTGCACGAGCTATGCAGAGGCGGCGTACCAACGGCCAACGGGCCCTACTACCCTACAACACCTCCTTCCACCCATCCCCACCACCACCAGTCTATGAGCTACATACCACAGAGCCATCAACAGGTAAATGAATGCCCTTTTTGTTTTCGTTTTTCAAAGGAAAAAGAGGAGTTACCTCATACAATTCACCTCATCACCATCTATTATTCATCGAGAACAAAGAGCACTGATGGGTTAATATTGTAAGGGGTTTTATTCAGAATGTTTCTTTCTTTCACGGAAAATTTAATTTTAATATCAAGTACAACCTAATGATGAGTTCGCTCTTCAAAATTTTATTTAAAATATATTTGAATCGTACCATTTTTATGCAATTATTGCTCGTCAAAAGAAATTCAGCATGTTGGTCCGCAGAGTAATTTCTCGTCAATTCCCCTAACCTCATACTCACTGGTTTATGATAATTCAAAACTTCTGTGGTTTCATACACATCTAACTGGATCCCGGCCACGCCCTGACGCTAGAGCCTAACCAAACGCTCTTTGCCTTGACGTGTTCCGGCCCGGCTCATGTTGTCTTTTCCGAATTCCCACTTTGGAAAGGCTTTTCTTCAGACGTTCTTAACAGAGGGAATAACGTCAGTTCGCACTACTCATTTTTTGGTTTTAGAAGGCTGTTGTTATTGTTTTAAGAGAGACGAATATTCGACCATTTCTTCAATCAAGTGTCAAATTCAATAATAGACTTAATGGTAAGTAGCCTCCAGAGCGGGAAATGCGCAAAAAGTGAATGGGTATGCTTCAGCGACAATTATTATGATGATAATTAAAATGCATCGATAAGAACACATTTTGTTCATTGTATGTATTGGTATATTCTTGGACCATTTCACCGTCCAAAAAAGAGGTTGGATGATGTTTGGGCCATCAAAAGACATTGGGGGTGATATTTTATTCGTACTTACTTGATAGAGTTGATAGTCGATCTAATTTCACAGCGGAGCCCTGAAAGAGAAGCCTTTTCAAATTGTCCATTCTCCACATTTAGTGTGCCATTCACATTCATCGAAACAACCGTTACTTTTACTTTACCATACACTCAATGTTTTATATGTAAACGTTGTCTTTTAACGATAATTTTTTTTTGTCGGGTTTATCGTGTATATACGTAATTTGCCCTGCAGAATCATGCTAATCCTCAAAGTACGATTCGTGTTATTGAAATAACTAGCAGCGTTACGCAAACTCGACTTCTAAACTCTGTTTTGCCGGAATTAGTCCTAACTGTTGGTTTTCCTTCTGTAAACACTAAAGCTTTGTACATACAAAACGTGATCTCACATTGCTTTTATCAATGATTTTTCCTTTGAATTTGTGAGATAATTCAGAATGATGAAAAAATTCAATTCTTTGAAGACCGAAATTAATTTTTTTTTTAAATTATAAAATAAAAAGTCATGAGAAATGCAGCATTATGAAATGCATAATGTGTTTAGTGGCTTCCGTAGAACTCTCTTAAGCCGCCTATAGATATATAATTATGATACTGATTACAGCCTATTCTTATCAGGCGTCAAATGGTTTATTTAGTTGACGTTTTGTAATTATAGATGGAATTAGCTGCTTTTGCTTGCTTCGTGGACAAAGCAGTTGCTTCAATTTAGATATCTTCCTAGAGGAGCTTAATTTCTGTAACCAGAAGGATATTTTGAAAGTCATTCAAAATTGAAATTTATTACGCTTCGTGATTTAGTGTCGTCGAGGATATTATTCGTGGATCCGCTTGTCTGCAGAACTGAACTGATCCAATATTTGTTTTTCTCTCTTTTTCCCGCTTCTCACACAACAAAAACTCCAACGTCGACAAATTATCCTTTTCCTTTTCCCGTTAATTCGACTTAATTCCTCCCCCGAAGCCGTACAACAAGTCGACGCTGTCCCTTCACGAGCTAAGGTTCATGAACTACCCGACCACGCCGCCAACGACGCGACCGAGACAACATCAGTCCATGACCTTCTTGACGAACAATCAGGTAATCATTCTACCCCGCCCGGCCCCATCACAGAAAGAAATCTTAGTACCCAAACACTACCCTTTGGTTGACCAGCCTGCCGCCTCCCATCGTTGTAATGATTAGGCGTTCTATTTGACACTTTGTGATTTATATTTTGCACAGTTGAATTCACGTAGCATTTGTTCGATTTATTCACCGGTGAAGGGCATTTAGCGTCGTGTACATGAGCTGCAGTCAAATATGGCAAAAGAGCTTGCGTCTCTCTGAAGAACTATCAGTCAGATGGTTCACTCATTTTATCACATGTTTCACGTACGCCTGATTCTTCTTTGTTGCTGCTGTACACTCGTTGAATGCTTCGTTGATATTCTCTGAGGTCCCTCAATTCCTCGTTTCTCTCCACTCTGTAACACCTTGCATTGGTTTTCCTCACAGTTTTCTCTTCTGCATATTATTATTGATCATGGGTTTAGATGATGAGCATGACGTTTTCTACTTTTTAATTCAAATTTGAACAAGCTCCATTGGTTGTCGGATAAGGATTACTTCTTTCTTTGCGCTTTAATGTTGGCGTCCCGAATGTTGATACGCATAAATAAATTGCACTATGTGTAGGTTTTTATGAGGGGACAGCTTTGAAACAACAACACACCCAAAGTATCATAAACTAAAACGGCCCTCTTTTATGCCTTAAACCTTCTTTTTTGCGACTTCAAACTACTCAAATGCTACGATTAAATCCATTGCAGAAAACTGGCTTAAACGACTACTTTGTTCCGCCTCAGTTCAAGCCACTAAACTGGAATCGCAACAGGTTGATGACACTGTTAAATTCAATTTGCACGTAGACTCAAGCACAGGGCAATATTTCTTAAAAGCAAAGCTATTCTCCAAGAGGACGTCTTTCGCTGATTCTCAGAATCTTTCTTATATTACTCTGATGTCAAAAAACTGCAATGAAAACATCCGAATCCGGAGATACACGTATTAGGTCATACTTGCGTGGGATTTACCTTTCATTTAGATATACCACAGTATCTTTACCATTTGCAGGAGACCATGGAATTGAATCCATCCTGAATATCTCAAATGTAGACGTGTGAATAGTGCGACAGCTTGCGTAATTGTTGCTGTAATATACGCTTCCGGTGTTTTAGTGTACATAATCATCAGACGTTCCTATTCGAAGGGTACCCATATAACGGAATGTCAGCAACGAGAGAGCTCGATGTGTCTTGCGCTTCAATAGAGGCTCGCAACGTCCAAATACTTCAGATCAATACGTAGGCGTTGCATCACTAGAGGTGCAGTTGGTAGAACTGTTGTTCAAGCGCATAGGCATATTTTATAGTAGAAACTGTTCCCGATTTTTAACACGCTATATTCGTTTTAGTGTACAACGAATCCTTCCAATGAATGGAGTTCCTTTGTCGAAGAGGTGGTCGACAGAAAAAAATGTTTTCAATAAATTAGCCTCAACGACTTCAAACTATCATTGAATTCGTATGATATTGTATTCGAAATATGTACTCCTATGATTTGAACTACGATTATTCGAACCAGCTGACGAATTATTACTACTAATGCCTATCATTTCATATGAGCCATTCGGTGTCGTCCCTTTGTCGCTAGAACTGGGTTAACATATCCGTGGATTCCCCACCTGTCAATGGTATGATCACTTACAGATTTCCAATAGGGGAAATAACTCCCGGTAGTTGAACAATAATAATAACGTGAAGCTAATTAGTCCATGAGGGATGTGCGGTCGGTGTTTGTTTGGAGAGTAGGATGATAACATCGGTAGGAAGTTGGGGTTGCAACCTGGGAAGTGGGGACTGGTAAGCTTAATTCGGTCAGAATATACAAGATACGGGGTATTCGCGTTTCAAATTCTTGAATCTTCAGGAATCGATCCGACAAGCTGATTCTGATAAATATTGCACCCTAGCTATTTTTAAAATGTCCAATGCCACCAACCATACCATTTATTTTGGTTATTCCTTGAATAATCAACCTATGTTTTCATACAAAACGTCAACCTCTCCGATTCGGCCCAAAACTTTTTTTTTCTAGATCAAAAAAGTCAAATGTCCGTCCACCGTCCGCGCCGTCTTTGGTAGTAGAAAAGAAAAAATATTTATCAATAATCTAAAATTTTTAAAAATCTGAAATTTGGGTCAGCGGTCTGTTCCCAGCTCTAGCTAGTCCTCAAAACTTTTCAGCCCGATTGGACCAAATTCGGGCGGGGTAGGAGTCAAAATGTGTATTTCGAAAAATGGATTTTCGAGGTTTTTGGCGATCCAGGCGTGTGAGGTATAACTTTCCACTAAATTTTGGACGCTGAATCCAATTATAATGGGTCCAAGAACGATTGGCACCCACCGGAAGAAGTTATGCTGCGTTTTATTTCTCAAATTCCGTTGGAAGGAGCATCAAGTTGTTCATTATCAAAGATTGACCGATGCAGTTTATTCAACATTTCAATCTTAATATCCTTTCAATATTATATCTACAAAACCAATTTCAATGTAAATCTCCAATGAAATTACCGCCCCAGGATGTTGCGTCGTGAACTCGTACATTTGTGTTTCTGATCGACCACTGGCTGCCCGGTCATTCGATGAACACCACCGTGGTACTCATCTCCCACACTTGTTCGTGAGCCTTAATTACATTATTCGTATCGTGCTGCATGTGCAAACCGATGAAAATGGTGTGTCACTAAATGGAACTTGTTCAGATGTATTAATGAGGGCAATGGATGATTTCCTCAGGACAAATCATGCATTCGTGTGATCTTCTATTGCTTTACCATCTGTGTAAAGATATATGGCTCATAATTGTTCTCGACCATTGAATATTCTCTTTTCTGATGTATTTACTTATTACGAACTAAATCGTACAATTTTGTTCCCATCACAAGCCCTCTTTGATCTTTCAACGGATGAAAACACCTTGACATTTTGGAGGCTCTTTTGATCCTGAATTTCCTACAAAAGCAACGTTGTCAACAGGTTGCAGAGTATATCAGCACGATCCCAGTCGTCTTCGCTTCTTCCAGATTGGTTCTATATTTCTTAGGCAAGCAGGGACGGTCTCGTGGGACAGTGGAAATAGGAGTGGAAAGGACGTATCTTGACCCTTCGCCAAAACCGCCTTTACTCTTCAGCTTCAATCCCGCTCTTTTATCGATCGCTCAAACTCCAGTGAACAACGGCCGTAATATGGAATGAATAGTTGAAGAGGATTTTGTCCTTTGTGAACACTGAAGTTTCCCGTCGGTTGTGGGAACCTTCATGACGTTAGTAATCGTGCGCTGAAAGTTTCATTTACTCGCTTTCTGCCATTTCCTCCGGAAAAATGTTAAAGGGGATGGATGTTATCGGAAAGTGGTTTCACCCCGAGAAGAGTGAGAGATGGGGTCAAGTGGCGTGGGATGTTCTGCATTCGACCCTGATTGAGACGAAGAGGATTATAAAGGCACTGCCTGATTGGAAGTTGGGCTTCGGGAGAGTTTCCCTCCTGGTCCTCGCGCTTTTCCGGGATTAGGCTGTGGGGTCTCCTGGAGTTGTGGGATACGCTATAGGTCTCGAGTGAACATTTTCTGGTCAAGTCCCACGTCTCTTTCGTTTTCGAAACGCGAAACTCGATTACGTTCCCGGTTGGGTTTCACTGGAAAACGCCTCTACTATTGAATTTCGCTGCTTTGTGGCAGTTGTGGTTTAGTCTAATCTAATCTCCCTTATGGCGTTGGTGGGGGAGCTGTGAGAGAGTATAGGCCGGGGTGATGGCTTGAAGCAATAACGAAGCCGTTTCGCGCCTCCACTCTCATCATGGGCTCATGTGGGCTCACATATCCATCTGTCAGTAGTCCAAGTTCCCAGGGATGATCCCTCGCTCTCATATGTGAGTTGGGGTTCTGTTAATTGGTTAGTAATCCATCCGCTTCGTCGGAATAGGCTAATAGTTACAATGAACGACGGGTAATCACCATGCTAATGAAGAAGGGATTTCGCGACAAATACCTCGAGACCGCATCCTGATCTGCGGCTTTGTCGATATGTTTAACAATGCCTGGGGCCTGAAACTGCGAACGATCGTATGCATCCTACTCTCATTTGAATATTCAACATTCAATCTACCATATCTTAAATCATTCTTGAGTTGCCTTACGCGACCAAATTTGTGTTCATCATTGATTAGAGTTGATTCGTTTCAATAGCCGATCATAAATCAGTTTTAATCTTCCACATTACCTCAGTGTTGCAGTTAGGCGAATGTCGGGAAAACAACGGTTTCTACTCGTTGATGACGTAACTCTATCTGGGGTTAGCTTCCTCCTTGAGCAAACTCGTGTGGTGAGTGCTGGTGAGGCATATGCACTCCTTTATATGTGAAGCGAGCAGGCATGTTAGTTGGGGATATATGATATACCAATACTCGAACTTGATTTTGATAGTACCGCTTGCTGATCACTGCTGCACATATATCCTCTGTTTGATTCTTCAACGATGTTCCGAGTTCTTGACAGGTAAAGAAACCGATGAGAAGTTATCCGTATGATGGGAATCATCCATGCCGCCAACTCGCGGGAAAAGCGGTATTTTGAAAGAAATGAGCTCGGAGAAAACAATCCATTCCGACCTGAAGAATCAGCGTTTTTCCACCCGGTCTTCATGAACAGGCAATAATGCGAGAGCTATGAGAGCTGCTGGCGTACGAGATACAACACAAAGAACGACGCGTTCATTAGGACGAGAGAATCGAAATGGTAGCTGGCCCGGTAGCTGGAAAGCGTGGTAGCTTCGTGACAGTCGGACGGGGCCCGCATAAAAGAATCCCACCAGACTGGGCCAAAGGTCGAACTGAGGCAGGAAAAAGGCTCTTTATGTGTCGTTCCTCGTCTACCGGCCCCCTTTCAGCCTTTTCTGGTTGGTTTCCGAGTTGAAAGGCCCCACTGATTATCAGGGAGGGTGGAGTTCGTTCGTCCCTGTAATGATGTCGAAGAACAGTTTGGTAACGAGTAACGAGTGTGAGGCTTACCAAATTAGAAAAAGATGCCGCACGTTTATTTTGAGAGAGAGAATATTGTTTCGGGTTCACCCTCGTCGGAGTGGTGTGTCTTCATCATCAATGTCGACGTTCCCAGAAGACTTTCTCATTGAGGATCTAATTTCTAAGCGCTGCACTTGAACTGTCTGTGTTTGTAAGAATCCTGCCCTGAATTTCATAAACTAGAATGCTTAACTTTTTCACTCTTCGAGAACGCACCTTGAACTTTTAAAGTCATTCCAGTACATCCCCTTTTTTTCGGTGTGGACATTCTTCTTGTCGACATGGATCCGACAGAATCTCCTTTAAAGTGCGGCCGTATTTCAGACCGATGAGCTCTTGAGAGAAAAAGTAAAAGGCCGCGAGAGATAGAAAAGGGGAGGCTCATGAAAATTCTCACAGTATCTCTTCCCTGGACGAGAATAATCGTACCTATTTCCGCGCGGACTACCCTACTTTTGCTCCATCTTTACCAGGTGAACCCTCATCGAGTAACAAACCCAAGCCTTGAATCTCCCTTTGAAGCAGTCTATGTCACAATCCTCTCCAACAAGGTTACTTGGTTATATCGAAGGGTTCAATGAAGGTTCAGACACATCCGTCATTACAAACTGGAATTCATCTTATTATTAATTTCGTTTGACTTTGGCAACGTAATTATACGGAGAAGATGGGTATATTCATTGTGTAGGACTGAAATAATTTGTTCTAAATTTTCTCTCATAAATTATCGTCAGGTCCCTTCACCTTCTAGGAGTGAGAACAGAAACGAAATATAGAGTCTTGGAATGAAATGCAGGAGGTTAGAGCATTCCGTTCTCGTCTTGTTTCTCTCTCTGGAAAATGCTATAACACACCAGGTGAGGCTGCTCGTTTAATTACCGCTCAGCTTTCACGCACAAAGCCTCCACGCTGCGTAATCAAAGAGCTACCTACACTAATTGAAACGATATCAAAAGACGTTTGCTCTTCCAAAAGTACACATTCAACCCCAAATGAATTATTCAACAAGGTTCGTCCCCAGCAGTAAAGGCACCTTAACCATTGAGGATACCTAATGAATTCTGTATATTGAAGACCAGTTTGGATCGCATCTTGTTAGATGCATTGCGACATATGGATCGAATCTGTGTTGAATAACTGAGGACTGTGTTTAGTGTTGGACTGAGACTTAATATGCTGTCAAACTACCCTTCCCCCCCCTCCACCCGGATCGTTGGTCTGTCCGTTGAGGGAGGTTGGATGGTTCAACGTCAAATCTTTCTTGGTGGCTCTCTCAAAAAACTCATTTTTCTCCAGTTCTTTAGTATCTCTAGTGAGGTCTGATATTGTTGGATCCTTCCCGGAAAAAGCTCTTCCGCTTGAGGGCTACGTGGCATCGCCTGCCTTCCATCGTAGTAAATAAATCGATCTTCTCAGATCTATAACCATCAAAGCCATCAAAATGGGAATATTCTTGAAGGAAAAAAGTCATTGCTGCTGCAAAAAAAAAACACCTCCTGTCTGTACCCGTGCGTCTTTATTCATGCCTTGCCTCGAGAACCGCGGCGAAAATACTTAAACTCGACGGTTTTCGTCTCTCTCGAAATGGTTTTTGTCAAGCCTCTTTTCTAAAGGAAGGATGACGACCATTCATCCGCGGATACTCCGAATCCCATCTTCTTGCAGCTTTTGAAGGATTTCTACGAACCAACGCCCAAACGTGAAATAGGACCGCAAAAAATGGAAAGAGTTTTCCCAGCATTAGAGCCTGCTTATCTCTAGAAGCTGCCTTCTGTGAGCTCCGCGAGATACTGGGCGTGAGTAATCGAGTTGGCGTTCTCAGCCCGTGGCCAGAGGAAGAATTCTAGCAGAATGAAAACTCTTCCTCATGGCGCTTCGAGTAGGTTTTTTCCAGGATTTCTCCGAGCTGATAACGTCCCCGCCAGTTCTGATCTCCACCATGAATGTTTCATGGGAACAGCGTAATATTCTTTTGTGTTTCTGTTCACTGATAGACTGATGACAGCCATTGTTGTTCACATAAGAAGAGGCTGGGACCCTGTGCTGGTAGCGCAACACCACGAGCACTACCTCCCGGCCACCCGGTCAACTCGTGATCTCTCCTACCTTCTTGTTTTGATCATTCACTCCTTAATTGATTTTAATTACACTTCCATTTTTCTAAGTATGTATATTATTCGGCAAAGTTTTGACTAGAGTTGGTTGATGGAGGAAAGGTTCTGTTTTTTCTGTTTCCGTTTCTCTTTTTTTTTAAGGCCGCTCGTGCCACCCCAATCAACTCCCCCAAACGTAACTGGGCAACTCGTTCGGGCAATTAAATGGTTATTCCGCTCAGTTGCAATTAACCCATAACACAATGTGATAATTCACAGTAATAAAGCATAATATTAATATATGTAGCATTATTTTTTTTTTTTGTTCAGCAATCGATTGAATTGGATGTAAAAAAAACAAATTGTGTAGCTTTGTTGTATTGCCAACAGTGTTTTGTCAGACCGTCTCATGGGTACCTATTAGTTGCACATACAAGGCGATCACACGATGAGGCTGTAATTTGTGCGTGCCCGCTTCATGTGCATTTCTCCAATTATCGTGTGCCATTATCGTATTCTATATGTTATATATATTCTTTTGTTCAATTGTTTTTATTTTTATTTCTTACATTTATTAATTTTTCACCGTAGTCTTCCTTGAGGTAGCGATAAGCACGTATTGTGTGATTGCAAGCCCTGAAAAAACTAATAGCCTACCTGAAAATACTCAAATACTCCATATTTATCCATTAGAGTACCGGAACTGTGAGAAACGAGGTCCGACAATTGGAACACCGTTTTTCTGTATTTGCTTTGCTCTTTCCTCACGCTTCTGTATTTCTCCCACCAAAGTTACTCTTCCACTCAAGCATCCATCATTTTATCTCAGGCTCCTCTCGGTTTGTTTCCTTTTCCTAGCACGACCGGTAAACTAATTCTTCTCATGCTCTTCTTCAGGGTGTGAGTATTTCCTGCCACAATAAATACAGGTTTTTTTTTTTTAATTTATTTTATTTATTTTATTTTTTTGTTTTTTACAACGACGCGAAATTGATAAACTAAGTTTGAACGATGGTTCGACCATTGGGGTCATATGGGTATAGTGTTGAGGCTCGGGATTCTCGTTAAGTTCAATCAAAACCCCATTGTTCCATATACGTTCTAGCCGGTGATGGTTACATTCCATCGGTTTCGGAAGCATGTCGTGGGACGAGTAACTTCACGTTGCAATTAGTCGCACTGTTCACGGTACTGAGTGAGCGTATTGAGTAGTTCGGAGCAATATCTCCGATCGATCTGATTATCAACCTGTCGAATCAAATTACCCACTTGACCCTCCTGTCTGCTGTCATGAGCAGTCAATACCCACGTCCATGCCCAATTCACAGGGTTCGAGTCCTCCAACCAACCTAGCGATCACGTTCTAACCACGTACGCCTGTGTGAGGCTTTACATTCTGTTGTGCGGGAGTGTGATCTTACGGACGGCCTTTCCATTTAGGAGAAATCTCACGATAACAACATTATGCGCTGCATTTATTCTGCAGGTATGTAGTTCTCTCTCCCTCGCTCTCGTGAAAGAGTCACTGTAGTTGTTTCACAAATATGCCATTTAGTGGCACTCGTGTGTGCTCGTCAACCCTCACATGCACGGGGGTTTCCTTTCAGCGGCCGGGTAAACGGTCCGCCGACTCAAGCGTTTCTCTTGTGAAGAATGTCTCGAGCGTGTGTGGAAGTACACATCGTTTGTCGTAGCCACTAGCAAGAAACGCGTCGTTTGTCTTGTGCTCCCTCGGAAGGAAACGGGATGAATACTTAGTAGTGTTGACCTATTGGTTGAATTGTCGGTCCCAACATTTTTTGACCCCCTCTCCTCCCGGCAACAACAGTTCATCACAGATTCATGTTATCCCGCTCACGTCCCCCCCGAATCGGCCTGGACTACGTCCTCGCTCAATTAATGTCACCCACTGTTCTCCAGCGGAACGTTTTTGGCGGCTACCAGCGAGTGACACTTGTACAGTATCCACCAGTTAGTCGTGATTTGGAGCTTTTAGGTTTTCTGCGAGCTCGTCGTCTCGTATGCAAAATGATTTTTATAACCCCCATTCAACTAAATTTCCCTCACACGTCACTTTCATTTGCATGAATTTGGGTTTGCAGGCAAAAACGTCATTTCACTTATAGTTTGTTATTTTTGCTGTAATAATAATACACTCTCGTACGTGAGACAACAAAAATTGTCAAACTTTGATAACGAACAAATTAGATTCGTTAAAAAAACGCCGGTATTGGCACAAATGCAAGACTATCGCGAATGGTGCTTTGAATATACGGTTGAGTCAAGTTCAGTTGTCCTCCGCTTATCGGCCTCAATAGAGATAAGTTCTCACAGTTTGTAGTAGAGTAACTGGAATCAGTCGAGCCTATTGAGGGTTGAATGCATCCGCCCCGTTGCCGCTGCAACACCAGGACGTCTTCTATATAATTTATTGAATGTCCTAGCTATAGCTATAGATTCAATTATGCCTTTCTACTTCCTTCGTCCCTTCAGTATCCACAATAAAGCATCCGCGTCGCCCTTTCTGTTCTATTACTCAGATCCTGCATTAAGCCATTTCCTCTCCCAACAGTCTCCGTCCGCCATGAATCGGTACAATTATCAGGGCAATTCAAATGAGGGGGTACGTTAAATTTACCGTCCATTGAATTAGAGATCTCCTGATAAACACATTAGCAGACTCTAGTACAATGGCGTCGGTAATGTCTCAGACCGAGAGGCGTTTCAATGAAGCCAAGTGCCTGAAGACGCAAAGTTGATCACCTAGTTGAATGGAACGCGTGCCAATTCCGTCGTCAGCGGGAGTTATGTGTAGATGGCTGTTGGAAATGAGCCCTTCACTCAACCCTCCATGACAGGTGACATCAACTTGGCTCCCATTACACGTATCTAATAGGGGAAGAGGAAACATTCTCTTGAATCCCTTGCGTTCTGTCTTTGTATTCGAACATTGTGTTTAAGTCATTTTGGACGTAATGTAACCCTGGGAACCTAACAGCCCGCATGAGAAGATATATGAGCGACGATGGTATCATATTAGGTAAGTTAGTGGTTGGTAGAATATAACTCTATTGTAGTTCTCTATTAAAAAAAAAATAAAAATGAAAATAAAATTGTTTATCGTTTTAGAGCGTTTACTCAATTGATTTGTCGGCATACTAGGATCTGAGCTAATTCTGAGTGAATAATTTCTTTTGCAAGCAAGGATAATCTTGTCCCCAACACGTTCTATCAGTGAGTGAGTGAGTAAATTATAACGATGGGATGATGTTAAAATATTTTATTTGGTCTCCCAGGAGTCACTCCGGTTCACTCCGACATGTTGGGACGTCAGTAGCGCATCAAAACCCGCATTCCTCTTCATGTTTATTTATTATTATTATTATTATTATTATTATTTTTTTTTTTATTTATTTATTTATTTTTTTTTTTTTTGTGAGTGCGGTATGCCGTCGCAGTCATCCACAAACAGGATGCAATTTCGGTCCAGGGATTGACACCGGTTTCACTCAATGTTAGCTCGCGCACCTATGAAAGATTCACGAGTCGAACTGATTGACGAATATCTCCCGGAAAACGAACCTCCCCTATCAGACTGCGGTTTCGAAACTCGGTTCACGTTTGGTCGGAAAAGATGAATTTCGCGGACACTAGGGCTCGCGGAAGTGTGGGCCATCAATCAAAGGAGGATCCATCATTTAACGTGATCGACCGGTTCGTGAATTACAGTCCAATGGCGAGCCCGAAAAATGGCGAACCCGTCATCGGGCTGAAAAAAAATTGGAAGAGGAAGCTCAGTGTTTTTGCTCTGTATCTACATGAGGTTGAAAAAAAAAAACAATTAAAAAACAAAAATATATTTCAAGTGCATTCAATCGTAACCAGGATCTCTGCCAAGCGTGCAACAATGTAGTTCGCAAAGAAATCTATTTAACCATTGACCACTGACTTCAGTAATTTATTTCAAACTTGAATTAAATAGGTGCTTCTACAGAAAAATTGAGTTTTTTGTAACATTACTGAATAACGTAGAACAGTTCAGTTAAAAATCCTTGGCAGTAGAAGGAATAGCCTTTCTATGTTCTCGTAGATTTCGTGACCCTAAGTTACCTGGTTTTTCTTATCCACTCAGATAGAGGTGAGGTAATGGATGGAAGGAACATGAAGACATTTTTGGTAATCGTCGAAAAGCCTGAGCCAGGGTCGGGTTTAATTGGGTCGCTCCTACTGACAATATCCCGAGGGGTTGCTTGGATAAGCCCTCGAAAATGGGGGTGACCTCCTCTTCCTCGCCATGAAACTTGAACAAAAATGTTTCAACGACGACGTCCCAGGCGCATCTCAATGCAAACAAAAGTTTCTTGGGGTTGTTTTAGGAGCCGGTTCGCTCAGTCTTGTTCAGGCCTCCTCAGGCAAATTGAATTTTCTCTCCCTCTCTCGGCCATTTGGTCTCTCCTTGAGCCGGCAATATCCACGAGAAAAGGGCTTGAATGGAAACTACCGGCCTCTATCTCTTAGCCTTTTATCTCAACTCGTACGGAGCCCGTTATGAACCCATCCATTGCCGTTTCAGTGGGTGCGCTGGGCGACATTTCCTCCGTTGGGGATCTTAAGCTTTGGAAGAAAATCTGATCCACTCTTGAAATGTTGGCCTATTTTCGAGTAGGTATTGCAGTATGTTGTAAACACCAGGCTGTTACTCTATTTGAGGAAATGCTCGTTCTGATTCCCCTCAGGATAAATCATTAGTGATAGTAGCTGTCAGGGAGCAGTAATTCCATCAAGTTTCCACGTGGATCGAACGAGTAGAAGGAACAAGATATCAACCAGCCCTGACTCGAAGTCTTCGATAACCGGCCAACCCTTTCGGAACGTCGACCACAACACTCCACCGTACCACATCCCACATCTCACTCTCCTTCCGCTTGGCGACCCCTTCCCATCCCTCGCACCCACATATCGCGCCTGAACCACCGCCTTGATTGATTCGATACAGCAACAAGCCGTATCAGGATCCCTCCCACTCTACCATCCTACCGAGTTTCGTTATTCGGATCGAGCGACTGAACCTTCTCTGTTCCACAGACGATTCCCGTCCCTCGTCTCGGAGCCAGACCTATCAAACCCTCGGTCCCTCAGATCCGCGTATCGCCTCTAATAGGCATTCCAACTCCCTTTGCCGTAAATGCCCTTCGCGGCCGCCCCAATTGGGTCGATATGATTGGTCGCATAAACCACTCTGATGAAGTATAGAATTTCCTTGGGCGATTGGCGGTAGATTTTCGCCGGGTTTCACTTGCCTATTTGTACAGTTACAGGGTTTGAACGGAGCTGAGACTTATGTGGCTCGCCACTCACAGCCCTATCACACCCTACGTGATTGTTTGAACCCAAATTGTGATTGTCCTCCGTTGGTTCACAATACAGGTGATGAGCATTCTAGACTTTGTGGTTTTCTTCACCAGATTGGAGCAACCAGGGGCGCGCACAGCGTTAAAGGGGATCATGGTAGGAAGGATGCTCAACCCCCTACGCCCATATCTAAAAACCTTTTTCTAGGCATTTTCCATTTTTCATTCAGTTACTGAATGCTGCCTAGAACTATCGTACTGTAGTTAATGAGCCTTAACCCTTAAGATTCATAAATCGCCTTACAGCAATATTTCAAAAAACCCTCATCAAGCTAAAACATCATTTCGGTGTGTAAAATACGAGCACACTCTATGCTTCGCTCCCACTGAAGATTGCAAAGTTTCATTTAGATTTAAATTAAGGAGACAAGATCTAGTTATAGCGTGTGTACTCAACTCTCCCCCCACTCGATTTTTCACGGGGATGGTGGAACCCATTTGCTTGCTGCAGGAATAAATTGGTTTAATTTAACCTCGGTCATAATACAAGGGTATGAATCTCTGCGGATCTTGTCAAATCTTAGTTTGCACTTTTTTTTTTTCATTTTCCCGATTTGTTTTATTAGCGATTGATATTGTCTAACCCTCCGTGGGTTGAATATTGTAGTTCCTTGCTAAAATGATTTGGAGTGCTTACGGCTTCTATTCGTGGTAGCCATGTTTTACCCAGGATGAGTTTAAACAGGTATATGATGGCGTTATTGCGTTTAGACGTAAATCGGCACGAGACCGAAGAAGAAAATGTCTGTTTATCTTATAAATACATATTCCCAGATGGAGTCGAGTTATTCGTGAGGAAAGTTCAACATTTATCAGCCAAATTGAAGTATGATGGGAATGCCGATTGTTGAATATTCAGAATTTTGTAATGATCATAAATAGAAGGTAGGCTGTGAAAATGAATATTCATGGCTTTCCGTAAGGAGAATATCAAAGTGGGGGTTCTCTTGAAGAGAATTCCATGCCGCTTTAATATTCTGGGGTGTTGGAACTCAGCGTTTCTCCAAGATTACCTGTTGACTCTAAAACATTTAATGCTGAATTTGCTCACAAAATGCTGACGATCGGATTTCGTTTACAGAAAGACGTATACGTACAGAAAGTACGTATATTTTTTAGAAGGGTCTTCTCAGCGTCTGAACTATCGAGGAATGAATGTAGTGTTGTTGGTGACAGACGTTTCTGGCTAATTTTGTTATACCGATGTCCTGCAGACGTGAGGTCAGACTAGGATTCCATTGAAATATCTAGTCGCTTAACCACTAAGGAAGAGAATTATTGCTCGGTCACGGTACAGTTGATGTAACTGTAATAAACAGTTGAACGTCGTGATATAAGGTGCTAGCCTTTTATTTGGGATCGGCGGTTATTAACGTCCATCTCCCAACAGAATGACAAAAATATAGCGGGATTTTCTCGCGTCTTCACCGTGAAGTATGATTTATTTCGAAAAGAACATGGATTACGTGGAGCACGAAGAATCACTGCTCTCAGAATAACCCCGTGGCGGGGAAAACTGAAGCTGTCGAGAATAAAAGAACTAAAAGTACTACCATTGTACTTCGACTCTAAAGTGGAAATCCTATTTTTCACGAGTGAAAAAATCGACCTGAATGGGCCAACAACAAAAGGACGTTCCGGATTTGAACGGAACTCGAGCCAAGAGAAGGTGGAAATATGAAGGTCCTGGCCTACAAAAATGGATCTTCCAATTTTAGAAAGATTTCGCGGAACTGGATAATACGTAGAATCAGGTCATTCTGCAGGCTTGTGATCTTAAAGAGTATTGGTGAATATGTAGTGAAAGGTGGTGATGATGTTCTCTCCATTCCCCTCGAATTTCTCACCACGTTCTGTTAGCAACGTGGACCTATAGATAGGATTCTGCATCCGCTTCACATACTGCAGTAGCTAGCACTTGAGGTATACAGTCTAGTTTTGAAACATAGTGAGAAAAGACGTTCCCTAAGGATAAAATCGTATTCACCGATGTTATTGGTAGAAGCTTAACGGAAATAATTGGCTCATCGGTCGTCAAATTTCCCAGACGTTTCGTGAAATTGTACCTCAGGGAATTGATTTGTTTGTCTTAGACAATGGGGCCGAGGTTCTCCAATGATGTCGTAGCCGAGCGCGTTGGAACAGCAAGTTCAACTAATAAGGGTTCCGAAGGCGTCCTAATGGTCACTCAGCTGAAGAACGATCGGCCAAGTGAGCACATAAGTACCATTACCCGGCATCGTATTGTCTCTCAGAGAAACCCCTAGAAAGCATTACTTGGCACGAAGTGTATCGGGGTCACACCCTCCAGAGAGTTAGGGACCTACTTAGAGGAGAACTTCGATGCCAAGTCGTACATCCGCTCAGCCACCTCTTTTCACGAGTAACATTGCATCTTATTCGGCAAAGAAGTTATCTTTCTTTACCACCCAGAGAACTGCCAGTCTAATATTTTGTCGGAGATTCTCGCGACAGCGCTTCTCCGCCAAAACATCTCATCTTCGCCCACATATTTCTCCAGGAAGTAATGCAATCCTCTTTTTCTTTTTATGCAGTCGTGGTATTTCTTCAGGGAGCTTCCGTTTCGGCCTTGCTCCCTTTCCTCGACCCAGATTTATAAAGGGCACCGAGAAAATATCCTCGAGAGGAAGATGAATTCATCCAATCAGTGGTGCAGTAAGCTCTACTTTGCTCTCGAACCGTCTAGAGTTGGAGTTGGTCGTCATTTTCACCGCAGAGCGAAATTGAGTTGTCGATTTTGATTTACGACTCTAATTCATTCCACGTAACGGTAGATTTAAGAACCGAACAGTCCGCTGAGGTAGCAGTATAGCTCCGAATATGAGGATCGGTGTTCCAACAAGTTAGGCGAGAATGAGCTTAGAGCGGTTCCGCACCGAATACGATGAGGAATGGTGAAAGAGATGGAAAACGTGACTCACATACTTGGAGTCATGTCTTGAATACAGCAATTACGTTGTCGAAGCCCTACATGAACTGAAAACGAGCATCCCAAAGAGCTCCAGGGCGGCACTGGTTTCTATTCTGCTGGTTATGCAATGTAGAGAAGGACTCTTGACGCTCATTAACTATCATGAGCTTCACTTGATTTGTCGAATCTGCGTCCGGAATGTCTCAGAATGCCACAGTGTGCTGTAATCCAGAGGGGAACTCAATTTGTCCGTACTATTGATTTTCAGCTTGCATTAGTCCATTGGATGCATGTTGACTCGGATATACCATACTCTGTTTATCCGAATCTATATTGTCTTAAACTTTGAATTTCGTCAAACAGTTCCGGGCTGGGCCCCAACGTGGGAAACAGGAGGTGAGGTTTTTAAGTGGGTAAAAAATCTCCATATACCCGGGTCTTTGGTTGCGGTCCCCCTGATATCTTATGAAGATTTTCCTCACCTTCCTCCCGGAAAAAAAAAAACTTGAATATTTCATTCATCATTTGGAAGTTTAACAGATTGTTGTTTGAATTAGCAAAATTTACTGTATTTGTAATCATCTATTTATTTATTTATTTATTTTTTTTTTAAATGCTCAAGGTTATTCGAACGCGTTCCCCAACAGTGAGTCATGTGAATTGGGGCAACGAACCCTGTAGCTGTTTGAAAACTTCGAGTTCCTCTAAACATATAGGTTACCTACAGGTCAGCAGGTTTAACTATTGGTCAAAATCATGTAGGTTAATGCGCCTCACGTTCCACTCCTGGGCGCAAATTACACCAAACAGTCACGGGACGGTTACACTGCACAGCGGAACGCTGGCAGCTTTGAATTCCACACGTGAAACGGTCGCGCAAGAGTATCCCGGATCTTGCGGGAGAATCCCTGATCTCACAGTACAATGAAATAGGTTCGCGAGGTTGTCAACACAGAAATGCCATCTGTTACGAGTCAAGCAGCCCTATTCATGTGCGTCCCGTTGAATGCTTACCTGGATAACTGCTCTACGAGAATTCCCATCCTTCCCTTGGTACTCTTGTTTTGCGACCTATTGATCTCACTTTCTACTGTCGTGGTCTTTGGCAACTATTGGTGAAGGAGGGGTTTTAAAGTCACGAGGAGTGTTGCTGCAAGCGCCCCATTAGGTGCGAACGAGGAGTTGTAGGGTTGCCAATCATCTAAACGGCGGAGAAACTTGAAGAAGCCAAAACAAATTGTACTTTCTCGGTAACCGAATGAGTTCGAATACTCCGAAGCGAAGCCGAAAGTCGATGTGTTATTGTTTAGGAGAGAAGTCTGAAGTGAGAATGAATCCAATTTCCCGCGAATCGTACTACGTAGTTGGGCATTGGGTCACAATCCCTCTCAGTCTTTCTGTGAATGTGAGCATTTTCTTCCTTCGCTCGAATCCACGATGTCAGATTGGGCTTCAACGTGAGTTCTCTCTTTTTGTGCAGGTGGACAATCAGCAGAACTTCACATTATAAACCATCCTAGAGAACATCATGGATATTAATCACCACAATTCCGTTTAGCCACAACGCTGTTTCTAGAGCGAAACAGTGTTCAGTTTGTGCGTTGTTTTAAACACAACAATCGCGAGAGGACCCAGCAACTCTCTTATCCCGACAACGAGAAACAATGCTTGAGAGGGTCGAATGGATTAGATATGTAGACCGCAGACGTGATGGCAAGCCGTCACTAAGTTCGAATGGAGCAGTGAAATGAAAGGGACCCTCGGGTTTAAATAATTGAATCAAGTTGAAAAGGGCTCGTGGGAAATTCGACGTTAACTCCATAATTCAAGCTGTATGGCCGTAGGTGAGGGGTGGGAGGCGTTGGAAAATCGAGAAGTATCTCATGGGGTTCATGGA
>CM034003.1:26604200-26637873 GCA_019603395.1 Cyrtorhinus lividipennis | reverse complement strand
TTAGCTTCTTAAAAATTAGTGGGAAAACGATACCCCCACACGCCCTAGTCGTCAAAAATATCGAACCTGGGGAATCAGTGGATATGGCGTGTCCCGGACTCATTCCAACAGATTCAGGGCCAAAGAATTAGTGGAAAATGATACCCCACACGCCTAGGTACAGAAAATCTTGAAAACATATGTACAAAATGTGTAGGTAGATAACGATTTTGACCCATAACTTCTTCCGGTGGCTGCAAGCGTTCTGCGCGACCATTTTCATTGATCAGTGTCCAAATGTATGGAAAATGAACCCCGATCGGGCCTGAAGAGTTCGAGGACGAATGTAGGACCAGGAACAGACCCATGACCCAAAATTTTAGATTTTAGAAAAATTGTCTACCACCAAAAACGTAACGGAAGGCGGACGGACATATTTGCTTTTGGTTGGTTATTCCTTGAATATCAACCGATGTTTTCATGATAATGGTCAACATCTCCGATCGGCTCAAAAATTTTTTTATGGACGTTTTTCATGATGTCCTGATCAAAAAAGGTCAATGTTCCGTCCGCCGGACGCAGTTCATTGTCCACGCCAGTTTTTGGTAGCAAAAAATTTCTAAAAATCTGAAAATTGGGTCAGGGGTCTGTTCCCGCCGAGACGGATAATACGAAATCTTTTCAGCCCGATCGGGAACCAAATTTGGGGGGGGGCAATATGTCGTTTTTGAAAAAATGGATTTCGAGATTTTGGGCGGATTAGGCGAGAAGGGTGTCATTTCCACTAATTTGGACGCTGAACCCCAATGAAACGGGGTCCAGAACGATTGGCACCCACTGGAGGAAGAAGGATGGGTCAAATTGGGTATTTAGACCCATTTGCTATGTGTTTCGGGATTTTTGCTACCTGGCGTGTGAGGGTATAGTTTCCTCTAAATTTTGAAAGCTGAATTCCATGATGTGGGTCCCAGAACGATTGGCCACCCACCGGAAGAGTTATGGGTCAAAATGGGTATGTATCCACCCATTTTGTATGCGTCAGGATTCTGGTGCCTAGGCGGGACTGTGGGGTATCATATTCCACATACAATTTGGACCCTGAATCGAATTGGAAATTAGGGGTCTGGGACACGTTCACACCCACTGTTTACCCCATTCGAGGAATAACCAACCCGTGTGTAAGAATTTGCCAGATTTTTGATCATCGACACCTTGAAACGCCTAGAAAAAAATTGGGATAACCACGGAAGTGGTTAACCTTTTGCATAAAAAACATAGTCCTATTAACCACCCTTCCTTTAACTTCGGCCCTCTACTGCCATATAAAACCCAGAAGCTTACCCGTCTTCCCTGTATTGCGCCTTGACTAATGACATCTCAGTACGAAAGCTCTTGCCACACCATGCCAAACTTGATAGGTAGGACGGAACTGACTCTCTTCCTAATAATATATGTCTCACAATTACCCTACCCCTATACATTTAATACTAAAAACGTCAGCCATTAAAAAACCTGATTGATTGACGCTAATACGGCATGAATTTCAGGTGAAACACGTGACGAATGATGGGAAAATTTCGATATTAAAAAAAATTTCCATATTCACATCAATATTGGTTGTTGGTTGGGTTATTCCTGAAAATCAACCTATTTTTCATGCATAATGGTCAACCTCTCCGATTGGCTCAAAATTTTTTTATGGACGTTTCATGATGTCCTGATCAAAAAAGGTCAATGGTACCGTCCGCCGTACGCCGTCCCGCCCGTCCACGCCGTTTTTGGTAGTAGAAAATTTTCTAAAAATCTGAAATTTGGGTCAGGGGTCTGTTCCCAGCCTGGGACGGGTCCTCCAACTTTTCAGGCCTGATCGGACCAAATTTGGGGGGGTAGGGTCAAAATGTTTTTTTGAAAAATGGATTTTCGAGATTTTGGGGATTTAGGCGGTGGGGTATTCATTTTCCACTTAAATTTTGGACGCTGAATCCAATAAAATGGGTTCCAAACATCGGCACCCTACGGAGAAGTTATGGGTCAAATTGGGTATTATTACCATTTTGATATGTGTTTTGAGATTCTGCGAACTAGCGTGTTGGGGGTGTGGGGTATCATTTTCCGATAAATCTTGGACGCGTAATGTCAATGAAGTGGGGTCCGGAACGATGGCACCTCTGGAAGAAGTATATGGGTCAAATGGTATTTGATTACCCATGTGGTGACTTCAGCCGAATAGACAAACAAAACAAATAGTCATACTCTGTTGTTTATAACCAGCTTGTTAAACTTAGCAACCATTTGAAGCAGGTTGCCTAAAATTCTTTTTACTGTCCGAGCTTTTATTTACCATTCAATCAATTTAAACAATATATAATTAGCCTTTCTAAATTACCTACGTTTTCTCAAATTATATTAGGAAATTAGTGTCGCTAGTGCCCCATAGATACACCATCTGATATGTGTTTCGGGAATTTCGCACTAGGCGAGTAGGGTTGTCATTGTCCAACTAAATTGTTGAACGCTGAATCAAATAAAATGGGACCGAACAATTGGCACCCACTGGAACGTAGTAATGGTCAAATGGGTATTTAGCCAATTTTGATTATGTGTTTTGGGATTTCTGCTAACTCGGCGTGTGGGGTTACCATTGTTCCACTACATTTTGGACCCTGATCGATTGGATAGGGTCGGACCGCCACACCCACGTTTTTCCCCATTCGAGGAATAACCAACCCGTGGTTGTAAGAATTTGAAGCATTTTGTTATATTTGCAGATTATCAATGTTTTGATTCTAAACACTAGTGGTATATAAAAACGTCCGTCGTAAACGACATTGACTCATTCATTGCTGAGGTACTGCCATTAATTAATTCGAATTTGTCTGCAATTGCAGCTCCGATGGTCACCAAGCAACGCTCGCTGGGCCAGGACAATCTTAAAATGCATAGCGAAACAAAAAACAAATTCAGCTCAAGCGACCCGAAACAAATCGCCAAGCCTCGAGACATCCAAGAGCGGAAAAGAAAACGATCAAAAACCTAAACAAAGGGAAGCGAGGGAAAGAGGAATTTGAATTTTAAACACTTTGTTATAAACAAATCTTGTTAATTGTAATATATACCAAATTGATTTAACTGTTGTTTCACTCACTGTCCAAAACGATGAAAATATCCAGCCGTTGGGTAAGATAAATGCAAAGCGGGGTTACACATGGACGCCGGTTTCTCCATTAGCCGGCAACTGCGGTTGATATGGGTGAGGAAATACGTTTGATTTGGGTGTTCACATGGATGCGTTTTGCGGAAGAGCGGTTCGTGGAGTGATCGGTGGCAAATCGGAGACTAACAAAAACGGACGAAAACAGTGGGAGATCGCCCGAGACCCACTGCGCAGCGTGATGCGGCAAATATCAAATAATTGATGTATACAGACCTGCGGCACGTCAGCTCTTGGTATGTACGAAATTCAGTGCTGTGCACGTGATTTGGACATCCCTGAAGTAAAGGATGAGGTTGATAGAAGACACGTACAAAAACCTTACAACACAATTGCTCGACACAGAAACCCACTCATCAGTGACTTCGCCAAACAGCCCCCTCCACGCCTCTTGAACGGTTGAAAAGAAAAAACACTACGCGATCTACGCCCATAAATTAGTAGGACTGCGGTTGCGTAGACACCTACCCACATGTTCCACGCATTATACTACCTGTAATGCGTGTAATGCAGTGCATTTGTCAAACTAGAGGGTAATTTAAATAAATACAATAAAAGTTGACTTGTTAAAAAAAAAAAAAAAAAAAAAAAAAAAAAAACGACCTTGCGGCAGCTGTGATGTGAAGACCCGTGGAGCAATAGATGGCCGCGAACGCGTTTCGCCGCCCAAAAGGACCAACGGAAAAAACGCGTCCATGTGAACATATACGCCATTTGGATTTGTCTTCATAAGAAAAGAAACACGATGATAAGTGAATAAAATGATGGGAAATAGGATGAGCCGGACAACCTGGAACGATTAGACCAGCTCAAATTTCAAGAATGCTTCCGCTTTGCATCGTTTCTCGTTCTATTTTTCCGACTTTCCTCGATATACTTGGCATATTTTCCCTAAACGACAGTTCTCTTCAATTATAATCCGTCTCTCCACCTGAAAAAAAGTAATAACCGTGAATAAACTGCGAGAAAGCTGAAATTGAAAGTAACATTACTGGCATTTCACCGTGGGTTCCTTCACTTTTCATAAGTGAGTAGTCTTTAGAGGCATTTGTGCTAAGAACCTGCTCCGAGTTGGCAACCAATCGTAGGCAATCGTGCGTAGGTAAATCATCCTCGTTATATCCAACCTGGAACCAGAATCGATTATTTACTTTAATAGAAAGCTTAGCTGTTGAGAAAAACCGATTTGAGGAATGCTCAAGGTCACTCTATAGTATCATAAATGTAATTTCAGGGCAAGGTTCCCCCATTAATTCGCAATATGGTGTTAGCCAATGTTTGAAATTTCGGGAGTGGTGTCACCACCCATACAACGCTCAGCAGGGTCAACTTATAGAGCGAAGCCGGATTCAATGGTTGGAAACCAAAATGAGACAATTTTGCATACCTCGGTCAATCAGCTGCCATGCAAATACATGGTATTATCACGGACAGTGATCGTATTCGTCGCTCTACAACGACGAGGCAAAACCACCAAATCAGGCAGCCAGAGAGAAGATCGGAAGAAGGCCCTAGGTGAGCGGCAACCGCAATAGGCAGCTGACCACAGAGAAAGTTGGAACAGACTCTTATCCTGATCGTGGAGGTTGGTTGTAAAAGAAACCATGGGAGAAGTGGATTATTTTGTGACGCAGTTTCTTTATGGTCTACCTGAGGGAAGATGAACAGAGCACAGAGCCCTGTATGCCCATACGGTGATGCGTCTGGGATGAAGTCGAGCACACTCTTTTCGTGCGAAGGCATGAGAGGAGCGTATGGTTCCGTCTCAGGAAGTTGGTGTATTTACACCAGAGACTGCCGTGAGCAAAATGCTGCAGAGCTTTGCAAAATTGTGTAGGATTTTTTTTTTCAAATAATGCATTATTTATAACTATATACAGAACACAATCACATTCCAATTATCAAATGCTACAACCCCTGTAAGAAAACTGTGCTGGGGTTGGAGTTGCAGTGTTACATTTTATTAGTAAGACAAAACCGCATTATACTTCGCCCCTAAAATTGTCCCTAATTAATATAGATTTACATGTCAAATTAATGTTAATTGAGAAATAAATGAAATCTGCACCTCAAGGGCCAGAAAAATAATTAATTAAAGATCCACCTATACGAGCAGTGAAGTAAAGATAATGACAGAGATGTTACTCTATCACAGACCGCGCTTTCCGAGACATTCCTCAGAGTTTACAATGTTAGGATTTTCAAACTTTCTAACTGGAACTTACTGTAAACAAATTGTCCGAGATTGTAAGAACCTAAATTGGTTTTTGATTTCTAATTTGAATTTTTTTAATGAGACAGGCTGCGTTTTATTTTCGAATATATTATTAAACGCTTGAACACCAGGTAAAAGAAGGATCTCTGACCCGCCGACGTGAATCGCCCTGGGTATTTCTAAAGCCAATTTGCTTGCGACTCTATGTACTTTTCACAATATAATACTGTTCGTTAGGTAATTTTTGTACATTACAATCAGGGTGGTTTTCTCAAACAGACTCTTGAATTTAAGAATTTGTGTGACTTAAATAGCAAAATCCGAGGAAAAACCTGAGGGGCTTTTTGAAGAGTATTTTGATTAGAAGTTTTTGCGTAATTAAAATTTTGTTTAATTTATATATGTGCAAACCCCCATATTATTACACCATATAGCAGCTGAGATTAGATTGAATTAGTGCGTTATATACAATGTTTTTGTTTGTCTGACATGAAGTTACGTATTTCCAGCAGAACAGGTATATTTTCCTAAGCTTAGAATTGATTGAATTGGTATGATGCTCCCACGACAGAGTTTGGTCAATAGAGAACCTAGATATTGTATTATTAACCCTTCAATATTGGGGCAATCACACCCTAATTCACAACAATCCCCTTTATGACATACAATTTTGTCAAGTTCGTCGGATGTTGTTAGTCTTAAAGCGAAGGTAACAAAGTTCGTTTTCTGTAATTGAGATTAAGATTTGTAAGTTATACCAATGCGTAGCTTTTTCATATTGTGCTGCTTATAAACAATTTTGCCATGTCTCCCCTGTAATTATTAGAGCCGTGTCATCAGCAAATGAGACCAAGTCACCGTCAATGTCAATCTTGAATATTATCATTAATATATTAGGTACAAAATTGCACTTAGCACGGTTCCTGCGGGATTCCACAGGAGATTTCACAAACATCACTAATTTCATTTTCCACTTTCACCTGTTGCTCCCTGTTGTCAAGGTAGCTCTTATCCATAGTAAAAAGGTCCCATGAATCCATGTTTAATGAGGGTTTCGACAGAGTCCCATGCGACACAGTGTCAAATGCTTTTGAAAAATCTTTAAATACGGTTAACACCTTTTGCCTTTATCGAGATTGAAAGGATCGTCTCATGCAAAGAGGATTGCGTCTTGCGTACTTTTCCCCGACTGGAAACCGTATTGGCTGGGTCACAAAACAATATTGCCCAATATGTGCAGGAGTTCTCCGAAAAAAAGTTGAGAGACTTCGTGGCCAGGAAGCGGATGAGGAATCTAACCTAATGGACAGAACGTGGCAAGCTGGTCGTAGAATGAAGAGCAAAGAAGCCTTTTTCGAACCTCTCACAGGGGGGACGTAAAGATTTTTAGGCCACTAAATGAAGGACTCGGAGGTGAGAGAGTCAAGATGGAGAGGCTTTAAGCCGAAAAGAGGGGGACCACCCCGAAGAAATGTCCCAATGTCGGGGTGGACCTTTTTCCCAGGAAAATCAAGGGACCACTAGCAGCCGCCCCCAAAAAATTCATAGCGGAGACAAGTGAGCGAATGCATACCATTTTGTTTCCTCTAAGATGGGACAGGCACAGGAATCACCAAATGGGTTACGCTGAGATTTATAGGGAAGGATCACTCCTTCATTGTTTGAGCAGTTGTGAGCCAAGTCCAGACTGCCCGCATTGCCAAGCCGTCCCTTCACCTCGAGTAAGTTTATAAGTTCACATCAGCACCTTACCTACAATTTTCAAGGGGTGATCAGGGGTACTCAATTATCGGAGAAGTGAGGAACCCATGAAAAGGGTGTTTGACGCTCTTTCCAACGGTGTATCAAGATTTGAGATTATGTTGAGAATTAAGGGAGTTATAAGACAGTATCAGAAACAGTGGTGCTCCTCCGGCAGGAGTAATACCAATACATCAAATTGCAAGGGAGAGGAAAAGGACGTACGAGCGACGGGAAGAGAGCTCTGGCCTCAATTAGCCAACAAGAGCGGGAACACACACAACTCCTGGCAGGCAATCTGGGAGAACAGAAACGAGAGGAAGATGGACGGCTCGAAAGGTGCTTAATATACGTCCCTGGCTAGAGAGGAAACACCGGTGAAGTTAACTATCATATACCGCATTTGCTCTCTGGTCACGGGATGTTCTATCAGTACCTCCATAGGATGCGTATTGTGGAATCTCCAGGATGCCTGCATTGCACCAACGAAGAGGCAGCGTTCAACACACATTTTCGAATGCGAGAGGTGGGGAAAGAGAGCGATGGCAGATTGCAAGGGAGCTAGAAATGACCAGCCCTCCCAACCTGAGGAGATGATGACCAGGATGCTCGAGAGCAAGTCAAAGTGGAATGTGGCAGGATACACCCAAAACATCCTGGAAGGAGGAAAGGGCCGGCAACGGGAACTGAGGCAAATGGGACCAGCTAGCACGCAGAAATCGGAACCCAGCCTGATAGTAATGTGTCAAAACAGTTCCGGGCTGGGCCCCAACGGTGGAAAAAGGAGGTGGGTTTTTATTGGGTAAAATCTACATGCCCGGGTCTTGGTTGCGGTCCCCCAATATCTTATGAAGATTTCCTCACCTTCCTCTAAAAAACGGAGTTATGGCCGTTTTCGTGACGTCGCGTGACATCGCGGAATTGATCTTGAATCGTGAATTATTCAGAAATAAAGCCTCTGTGGGAAAAAGACAAGAGACATTTTTACACGTTTTATTATGTTCGCTTTCGTGTTCCCATGTTATCTTGTTATCTTGGGTAAAATCTGTCAAACATAATTTCACCTACTTCCTGATGTGCTATCGCTCTAAAATTTTCATATATTTGTTTTCGATGACAATACATTTAGTATATATATTTATATTATTATCATATCACATATTCATATCATATCACATATTACGCCACTCTCAACACAACATAGTCATACACTGTTGAAAAAGCGCCCACGTTTTTTGTTCCGTGCTATATGCCGCTTGTTTTCTTTTTTTAGTACTGTAAAAAACGTGGTTTTTTAGAAAAATTTTTTTTGTTGCAAATGAGTTGTAGAATCCCTTGAAGGCTGCTAACACTAAACGGAGGAATAGTATAAAAACTCAATTTGTTTGCGGAACGCAAGGAAAAAGTAGATGCATTCTTTTCGGGCTGTAAAATTAATCAAATCCTACCTAATAATTGGGATCCACGTCACCAATCGACCTTCCATCCTGAGATGTCTCGCTGCGAAGGAGAGGAGATCGTGAAGCAGTTGGCCCATCCCGTATTGAATTTTACTTGGTAGATGAGTCGGTAGGTGGCGCTCTTCGATGGTCTTCTCCACTCTGGAGGTGCCAAGACGCTCTACAGATTCCCTCACGCCGTACGGAGCTGCAGACAAATCAAATCAAATATTCATTCATTGGCAACAACATAAATCCACACCAAAAACCAAAGGGGAATAAAAAATATATAATTATATAACTTTGAAAATTTTAACATAACTTAAATAAATACCGTTGCCCACCGAAGAATAAGTTTAAAAAACTTGTGCTCTTCAGCGGAGTTTAGAAAATTAGAAACAATGTAAAGCACTAAATGGTGAACTAAATGCCAATATGTAAGAATAAACGTACATTATATTAACATAACTATCCGTCGAACCAAAAAACTCTAAAATAGAAAATATAAAAGGAAAAATCCCCCGGAAAGCCAGTGAGTTATAAGCTAGAGCTCAATTTTTCTTAAATTTAAACTGGAATTTAAGAGCTTTGACAGATAAATTCCTTAGGTAGAATTTAGTGTTAGCTCTTGGCAAAATTATACCAGACGAACTAAAATTTCGACAGCTAGTTGCAACTGAAACATGATCACTTTTGATCCCAGAACGAAATAAGTGTATGCATGATTGAAATGAAAATATTTGAGTGGTTTTTTACATCAAACTGCTCATAAAGGGACGTTGAGTACCTCATATTTTTATTTAATATAATTTTTAAAATGCGATTTTGAGCTGTTTGCACCTTTTTAATTAGAGATTTGCACTACCCCATAGAATGGTGCCAGACAAGAATAGGCTCGCTTAGGGCGAGTAACTAGAACAGGGGTTAGGGGTTAAACTCTCAACTCACAAAATGGAGCGTAACAAGAAACTAGTTTAACTCCTCATCAGCTGGTTAACCCTGACCGGCCGTCATCCACAGGTTAACCCGCTGGTCAAACTTCTGATTGGGTAACCCATCGATTCTAACCTCCCCCACGAGTCCGCCATTTTACCAGTGTACCTCTGCTCAATGGAAGAGACTTGTATCTGTTTTCAATTATGGTAAGGTTATACCGTGTAGGTTATACCTTACAAGCGGGAATATGAAGAATAACCTTCATATCACTCGTCACTTATCAAAGGCGGTGTGCGAATATTTTGTGATATTGGTAGGTTATTCCTTGAATATTTCTTCATGATGGATCAACATCACTTGCTATAATCGAGCAATTGATGGTAATCATAGTTGTAGGGTTTCAATTGCACGTGGTTTAGATTTGATTCGGTTTTGACCACCGCGGTTCCCTTTGATACCTTCACATTGACCAGGTTTGCCATCCGAACCACACCAATGGCGCTGCTCAAGCGTACCAAGTGTCCTGAACTGAGTGGGGAGGCTTCATTTCTTTCTGATATCCTGGATTCGAGTTACAGCAGTTTCCAAACCGCAAGAACCGACACATGTTTCTGGTTCTATACAGTTTTAAAGGGGCTTGTGCCATGGTAGTTTCAATAATCTTCCTTACATTTATCATGTCACCACCGAATCAAATTCAAGGCCCAATAGAACCGTACAAAGGTAAAACGAGCCGTACCGTTTATATACAAGTCTGTATAAAACTTGGGACTCGCCAAGGGTTGCTATAGGCCTCTGTTTGCTTTTATTTAGAGCCTATTGCAAGAAATATAAAAACGTTGAGTACGCATTAGCTATTCTACATTCCTACAGAGGTAAAATTACAATAGTAGCCAACCCCTGTGAATGGATTTGCAGTGTTTTGGTTGATTATTGAAGGAATAACTTTCATGCAAACAATCTCTCCGATTTGGCCCAAAAAATGTTTCTGGACTTTCAAGGTGCCTAGATCAAAATTAGCAAATGTCCGTCCGCCCTCCACGCCAATTTTGGTAGTAAAGAATGTCATAAAAATTTGACATTTGGATCAGGGGTCCGTTCCTGGCTCTAGTTGGTCTTCGAAACATTTCAGCCCGATCGGACCAAATTTGGGCGGGGTAGGGGTCAAAATGTGTATTTTGAAATATGGATTTTCGAAATTTTGGGCGATCTAGGCGTGCGGGGTATCATTTTTCACTAAATTTTGGACGCTGAATCCATTGAGGTGGGTTTCAGACCGACTGGCGCCCACCAGAAGTGGTTGCGGGTCGAAATGGGCATCTATCTATTTATTTACCCAATTTTCTCCATGCCTCTGATCCGAGGAATAACCAACCCCTGTGACTTCCATTAAATATGTGGATGGAAATCAGATAAGAAGGTTTTCAACCATTATTCACAGTTTTTGGATAGGAATACATTAGTTTTACCCTGGCTAACTCGCAAGCATGCTGGTTAAAAACCCATTTTTGCCTTGAGTCATATTTCAGGTACAAAAAATTCTGCAAAATATAGGATGTCCACCGCGACAAACAAAAATCGATCAAAACCCCAATCTGGAATTTGAAGAATTGAACCAATTTAAAGGCTTTTTTTCACCCGGACAGCGGTGGACATTTTGACTTTTTTAACGATGTGAATGTTAGGGGTGTAGTTAATAAACCGAAGTATTAACGCAGAATCACCCACTTACGATCAGTTATGATGGCGTCGAGCTGAAGATGATTATTCCACAGAGGGAGAGAGAAATCAGCGACGACGACGTCTACGTATCGATCAGCCAATCCATATTGCTTCATATTAGCCAATATATTTTCATCTTCTCTGGGCTTATTCTAGAAGTTTCAGAACAATTCGATTATGAATAATATAAAGGAAGTCCGTATAAATTATTAGTAGGTAATATTTGTAATTTTGTAATTTATATTTTGCAAGGGGTATTTTTAATTTTGGTTGGTAGTTAGTTAGTTATACCTTCAATAATCAACCTATTTTTTTCATGCAAAAAGTCAATCTCTCCGATTCGGCCCAAAATTTATTTCTAGAGGTGTGTTCTAGAGGTTTCAAAAAAGTCAAATGTCCGTCCGCCGTACGCCGATTTTGATAATAGAAAATTGTTAATTATTCATCATATTATCACTATCATTACTAACTTTTGGACGCTCAATCCAATGAAATCTACCAAATTTCGAATGTGTTTTTGACATTTCTGGTACCTAGGCGTGTGGGGTATCATTTTCCAGTAAATTTTGGACCCTGATTCGATTGAAACGGGTCCGGGACCCGCTACACCCACTTTTTCCCCCATGTTAAAGAAATGAGTCTCTATGCGCCTGGTACAAGGACGAAACCAACCCCTGTGTAAGAATTTACAGCGTTTTGGTTGGTTATTTCTTGAATAATCAACCTATGTTTTCATGATAATGGTCAACCTCTCCGATTTGGCTCAAAATTTTTTAATGGACGTTTCATGATGTCCTGATCAAAAAAGGTCAATGTCCGTCCGCCATACGCCGTCCGCCGTACACCATACGCCGTCCGCTGTCCATCGTCGGCGCCGTTTTGGTGTAGAAAATTTTCTAAAAATCTGAAATTTGGGTCAGGGGTCTGTTCCCAGCCGAGATGGGTCCTCGAAACTTTTCAGCTTGATCGGACCAAATTTGGAGGGGGTAGGGGTCAAAATGTGTTTTTTGAAAAATGGATTTTCGAGATTTTGGGTGATTTAGGCGAGTGGGGTATCATTTTCCACTAAATTTTGGACGCTGAATCCAATAAAATGGGTCCCAGAACAATTGGCACCCACCGGAAGAAGTTATGGGTCAAAATGGGTATGTATCCACCCATTTTGTATGTGTCAGGATTTCTGGTGCCTAGACGTGTGGGGTATCATATTCCACTAAATGTTGGACCCTGAATCGATTGGAATGGGTCTGGGACCCGCCACACCCACTGTTTCCCCCATTCGAGGAATTACCAACCCGTGTGTAAGAATTTGCAGATTTTTTCCGAACGTTTCAAATTGTCTACATCAAAATAAGCAAATGTCCTTCCCCCGCGTACACCGATTTTGGTAGAAGAGAATTTTCTAAAAATCTAAAATTCAGGACAGGGACTCGTTTCCGGCTCTAGTTGATCCTCAACACAAGGGGGGATGGGCGTGGATGGATGGATTCTCGACATTTTTGGCGATTAGGCGTGTGGGGTATCATTTTCCACTAAATCTTGGACGCTGAACCCAATGAGACTGGTTCCGAAACGATTGGCATCCACTAGAAGAGGATGAGTCAAAATGGGTATTTATCTACCAATTTTGAATGTATTTTCGTGATTTAAGTACCTAGGCGTGTAGGGTATCATTTTCCACTAAATTTTGGACCCTGATTCGATTGGAATGGGTCCGGGACACGCCACACCCACTGTTTCCCCATGTTTGACGACTTAGGCTCTAGGTATCACTATGAAGCTATTCTAGAATATTGATTTGTAGAGCGTATACCCTCGCTTGTTTCCTGGTCGGTCGTGATTTTCCATGCACCATCAGGTAGTCCAGGTCAGCTCCTATAACGTAGCCTCCAAACTGAGCAGCGCTGATAAGCAATGAACCTGCAATAACGTTGTTGAATTGATTAGCACGGCTTTTTATACCCAAATCGTGGGTTCTTTCTTTTTTTGTAATATACAAAACTAACCAGATCCGACGAAAGGATCAAAGACGAGAGAACCATTCCGAACGAGAGCTTGGTTCGCCATAATCAACGAAAGTTGAGGGTCCATACTTGTATTGCCGATAAACTTCCTCGTTTTGAGAGACAACTTAGCTATCAAGTCCCTTTGGCCTTCAGCAACCTACAGACAAATTTGCTGCAAACATTTCCGTAGATTGGCGCAACTAATACACAAGAAGCTATTTTACCAAAATTGAAAGAAAACTCACGATTGGGCCGAAATAATAATCCTGAGGGTTCTCCGGTATGTTGACGTGATCGTGACTATAAAATTCGATGTATTGGAATGACACGTCAGGGTCCTTGAGATTGACGGGACCTTGGAAAGGAAGGTATTCAAACGACTGAAAACAGATAAATATTACACATGTTACACAGATTGATTGAAGATGTTGATTATGAATGAGAACTTCTGCAAATGGTCTTTCACAGTTTCAATTTTCGCATTTGGGTGGCATCAAAATGAGGTTGACAGATGAAATTATAAGATTTTAGAATTTTTTATATATTTTTTTCCTACTATTTTAGCGGTGTTCCTAATTATTTGAGAAAATAAATGCGGTCGTCGGACATTGGGCTTGAGTTTCAAAATCTTGCATACCCTGCATTACAATTGGGTCGTTATTCTTTGAATAATCAAGTTATGTTTTCATGCAAAAAGTCAATCTTTCCGATTCGGTCCACAATTTTTTTCTGGACGTTTCAAAGCGACTAGATTAAAAAAAGCTGCAAATTCTTACACACGGGTTGGTTATTGCTTGGACAAGGCACATGGAGACTCATTTCTTCAACATGGGGGAAATGGGGAAAACAGTGGGTGTGGCGGGTCCCGGACCCATTCCAATCGATTCAGCGTCCAAAATTTAGTGGAAAATGATACCTCACACGCCTAGGTACCAGAAATGTCAAGAACGCATTTGATTTGGGTGGGGCGGGGGTAAAAGAGGGCGCAGGCGCAGACGCAGGCGAGGACGTTCCTCGATGTGACAATACGAATCCGCTAAAATGCGACAAGTAACAGCGATGAAAAATGTGTAACGATATGAAGTGGGGGACGTGTCCGAGGTGACGACCGGTTCACGTTCGAGCTGGTCGACAAGACAATAAAAAGCTGATCACTACTTGAACCTTCCGTGTGCTCACATCTATCTCCCCTTTCCCACATCTCAACATAAAGTTGTTAATAATTATACACCTAGTTTTCAATTTATATCTCCCTGGACAACATTTAGCGTAGTGATTGTATTTATTACATAAGTCACATTGTTTCCCGAACGCTGGACAATTATACGCCGTAGGAATATTAATTCCTAATTTAGGAATTAGGATAACTAACGTAGGAATTAGGATTATTCTACCTACTAAATTTAAACATGTAACTGAAAATATTGAATATGTCATAATAGACACGAAGGATTAACCGATTCTAGGGTTAGACACTTCTGAGAAATTAAATATCATTAAAAAACTTGCTAAAATCGATGATGAAACTAGGGATGAAATAGACTCTAAGGAGAAAATTATAGAGAAATATAAAAGTGTATTTACAGGTGTGGGCAAATTTCCTGGAAATCCTTACGAAATAAAATTGAAGGACAATGCCACCCCTGTAAGTTACTCTTCACGGCGAATACCTAAACAATTACAATCGAAATTGAAAAATCACCTTGATAGACTAGAAAAGGATAAAATAATAGAAAAAGTAAAAGGCCCATGTTTGTGGCAGAATCCATTAGTGATTATTGAAAAAGATGACAAATCCCTAAGACTGTGTTTGGATCCTAAAGATCTCAATGCCCAAATTGTAGACGATAAATTTGAAATCCCAACACAGGAGCAAATATTTGACGACCTTAATGGCCAAAAATATTTCTCATTACTAGACCTGAAAGAAGGTTTCTATCAATGCCCAATAGATGAACAATCTTCTGAATATTGTAGTTTCGGAACTTTGTCGATATCCTGCCTTGCAATGGATATTAGGGGCTTATGATCCGTCTGTATTTCCACTTCACGACCATAAACATAATAATGGAATCGCTCCATTGCAAAGCAGCATCCCAACAGTTCCTTCTCTATTATAGAGTATCTCTGTTCTGTACTAGTCAGTGATCGTGAGGCGTAGGATATTGGATGGTTATTTTGCAACAACACGCATCCAATGCCCTCATTACACGCATCAGTTTGGATTACAATTGGTTCATTTTCATCATAATGTGTCAAAATTGGGCTATTGGTTAACAATTTTTTCAAGTTATCTACACATTGGGAATGTATAGGTTTCCACTCCCATTCTACATTATCTTTTGTTAGATCTCGTAGAGGAGCCGTATTAGCCGTTAAGGTTCAAGTAGTGATCAGCTTTTTACAGCGTTACAAAATGTGACTGGAAGGGCCCGGTAGAATAATAGCATTTCTAAGAACTATAAATAATGTAGGATCAGCCTGAGACTGGATTAACTGATGCTTTTGGCTTCACATTCAAGAGTCGCCATTACCTTTTGGTTGGTTATTTCTTGAATGGACTAGGCGAGTGGGGTATCATTTTCCACTAAAATTTGGACACTGAATCCAATGAAACGGGTCCCGGAACGATTGACGCCCTCTGGATGAGGTTATGGGTCAAAATGGGTACCTATCTAACCTCTTCGAATATGTGTTTTCGAGATTTCTGGATCTAGGCGTGTGGGGTATCATTTTCGATTAAATTTTGAACCCTGAATCGATTGGAATGGGTCTGGTACCCACCACACCCACTGTTAACCCCATTTTCGACGACTTAGGCGTGTGGGTTATCGTTTTCCACTAAATGTTGGACGCTGAATTCAATGAGACAGGTCCCGGAACAATTGGCGCCCACCAAAAGGTTATGGACGCTGAATCTATTTTAAAATTAGTCTCCATGCGCCTGGTCCGAGGAACAACCAACCCCTGTGTAAGAATTTGCAGCGTTTTGTTTCCTGAGCAATAGATAGGCTCATAACAACCCATTTCTCTTCTTGCTAGTGTAGAATTTCATTTTTGACAAAATTTTGTATACGTATTGCCGTTCAAGGGACAAAATTGGCTATGAGGTATGCGGAGGTGCACAAAGCAGCAACCTGACTCATCCAGAAGCCCCTGCTAACACTTAGACTAGCTTCAGCCAATCGATAAATGTTTAGCTACTTTGCTTACTTCTATTCGTTTAACTTTCTCAGATTGACTCTGCGATGAACCAAAGACTTCTACTTGAATTTTGAAAGACAAGTCGGGGCTGCAGTAGGGCCTGATGACGTTGTCCGGTAAGGAACGGAGATTCTCGTGGAACGGAATTTTGTTACAGGAATGACTCCACAGCTCAATGGCGTAGCGCAGTGTTACAGACCGGGAGCACAGTTTTTTCATATCTTCATTATCAGGAGCCTCCACAATCCAGAAAGGCTGCGTAATTGAAAATTATCCTGGTTAGACGCGAATAGTAGCGTAATGTTATCTCATTTCAGTAACAAACCAGCTTTAAATCCAAATACTCACATCCTCTGCTCGTTTTCGAACCCACGACAGACGAACTTGGAGCAGCGCAGCTATTGAATTGATTTCCTGTAAAAAAAAATGTTTATTTCCTCGTTAGTCACCCTCACCTGAAATGAACGGCACATGTTGCCGTTCTGTAGAAATCTCTGCCCAGCAATTCCTTGCAGGCGTTACCGCCTAAACTGCCCAGGCTTTGTCTTCGTTGCTAAGGTCCAAAATACCTCTCTTAGCAACGGCTCAGCCCCCATTTTCCAATGTAACCAATGTCACCGGCAAGACTGTAGCCGAATGAGCACTCAACGCGTATTATTTGGTTATTGGGCTTGCCCGTAAATATTTAAACAAACTGCAAGAACTTCACAAAAGCTCTATGAGCTGACTGTGCTTATGTCAGATGCCTTGTCGGCTTCGACGTACGACTTGATTCATTTCATTCTATATTTTTCAATAATGGCATTGCCTTCATCGACTAAAAACAATCTAAATCGGCGGAAATAGGGCACATGAGAATAACGCAAGAGCACCAACCTGTAACCTGAAGTCGAGATGTTCATAAGCGAACCAAAGGAGATACCTTTTCAGAGAACCCATCTCTACAGTATTATTTATTTTCAGATAAGTTACTAATGTAATCACGCTTTTTGTGATACCACAACTAACCAGGCATGTAACCAGATCGAAAACCCTACCTTCCATTCCTTCTGCCATGGGCTGGTTGCTGTTGCTGCTGCTGGACCCACTTCCCACATGCAAGACGAGGACTCATGTGGTGACGAGTCGATACTTATTTATCGATACATTTCCTCGATGTCTGCCCAGATTCCTTCGACGAAAGAGGTAGGGTCGCCAGGCATACTCTCTAATATATAAAATTCTCGTGTCACAGTTTTCGATGCCATACTCCTCCAAACGTTTGACCGATTTTGATGAAATTGTTTGTTCTTATCCGGTATCTATGAGAATCGGCCAACATCTATTTTTCATCTCTCTAAATGTTAAGGGTAGTCCACCCCTAAATTTTTTTTTTTTCAAACTTTTGTTCCAATTTGGTGTGTATTCTAAGTGTACAACCTAAAATTGGAGGTGACAATGAAATGAGGCCAATTTGTAGGGTCGCGATTGATCGTGCAATAAATCCACCTAAAACTACACTCACTGTATTTTTGGTTGGTTATTCCTTGAATAATCAATTTGGGGGCAGGGCTACAAAATAGTGTGGAAAAAATTAAAAACCAGTAGCGGCCCAGGCCCACTAGATCCTGTAGCAATGTAAATCGTCTATTCTCGCATCATGTACAGAATATGAGGATATTCAGTGAGATTGTCCCCTTATTCTCAGAAGAAGTCCTCAGATAGGCGGCCAGAGAATTTAATAATAAAATGGCCCCAGGACCAGACAGCGTGCCAGCGGAAATTCCTAAAATCGATGCTGAGACTAGTCTAGATTACTGGGAACGCATGAAACCTCTTCACAGCTGGAGTTTCTAGCAAGCGTTGGAAGCGAGCCCAAATTGCTTTCCTGGACAATATTAAAGGCGATAGAGGCGACTGTGCATGCTAGGCACAGCAGGGAAGGTATACGAGAAAATACTCCAACAGTGGCTGCAGCCAGCATTGGAGAAAGCAGGGAACCTCTCCTCTATTGGACACGGTTTCAGGAAAAGGTACTCAACCATTAGAGCAGTATCTGAGGTGCTCACCGTATTAAGTAAAACGCAAGAAGGTACTCAGCACACACAAAACGTGTTTTTCTTCGTGAGGTACCTACCTACCTATTCCAAATGTGGATTTTTTAAAAGATTTTAGTGTACCTAGCGTTTTGGGTATTTTTTCACTAAATGTTGGACTGAGTCCGGGACACTCCGCACTCGTTCTTTTCTCTCGTTGTTCATGCTCCAAGGAATAAAAACTTTGTAGAAGTATTTGCAGTTTTTGATCTGGACATTATGAACGCTAACAGACAAATTTTGGGGTCAATCGGAGAGGTTGCCCTCTGGCATGAAAGCCTTAATTGATTATTAAAGGATAAATAAATCAAAATGCGGGTGGTTTCCTCAGTTGTTACTAGGTATTTCATTATCTATTTACAATTGTCATCCTTCATGATTAAGTTGGTATAAGTAGAATTGGAGATCAAACATTGAAATCACTGAGTTTTCACAGATTATTCCTCAAAAGGGATAAAATTTCATATGTGACGATCACATTTCGTAGAGCCTATTCTAGATTAATTAGCAATTCTAGATTAATAGCAATTAATTTAATATTACCGCCTCCCCTTTGTGAGAACCCCACGCCGGATCAAACGTAAAAAAAAAAAAAAAAAAAAAAATCCGTTTGACTGAAAAAGATCTCCCCTGAAACAGCGCAAATAATAGTCGTGGTAAATACGAATAGTTGCAAAGTAAGTTGCTTCATTTCGCATTGAACTAATTTTCTGAGCATAAAGCACACCTATTTATACGTTTTTGCAACTCTTGTTCGCCGCCAATTTACGGGACTACTTGTCAGATGACAACCCATCTGGTTTATCTTTCTTTTCCGTCGTGTACTGAAATTAAATAAGTGCTTCGAACCTGTCATTCATTTAGAGGCCAGGCGCGTCAAATTAATCATTTGTTCGCCTATTCAGGAAAATACTTGAGCGGAAAATGTTCTATTCTTCATTTTTTACCTCATCGCCTCACCTTCAGATGCGCGTAGATACCTGAGTCTCTATCCTCTCGTCAATCTTTGATCGAAATCGGCGCAGAACCTATCGCGGCAGAATGTAACGCGCAATGTCCAGTGAAGATCAAATTCATACCATCAAGCCCGAGCCTAGATTTTCCTAAACCTACGTACTTAGCGGCGGCTCTTATCTCTTTGAGGACATTCTTATTCCTATAATGGTGACAACCAGCCTCGTCGTTGTCTTAAGCCATCATATTTATCCTGAAATTCCAAAATTCTCAAATCCAGTCATAATCCTCTAAACCAAACCAGTTCATCACCAACATTATTCTTAGTCTCTCTTCATTAGTCTTGCCAAATTATCAGTGTTTCTTCACTGAATTTCATACACATGAAACGAACCACTTCTTATTTACCTATTAATCTATAAATACGGATAATACTGGATTTGATAATTGAACAACACTTCATCACTTGAATGTATTATATTTCCGGATCTCAACAAGCTGACAAGCTCACCAGAAAGACACCAAGCATCAGAAGAGAGAAAACAAGGAAGCCTCGCAGTGTTGACAACTGCGAGGTGAACTTCATTGTTTTGATATAACATCATAAAATAGTATTGCTTGTTGTTTATGTGAGAGTAATATTTCTTCTATATTTTCTTGAGGTTTCTCTTCTATCATGACAGGTAGATCATATCTCAACGGAGTAAGGATTTGACTGGTTCAGTAGTTGATCCTCCTCCCGCTAGGTAGGTTGTTGGTGCAGGGACCAATTGAGCTGTCCCGAGTGTCAAATATTTAACAAGTCTCAATATGGTTACGCAATTCTAGGAATTTAGAATGATATTAGTTTTCCAAATCTTTTTCCTCAGCCAATAAAAACTTAATTTTTTTTATGAAAAATGAAATTGCCGAGAAATTTTTGAGGAAAAATTGAATTTAGTCAGTGGTACTTTCAATTTGGATATTAAGTTAGTTTTGAAAAAGTCCCAATATGGAGGATAGAGCGAATTGTAGGATTTGTTTTTGAAGTCTAGGTAACTTAGTTTTTTGTTGGTTGGGTTTGGGTAATTTTAGTTGTTTATTCCTTGAATAATAATTCACCTATGTTTTCATGCTAAAGGTCAACCTCTCCGATTCGGCTCAAAATTTTTTTCTGGGCGTTTCATGATGTCTAGATCAAGAAAGGTCAATGTCCGTCCGCCATACGCCGTCCACCTTCCGCACCGTTTTCGGTGGTAGAAAAATTTCTAAAAATCTGAAATTTGGGTCAGAGGTCTGTTCCCGGCCTAGGTCAGTCCTCAAAACTTTTCAGCCCGATCGGACCATATTTGGGCGGGGTAGGGGTCAAAATGTGTTTTTTGTAAAATGGATTTTCGAGATTTTGGGCGATCTAGGCGAGTGGGGTATCATATTCCACTAAATTTTGGACGCTGAATCCAATGAAATGGGTCACAGAACGTTTGGCACCCACTGGAAGAAGTTATGGGTCAATTTGGGTATTATATATTTTATTATATTATATATATACCACTGGTTGGGGCCAATAGGTCCCGGACCCATCGCAATCTATACAGCATCCAAAATTCAGTGGAAAATGATACCCCACACGCCAAGATTGCTGAAAATCACAAAAATATCCTACCCGAATTCGGGCTGAAGGGTTTCGAGAACCAACCAGAGCCAAAAATAGGTTCCTGGCCAAACATTAAGATTTTTAGATTTACTACCAACAACCACGTGAACGGCAGAGGGTGAGGTTCCTCCATTAAATTATGAACGCTGAATCGATTGAGATGGTTCCCAGGCCCACTGGAGAGAAAACTGAGTACCTACTTGTAACCCGTCGTTTTCACTTAACGAGCTAGGGATCTTAAAACTGACCTAGGTGAATATATAGTGGAAAATTAAAGGATTTTACTTACCGTCAGAAATGTCTGCAAACGGTAGGTCAAGGACGTCAAGTACACCTGAAGACCTACCCAGGTACAAGTGACCTGACCCACGGCCTCCTAATCTGGCTTAAGGTCCAAAAGGTTCTAACTCCTTGAAGAGGATTACTTTAAGTGGGATGACCCTGAAGGCAACGTCCCGAGTAAGTGACAAGCAAACAAAAGAAACAGAAGTGAAAGTGTTGGAATGGCCAGTGGGGTTCTCCCTGAAGGGGGCTGACCTGAAGGGTCCTTTCATCTGAGGGGTATTCTAAGTTGTCCAAAAGATGTACACAAGAATTTACCAAGCTCTGAGGAATGGGGTTTCGTGATTGAAAAGGCAAGGATTCAATAATGACTTATAATAAACGAAAATTGACAAGAAATACAAAATAAGGAATGTCTCGGCCGAGTAGGGTATTGACTTAGACGTAAACTTAATTATTAGTTAGGCAAAGGGGAAGGGCTGAAGGCCAAATGAATTTACAGGGTAGCTGAAGGCTCAAGGATGTTGAATTGAACAAAGTGGTAAAAATGAAATTGACTTATTAATGTCCTCCCCTAATCCCTTTCTCCTTCTCTCAATATAAAACAGACAAAAATGCAGAATAATACGGTTACAATACACAATTCTACGATCAGCTTTCTGATTGACTAAATGTCCGGGATTGGGCCAGATTTGGATGGTTAGACTTTTGCGTTGCGAGGGTACGAGATAGAGGTATTTCACCACTTACGTGTGCCAACTTCTTGGGATGGGGACAACAGGGTGATGTTCTCTTCACTGCTTGGCTCCGGCCAGGCCAGAGGAGGCGAATCTCGTTCTGACGGAGGTCCGACGACTGGCGGTGCATGGGGAACCTGGACTGTTGGCCGTCGGCCGTGCGCGAACGGATCAACACAAAGGTAGGATGGGGAGTTTTCAGTTTGTGTAAGGGCCCACAATTTCGGGAGAGGAATTGGCTGATCACCCAATTCCCGAGTTCTCACCCTGAAGGAACGACTAGACACTGTTCCCTTCAGGTAACATCCACAACACTGGCTTCACAAGGGGGGGTTGAATTGCTCTGCTCCCATTGCTCCGTCTGCTCCGCTCCGCCCTGCTCCGCCTCGTCCTCTCGAGATTATGGCGAGCAGGGGGGGCACAACTTCACTTCACTCAAGTTCATACACAACTGCTTGGGCAGCCTCCCACCAGCCCACTCGCCCAGCCGCCTTCCCCCTCCTACTCCCGGTTGCCTCCCGCCACCCCGCCAATCCAATGAGGTCACCCCTTCCGCCCAGCTGGTTCAGGCGCTTGGAGGGGAGGGGACTCAATACTCACCCCGCCGCCGAAGTTTCTTGGCGGGGCTCTCGGATTCTGGCGCCCCCTTACATACTTACCAATAATTAGTATGTTAATTTTCAAGATTTTTGGGTACCTAGGCAAATGGAATCCCAGTTTCCACTTAATGTTGGACGCTGAATCGATTAGAAAGTGTCAGGGGCACTCCTCGCAGAATCGGACAGATCGACTTTTTGCATGAAAACATAGGTAGGTTCAAGGAATAAGAACTGTGAATATTTTTTGACAAAAAAAAATTGATTTTCCACAACTTGCTCCCACTTTTTGGTTGGTTATTCCTTGAATAATAAACCAATGTTGATTAATCAATTAAATCTTATATTTCGGTCAGGGGTCCACTCCCGGTTCTAGATGGTGCTAGAAACTTGTCAGCTCGATCGGACGAAATTTGGGGGGTCAAAATGTGTTTTTCGAATAATGGACTTTCGAGATTTCTGGTACTTTGTAACCGAACTCAGCGTCTGTTGCCCAGCTGCCATCTTCGATATAAAGCCAAAATCGTTCCGGGACCCATTTCAGTGGGTTCAGCATTCAAAATTTAGTAGAAAATGATACCCCAAATGCCTAGGTTGCCTAAAATCTCGAACATAGATTTTCTACTACCAAAACCGGTATGGACAGTGGACGGCCATTTGCTCATTCTGATCGGGACACCTTGAAACGCCCAGAAAATGTTTTTGGGCCGAATTTAGAGAGAGTAACTTTTTACTTGTAAAGATAGGTTGGTTATTCCGTTGAATAATCTGAAATTTCGGTCTTTGAAACTTTTTCGCCCGATCGACCGAAATTCAGAGAGGATATACATGAAAATGAATCCTAAACTTCGTGATGCTGAATCCATTGAGACGGGTCCCAGACTAATTGGCGCCCACCGAGGGTGGGTACTGGTCAGATGGGGTACCTACCTAATTCTTCCTCTTCTTAATTCTAACATTTTGACATTTTTCACGAACCTCTCAGAGCCGCAGAGTGAACGGCAGGTTCGTCATTAACTTATCATGTCATTTATTTGTACACGACAGAAATGGAAGATAACCTTGATGTCCCGTCATCTGACAAGTAGTCTCACGAAATAACGGTGGGTTGCAACGTATAAATACGTGTGCTTCATGTTCAGAAAATTAGTTCAAAGCAACATGAGGTACCTTATTTTGCAACTGGTCTTATTTGCCACGATCATATGCGCTATTTCAGGTGAGCCTTAATTGTTTATTGTTGAAAACGGGGATGGTCAGAAGATGTTTCATATTCATGAATCGCCCTTCAGAATTAAGATGGAGGTGGAAAAAGACTTGATGTATACGGGCTTGCCATAAGTAGGTTACCTGGAACCATTCAGAAAATATTGGGTTGAGCTTCAGCTAGTAAATTGTTACTGAAACACTACAGGATAAATATTGGCTAATTTTTGATTCCCTGACTCGAGTTCTGTATCATTGTAACCATAAATTGTGAGCAAGTTGGGTGCTGAATTTCAGCTTTCAAAAACCAGCTCACCCTGTGTAAGGGCCCATGACCCTTAACCACTGGGATCTCATGGCTGAGGGAGGGCCATCAACGGAATTGAACAAAACAAGTAGAGTTTATCAGATCGAATCATTATGAGTGGAATGGGAAAATTGAGATGACATGGCACTAATATCCATCAGTAACGCTAGATTATTCATATATATCCATATGCACATTTCAAGCATATTTCTACGAAATTATATTATTTCAGAAGCCTCCGTTGCTCAGCGTTCACTGGGTGAACGAGATGGACGAGAAGCTCCCTGGATTGCTCGCTCCAGTAGAAGGGCACCTGTCAGATCAGAACGAGGTAGGAATTAGAATGTTCGATTGATATAGGTTTCAGATTCAGCTTTCATCTTTCTAAGGGAAAAAGTGATAAAATTAGATTACTGATTAGGCGGCTTATATCGCACCCGTCGTGGAATACTGTCACATCTCAAGAAATTCATTTTTTTGTTTGTGACGGCAGCGTCTAATTTGCTCGTAGAATAGAGCACCAAGCGCAGTCCAGTAGTTGGCCGCCGGACAGCGGTAGTTTCAGTTTCAAGTTGAGGGGATTCGCCTGCTGCATTTGCTGAATACTGTTACCGCTTTCACTCCTGTAATAACCTTGAACCCATCTGGTCCTTTTCGAGATGTGACAGTATTCCACCACGGGTGCGATATGAATTCACGCATTCATTACGTTACGTTTATTGCGTCGACATTTCGCGGGCACAGGGGGACACGTCATTACAATGTCTGAACAGATTGTCACTTGACATGAATGAAACCCCCATATACTACTGGATTGTTGGCATTCAGCCAACTTCTATCAGGCGGGGGTAGTTTCAGGTGACCTGACGCCTCATGGGACAATTGTTTTTCTCTTGATTAAGACAATAATTATAACATGTTTGAGCTCTCTAAAACGCATTTGCCTATCATTTTCAGAGAGATCAGCTGAACAACGTTCGGGTAGGACACCTTTTCGAAATGCTGGATTGGGGGATATCCTTGGCTGATGACGACATATTTTTCTTTTCACGGCATCACAAACACCATATTATGTACTCGGTATTATCAGCATCAGTTATAATGGAATGAGGGATCGCACAAAGCTTCTATATTATTTTTTGTTCACTGTAGATGGTAGCTGTTCAATTTTATTGTCTTGAATAAAGTCATTCAATTCGCAATTTTTTTTCCATTCCTTAATAAATTGACTCCCCATGAGCCTATGTGGGTTGTGGGACTTACTAATTCATCGCCGCTTCGAGTTATCCCAGCAGCTTCAAACTAAATTATGCTGCAAATTCTTCACATTGGTTAGAGCCAAATTCGTTAAAGCAAAAGTGTCCAAGTGCCCAGAACTCATTCTATGGCTGGCCGCTCTGAAAAGTCTCGAGGACTTACTACAGCTGGTGACAGATTCACGACGAATATTCCGACATTTTAGAATATTTTATAATACCACATGCTTCATATTCTTCCATAATGGCTGGTTATTGCATGGAGCTGGAGTATGGTAAAAATAGTTAGTGGACTCATTCCAAAAGGTAGGTAGGGGCCCATTTAGACCATTTACCATCTCCAGTGGGCATCAATTGGTCCAGAACACATCTCAATGGATTCAGCGTCCAAATATTAGTGAAGAATAATTATTAAATATGTAAAGATCAATTGCGTCGATTAATAACAACACAACAGATGCTATATGCGTCTGTGCGTGTCGGTGGCACAGTCTCTGAGCCTTTTATGGCCACCTCTGGTGTTCCTCAAGGCTCACACCTGGGCCCTCTCCTCTTTATACTGACTATTGATCGTGTCTGCGCTAGCCTCGGGAACGATTTCAAGATCTTCTCTCGCATCAAATGTATCACTGATGGCCTCACTCTCCAATCTCGCCTGGAAGCCTTCATCTCTAACTGCTCCTCTGGCGGCCTCTTCCTGAACCCTAGCAAGTGCACAGTATCCACCTTTCATCGATCGTCATCTCCTATATACCATGTCTATAGCATCAATGGATCTCAACTTGCGCGTCCGTCACTCATCCATGATCTTGGGGTATATCTGGATCCGCAGCTCACTATCAATGAGCACGTGTTGCAGGTGAACTTTCGAGCTATGCAGTCTCTGGGTTTCCTCAAGCGGAATACTAGGGAATTCACTCATATCCCAGCCGTCATCACATTGTATCGTGCCATAGTTCAGCCATGCCTCGAGTACGCCTCAGTCGTCCGGAGCCCGTTTTATGGCTGCCACATTGACCTAATCGATCGTGTGCATAGGGCGTTCCTCCGCTACCTTGCCTTCATGTCAAGCCCTCAACGGCCTCTACCTCGAGACGGCATTGACTACGGCGCACTCCGAGCGCAGTATCGCCTCCCCAGCCCTGCTGTCCAACGCACTATCGCGGATTTATTAATATGATGTGTTATCGAGATTTCTGGTACCTAGGCGTGTGGGGTATCATTTTCCACTAAATTTTGGACCCTGAATCGATTGGAATTGGTCTGAAACCGCCACACCCACAGTTTCCTCATTTTCCCCATGTTGAAGAAAAGAATCTTTATGCGCCTGGTCCGAGGAATAACCACCCGTGTAATATATATGAATTTGCAGCATTTCTTCTTAAAGGTGTCAATGTATCCAATCTGTTTACAATAATGTTTGTAGAGGTTTCCGTAATTGTTATGTCGGTTCCTACTATATTACATCCGTCCTATAACTTCTAGTCGTTCTCTTTGAAAGAATGCCAGGTATGCGGAAGGTTTTAAAAATATGACACACGCATTTATAGCCCTATTGCGCAGCCGTTTTTTATGCTTATCATAACATACATTTTTAATAAGTCATGAGACAGGGAGAACATATTTACGTGCCTTTGAGGTAACGGTATAAGATTTTAACTGAAAAATCTGCAAATTCTTACACACGGGTTGGTTATTCCTCGAATGGGGGAAACAGTGGGTGTGGCGGGTCCCAGACCCATTCCAATCGATTCAGGGTCCAAAATTTAGTGGAAAATGATACCCCACACGCCTAGGTAGCAGAAATCCCGAAAACACATATTCAAAATGGGTAATAAATACCCAATTTGACCCATAAATTCTTCCAGTGGGTGCCGATCGTTCTGGGACCCGTTTCATTGGATTCAGCGTCCAAAATTTAGTGGAAAATGACACCCTACTCGCCTAGATCGCCCAAAATCTCAAAAATCCATTTTTCAACAAAAACATTTTGACCCCCCCCCCAATTTGGTCCGATCGGACTGAAAATTTTCGAGGGCCCGTCTCGGCAGGGAACAGACCCCTGACCAAAATTTCAGTTTTTTAGAAAATTTTCTACTACCAAAAACGGTGTGGAAGGTGGATGGCGTACGGCGGACGGACATTGACCTTTTGGTTGGTTATTCCTTGAATAATCAACCTATGTTTTCATGCAAATGGTCAACCTCTCCGATTCGGCTCAAAATTTTTTTCTGGACGTTTCATGATGTCCTGATCAAAAAAGGTCAATGTCCGTCCGCCGTACGCCGTCCGCCGTCCGCCGTCCACGCCGTTTTTGGTAGTAGAAAATTTTCTAAAAATCTTAAATTTGGGTCAGGGGTCTGTTCCCGGCCTAGGACGGTCCTCCAAGCTTTTCAGCCCTATCGGACCAAATTTGGGCGGGGTAGGGGTCAAAATGTGTTTTTTGAAAAATGGATTTTCGAGATTTTGGGCGATTTAGGCGAGTGGGGTATCATTTTCCACTAAATTTTGGACGCTGAATCCAATGAAATGGGTCCCAAAACAATCGGCACCCTCTGGAAGAAGTTATGGGTCAAATTGGGTATATATTACCCATTTTGAATATGTGTTTTTGAGATTTCTGGAACCTAGGCGTGTGGGGTATCATTTTCCCCTAAATCTTGGACGCTAATTTCAATGAAGTGGGTCCCGGAACGATTGGCACCCTCTGGAAGAAGTTATGGGTCAAATTGGGTATATATTACCCATTTTGAATATGCGTTTTCGAGATTTCCGGTACCTGGGCGTGTGGGGTATCATTTTCTACTAAATTCTGGATCCTGAATCGATTGGAATGGGTCTGGAACCCGCCGCCCCCACTGTTTCCCCATTTCCCTCATGTTGAAGAAATGAGTCTCCATGCGCCTGGTCCGAGGAATAACCAACCCCTGTGTAAGAATTTGCAGCGTTTTTTGATCAGGACATCATGAAACGTCCAGAAAAAAATTTTGAGCCAAATCGGAGAGGTTGACTATTATCATGAAAACATAGGTTGATTATTCAAGGAATAACCAACCAAAATAATAGACAAATTATTATGATTCAATATTGGTCTCGGCCATATCGATACTGTGTTTTGATTACCAACATTTTTATTGGTTATGAGCACACTCTTCTTCTTCTTCTTCTTCTTCTTCTTCTCTCTTGAGACACCTTATCCATCTGCAATGATATCTGATAAGCGCGTTGTTATTGTATTATTGTGATACATGCTGGGTTCTGCCCGCGTGTAGCTTGTGATTATGTATTTTTGCTGAGTTTTTCCTCTCCGTGTACTCTTGGACAAATCGTTAAACTTCTATAACCGCAAGACGGTGAGTTCCGATCATAATGGATTCTGTACCTCGTCGTTACTTGGGGGAAGAGCATGTAAATGTAGACCAATCAGCTCAACTCAGCAAACTTCTCAAACGCATAGAAAAGAAGAAATCTCAGAAGCACAAGCCCAGCAAAGCCAATGACATCGATTCAGGAGTTGACTGCAACGCGGAGGTTGAAATTGACAAATCGACCAATAAATCCGTTTCTAGTAAGGTTATTACAGAGAAATGTGAGGTGAATAAAAGTGTCGACCATGTGCCTATCATTGGTGGTCATGATTTTGACAGGACTAAAAAGGCCATCGCTGCGTTGCCCAAATGGCTTGCTGAACCTATTATCATTTCGACGGACCTGGCTAATCTATCGTGTAAAGTGAAAAAGTTGAATATTTTGGATAAATTGCTAAAATCGCATTTGAAAGATAATGGTATCAAATACCTATTTCCCGTACAAGCTCAAGTTATTCCTTGGTTACTTCAGAAGCAGTGTCGAGAGAATTCGTTAATCAGACACGCTGCTCCTAGAGATTTGTGCGTTTCAGCGCCAACTGGAAGTGGCAAAACTTTAACTTATGTCCTTCCTGTTGTACATTCTCTCAAGAATCGATTCGTCCCCAAAATCCGAGCCTTGGTCGTTGTTCCTGTTCAAGAACTGGCGCTCCAAGTAGCCGACGTTTTCAACAAGTACGCTAAAGGCACTTCATTAAAGATTGAAGTGACTACCGGTGGCAAGACAGAATTGTCCAGAGAACAGGGAAAGCTTGTGAAGAAAGTTGGAGGAGTTGGTGACACGTTAGAGAGTAAAGTTGACATTTTAGTAACAACGCCGGGTAGGCTTGTCGAACATCTCAAGTACACCGCTGGTTTTGATGTGACGAATTTGAAGTACCTCATCATTGATGAAGCAGATCGGGTAATGGAAAATGTTCAAGATGACTGGATGCACGTTTTGGAACGACACATGAACGCTGGACACGGCATTACGTCTGTCGTCTCCGTCAGAACCGTCAAAAAACGGCAACAACCTCAAAAATTGCTGTTTTCCGCCACGTTGTCTCACGATCCTGAGAAGTTGAAGCAATTAGGTTTGTTTCAGCCTATTCTATTCACGTCGGTGGCCAAAGAGAAGATCAATGCTGGTCGAACAGAGGGCCCAGTAGAGGATTACGTTGGTAAATACACCACTCCTAAAGAACTTGAGGAATTCTACGTGACGGTACCGCTCAAATTGAAGCCGTTGATTGTTTGGGCTTTAGTGAATAAAGGTTGGAAGAAAATCCTTTGTTTCGCAAACAGCGTAGACGACGCTCACCGATTGTCCAAACTATTTGGTTTACTGTTAAAAGGACGTGTTGTCAAGGAATTGTCGTCCAAATTGACGAGAAAATCTCGAGATGAGACGTTGAAGGAGTTCGCCGACGGGAAAATTGACGTTTTGGTCTGTTCTGACGTCATGGCTCGCGGGGTGGACATCCCTGGTGTGGAATACGTGGTCAGTTACGACCCACCAAAGCACCTTGAGGGCTACATACACCGCGTGGGTCGGACAGGACGAGCTGGCTCGAAGGGAACGGCCCTTTCCTTGTTGGATCCCAACGGGCAGAAAGACTACTTCTTCCAGAAGCTCCAAGGTGTCAATAAGAACGACATACAGCCTATGGTTATCGACGAGTCGCAGTACATGGAGAAGATACACGATTACAAATTGGCTCTTTCATCTCTCAAGTCCTCCATGGAGACTGAATCTAATCAGACTCTCAAGAGAAAAAAGGGTACGAAGCCCTTACCCAAAAGGATGAAGGTGAAAAAGTGACGGTTTTCTGGGCGCCAAGAACAACTAATTCTCTTCTGTACCGAACATTCGAAGAGTTTTCTCGCAATTGTACGCTATTAAAATGTATTTTTCAATAACATTGTTCTTCTCTTACCCGGCTATTGGATTTTTTGTGAATACAATTCTGAATCAGGAAAGAGAATACATTGGTGGTTCACCAATTTTATTAAAACCTGATAACTTACATGACCATGCTCGCTGGAGACGTTTGTAACCAACACGAAGTATGATCATGAGAAACGATTGCCAATCTAACTTCTACTGGTATTTTGATTGGGCAATGTTTAAATTTTGGTTTTGTGAGAACAACGAATCCAGCTTATCCGAGGTATTGGCTGATTGTTATATTTTCCACCCTTTGAAAAGCACCTCCCCGTAGTAAATATCGGTTTAAGGTCATTTCTGACAAAAAGTGCATTTAAAATTTTTTACCTAAAAACATCTATTTAGGATCATTGACAATTCAGAACCTTTACTTTCGATCTTGGGTCGTCTCACCAAAATGGTCATAACCTTTACAGATTAATTTTGGTTGGTTAATCCTTGAATAATCAACCTACCTATGTTTTCATGCAAAAAATTTCTCCGATTTGGCCCCAAAAATTGTTTTTGGACATTTCAAGGTGTCTAGATCAAAATTAGCAAATGGCCGTCCACGTCAATTTAGGTAGTACAAAATTTTCTAAAAATCAGAAATTTTGGTCACGGACCCGTTTCTAGGTCTAGTTAGTCATCGAAACTTTTCGACCCGATCGGACCAAATTTGGGTGGGGTAGGGGTCAAAATGTGTTTTTTGGAAAATGGATTTTTGGCGATCTGGGCGTGTTTGGTACCATTTTCCACTAAATTTAAGACACTGAATCCAATGAAATGGGTCCCAGAACGATTGGCTCCCACTGGAAGAGGTAATGGGTCGAATTGGTGGCTATCTACCCATTTCGAATGTGTTTTCGATATTTCTGCTACCTAGGCGTGTGGGGTATCATTTTCCACTAAATTTTGGACCCTGAATCGATTGGAATGGGTCCGGGACCCGTCGCACCCACTGTTTCCCCCATTTTCCCAATGTTGAAAAAATGAGTCTCCAATTTGCACCTTTTTTTTTTTTTTTTATTCCAGTGAAAAGAATAAAACTACACCTCCCCTGAGCACAACTCAAGTTTAAGCAAATCGAAGAGATTGAACTCAGGCATGAAAATATATGGTTATTATTTAGATAATAAAACAAAGCCACGAATGTTCGAGGTTCGACTTCCCGTCCATAGTATTCCCCTTCATTGTGGCTAATAACAATTTAGCTTGTGCATTACTGAGTAGGGAGACACTTCTAGAATTTGAGAGATTTCTATTGATTATAAAATAGTCATAAGAAGAGTTCAAAATTAATCAAATGAATTTAAAACATTTTAGTTTTTAGCAAAAATGAAGATATAAGGAACAATAATATTATTGTAAATTGGCTGTCTAAAATCAAGTATCATTCCGGGTGACAAGCTGCAAAACAGATCATTGTACACATGTTTCGAGGGAGGAGTTGTGCCCTAATATGTGATTCAGGCCTATGGTGGTCTTCACGTAGTTTTTGCCAAATGGAATTACCGAATGCAATTGTAGAGACTCCATGTGAAGGTGAGTAAAATCAGAAAATACACAATTTATCACACGATCCTGTCTGCAATTTATGTACCGCATGGTATCACTAGTACTGGATACTGATATCATTTAACATTGAGAATCAAATCGTAATGGAATATATTGACGTTATAATCGATTTTCAGCAGCTGAATCACCACCGTAATAAACATTGTGCCAATCAGGATGTATTATAACATTATTATTCAATAAAATGAGTGTGTTCCAATCAAACCGAAGAGCATTAAATGTAATTTTGTGAATGATGAAGACATTATCATGTTTTGAGTCATCTTGGAAGTCACGTGACATCGCGTGATCTTACCTCCGTTGGCGCCACATTTTGAAATAAACCGGAGTTGATCCACAGTGGTTTTGGTTGGCTATTCCTTGAATAATCAACTTTTCATGCAAAATGTCAATCTCTCCAATTCGACCCAAAAAAAGGTGTCTAGATCAAAATTCGCTGATGTCCATTCGCCGTCCGCGCCGACTTTGGTTGTAGAAAATTTTCTAAAAATCATAGAAATTATGATCAGGGGTCCGTTTCCGGCTCTAGTTGGTCCTCAAAACTTTTCAGCCCGATCGGATCAAATTCAGAGGGGTCAAAATGTGTTTTTTAAAAAATGGATTTTCGAGATTTCTGTCACTTGGACGCTGGATCCAATAAATGGGTCCCAGAACGATTGGTGCCCTCTGGAAGCGGTTATGGGTCAAAATGGGTACCTATCTACCCATCTCGAATGTGTTTTCAAGATTTCTGCTACCTAGGCGTGTGGGGTATCATTCTCCACTAAATTTTGGACGCTGAATCCAATGAAATGGGTCCCGGAACCATTGGCACCGGCCGGAAGAGGTTATGGGACAAATGGGTACTTATCTACCCATTTTGGATGTGTTTTCCAGATTTCTATTACCCATGCGTGAGGGGTATACCATACCTCGTGGCTAGGACGATCAAAAACTCTTTCCGTTCTCTATTTACTGATACATAATTCCAATAGTGCTCATCACTCACGTTGAATTTAGAAGACATTTTTCAGAATAACTTTTTTTTTCGCGTAGTCACAACTACACCCCTTATATTTTTAGTCAATGTTGGAAGTATTATTTTTCATTTATCAACTTGACTTATTTATTTCGTACATAGTCCTCCTTTGCACTGATTTTATTACCGCCGCAGCGAAATGTTACTTCTGGTTTGTTCCATCTTCCTTCGCCACAGGTTGAGGGAGTCGATGTTTCGCTAATAATACGACTAAATCGTAGAATGAATACTTATTGTAGGAGAAATACTCCGCGTTTTTGTAAATTCCGTCATTCCTTGCACCAGGCCTGACTTCTGAAACA
>CM034003.1:26566887-26604100 GCA_019603395.1 Cyrtorhinus lividipennis | reverse complement strand
GCCTAGGTACTGAAATTTCGAAAAAAACCACTTCCGAAATGGGTAGATAGTGCCCAGTTTGACCATAACCTCTTTTAGGCGTGGTGGGGTATCATTTTCCTCTAATTTTGGATCGCTGAATCCAATGAAATGGGTCTGGGAACGATTGGCAACCCACCGGAACGAAGGTTATGGGTATGGGCCAAAAGTGGGTGTCTATCTACCCATTTCATACGTGTTTTCGAGATTTCTGGTACCTAGGCGTGGTGGGGTATCATTTCTTCCACCACTAAATTTTGGACCTTCAAAATCGATTGGAAGGGGTCCGGGTACCCACCAACACCCACTTGTTTTCTTCCCCATGTTGAAGAAATGAGTTCTATGCGCCTGGTCCGAGAATAACCAACCCCTGTGATAGAATTTGCGGCGTTTTTTGAGAAGCCATCATCCAAACTATTTCTGATGTATCTGACACATTTTCCCCTTTCATAGTTATGTAGGATAATCTCGGAAAACAAAAATTGACCTATTTCAGACTCATGGTGATTACACCCATTGCTGACAAGCTGGCGCGATGACTTCCTGGTCTCAAGTCAAGCAAAGCATGCTGCCTCAGGCTTCTAAGCAAAGCTTCGTGTTATGTCGTCCAGCAACAACAACACAAGATCTAGTTATTGATGCTCCCACGTTCCTGGGCTCACGTTCAATTTCACCTTTCTAGGTTATGGTGGTGATGTCTCGTTTAGACAAAGGCCCCCCACCACCGCCTCGCCCTCCCTCGAACCTGCACATTTGGACGTCGCCGACCGGCGACCTTCACGACCAGCCCTTGACCGACGACCCTCTTGCCACCCCTGGTCACCCCCCGAGCGAATCGTCCGAACCCTCGTCCACCGACTCGTCGACGACCGGCGACGAAGAGGACGACGATGAAGTCGGTTGGGAGTCAGGTACGTGTTCAATCTCTAAACGCCATTCACTCCTTCACTCAGGCCTTCGCAAGTGGATATCTAAACACAAAGGAATATTTAAATTCAAATCGATTTGCTGATGAAACGCCACCAATAACAGCTGATACCACTATTCCTTCTCCACTCTTTGTTCCTGCGGCTGTTTTTATTAATTTGTTTTTCCTCTTTTCCACGTTCAAAGTGCTTTGTTACAATTTTCCCGACTTCCTAAATAAAATGACGTTCTTGTTTTGCCCCAATAACCGGATTGTTGTACTATTTATTTATACTGCTTAATCGTACATTTTGTTACGTTAACTGTTAGTTTTGTAAAATGAGATTAGCTCTGTTAGTAATGCTGGATCTATGAACATGGTGTGTCGTTTAAGGAGGCGTGGACGCCCTTATAATCATCCTCACTGTCATTTCATCGCATTAACCGAGTAATTTCACTCCTTCTCGCCTCCGTTTAGATAATCATGGCGTTCCCTAATTTTCCTGCAATTGTGTTTTCTGATGTCGTTGATGAACAGAATTTTTGAGCGTCATTTTACAAATTGATAACATCATCCACAGCATTATAATTCGACTGTTCGTCATGTTAGTGGTATTGCAATTAATTACAAAATTCGCTCCTAATCCTTCGTTTTGTTTTGATTCACCTTGACAGGCCGTGTTAATCCCCAAGTTGTTTAAAATTAAAATGCCCTCATTTTCTTATTTGATGAGCTCAGTTTGTTGATGTTTCCAGCTTCACTTGTTAGTTGAATCGCTTTGTCCAAAAATTCAAGTTGTCCCTGTATTTCTTCTGATTCACAATATGACGTCATCGGTTCTACTGCCCCAAAATATGTTGCATTTTCAGTTAACACTAATGGCGTTAATAACGAACGATAATTTCATTATTTGAGATCACATCCGCAACTTGTTCTTTTGCTGAGAATCCAACACTAAATTAGTTTCTCAAATCGTTGGTGAAATGTTCATTTTACCGGCACGTGCATCTATAAAAGTTGAGACAATTTTTATTCATGAACAATCAAGTTGATAAATTTATTGACATCATGCTTGTTTCGTAAACGTGAAATAATTCGTACTTATGCGTTTTTCTGTGAATTACATTGTCTTCACGGTAAATTTGTGTATTGCTTGAATGTTAAAGTAAAATATGATGAGAATTTCAAAGGATTTAAGCCCAATTTTCGCATGTCTTCAGCGGACATTCTGACAAAATGAGAATGTTTTACAAGTTTTGGGAATCCAGTGATCCTTGTTATAAAGATAAAACTATCATGCGCTCTGACACGTTGCGCTCAGTCAAACCTGGACTATCTAATTGGGAAAAGTTAATTGAGGTTGGAACCCACGAAGATTGGAACATGTTGGTAGCTTGGTCAATGCTAATGCACCAAGGTTTTGACAATATGTGCAAATTGATAGTACTCTGAGATTCTATTTCATTTAAATATATCTCATTAGAAAACTAGTGATTACCTCGAGTAAGGACGTTCGCATATTTAGTTATGAATATAAAGAGTTCATTAATTAATTGCGAATTTAATTCAATTTACAGAAAAATTAGAGAGCATTACTTGATTCTAATTGACAAAAAGCAGGCCATTGATTGATTCACATTCACAAACAAAGCAAGATGAGAATTAGTTGTATTCCTATAAATGAAAATATACCCAACTCCAGCGCATTTCAAACGTCCTCCAGCATCACTGACCGCTAATATTAAATACCCCCTCCCCTGTTCACAATAGACTATTCGTCATTAGTCGCAATTGTGTTCAGCGCTTCTTCCACGCCCTCTAAATCGCACACACCATGACTACTTGAGTTAATCATCGTGTATCAGTGATCTCATTATCTCTCATATTGAACCAAATTGACTGTGCTTGCCTGAATTTGATACTAATGTTTCAAAAAAAAGTCTTAATCAGCGTAAAAAATAAATAAAAAATAAAAAAAATATAGGAGTAGAATTACGTGAGTGCATTACCTATTTACAATTTTTGTACTTATATTTATTTTGAATAAATCAGTCCATCCTTTTCCAAACGTATAGATTGCCTTATTATTTAAATCCTCAATCATCGAGTCAAAAATGCACTTTATTTAGATATTTTTGTTGTTTCGAAAATCTTAACGTTAAGGTGTATCCACCCAATTTGTCTTAACGATTGTGTTCAGTTATTCACTTGCATTTTAGAAAACAACCATACAAAAGGAACCGCTTAATATTTTAGCTATTGCTCATCTCGTTTAGTGCGTCGATTAGTTAATTTCTTTCTTCATGCCTTTATAACTATATTACTTCTTAATCACATCTTATTCTAGTTTTGTCCTTCACGAGGCTTTTCTTATTATTTCGTTCTCCCCACTTATTCACATAACATAACAAAAATACTGATGATGCGTAGCAGTCTTTCAAACCTATTGATGTTAATACATTAATCACATGGCTTTTTTTGAATTCCTGAAATTTTTAATCATTTAATAGCAGCCTATCTGAAGGGGCTAGGACGACTTCAATTTTTCAAATTTGTGTTCTGATTCCAAAAGATATTTCCATAGCACACAGAAGAATTTTGAGAGCGCAAGTCTGTCGGAAGTTGAAAAAGGAGCACTCCACACTATCCTTCACCTTAACAGAATGTGTTTGCATTTTATTGTCCTTCACAATGCTGAAACTCCTCTCCTGCTGCCTAATTTTGATTGGTTATTCCTTGAATTATTGAATTAACAACCTATGAAATCATGCATCATGCCCATAATCAAGAGAGGGGTGGGTCAATCTCTCCGTTTTGGCCCCAAAATTTGACAGTACCTTGCCTTTTATGATGTCCGTCCGCCATTTTTGGCAGAAGAAAATGCTTCTCAATGTTAATCATAAATTTTGGTCTGGGGGCAATTTCGGGTTCTAGTTAGTCATCGAAACTTTTCAGCTCGATCGACCCAAATTTTGGGGAGGGTTGGGGTAAAAAAACGTTTTCTTGCAGAAACATAACCTATCCGATTCGGCCCAAACATTTTTTCTGGGCGTTTCAAGGCGTCTAGATCAAAATAAATGTCTGTCCGCCGTCCACGCCGACTTTGGTAGTAGAAAACTTGCCAAAAATCTTAACTTTTGGTATCATTTTTGACTAAATTTTGGTCGCTGAATCCAATGGGACGGGTCCTGGGACGATTGGCGCCTAACGGAAGAGGTTATCGGTTAAAATGGGTGTCTTATCTACCCATTTCGAATGTGTGTTTTAGAGATTTCTGGTACCTAGGCGTGTGGGGTATCATTTTCCACTAAATTTCGAACTCTGAATTCATTAAAAATGCTACCAGACCGACAGGTACCCATTGGAGGTGAGTATGGGTCAAAATGGGTGCATACCTGCCTATTTGGAAAGTCGGTTTGAGTTTTTCCGGTACCTAGCCCTGGCGGTTATAATTTTCCTCTAAATTTTGGACGCTGGATCCATTGGAATGAGTCCTGGACTCCCTGCTTTTCCCATACTCTTGCTCAAAGGAATAGCCAATCATTGTAGAAGAATTTGCAGCGTTTTGAGGAGCAGTGAAACTCCTAGTCATTCTTATCCATTAAAACATTAAAACTGCGGCCCACTTCCGGTTTCTGTCTCTTTCTGTGTACAGAGAGATTGGATCACACTCATTGAAGCCCCTGTTAGTCCATCCCGTAATTCTTCCGCAATCGAAATATTATTTTATATCAACGGCAAGAAACTTGTTTAAAATTTATTGAATTGAAGTCTCCCTACCTTCTCCTAACACAGCCATCCCCCTGTACGCATCATGGGCAACTCTTTCAATTATTCCCTACACATCTTATGCAATAAACTATCACTGGGCTGGATCGTATTTTATCTTTGCATTTTATCTCCACAGTTGTGCATGTTATTAACTTGAAACTGCACGTTTGCATGAGCTATGCCATGAGGATTACTGAAATGTGTGTAATATTGCGTGATAGGATCATTTCCCGAATAAAAAATATAAATCGCCCCTCTTTGATATCAAACAGGAGATATGAAGGCTCTCGTAGATAGTCGTATTACCACAAGAAGTATCTTTTGTTGGAATGACTTCAAGTGTTGATCAGGGTGAATTTCATTCTAGGATGGATTCATTGGCCAAAGATTGGTTTATTTATTGGAGATTGGCTATCATTGTAAACATCACTTTAAACGGTAATTATCTTTATTCAGCTTGAAAACGTTGTTCCGTCTGAGTGCTTTGAAACGTGGCTCGAATTTCAATGGTTGGAGACTCGACCATTTTTATTCATTTAATTATCCAAATACAGGTCAGCGGAGGTTCGTATAAATTGATTTAAAATATAGGAGTTTTTATTTTAAAAAATTATTGGCCGAGGTGACCCTTAATGATTGAATTATCGGCCTTTCATTGTGGCCACTGCTGATACTTGAGCATGTGAATTTGATGATTAAGCGCGTTATTATTATTTATCATTCATACATTTCCATTGTTCCTAAAAGGACTGGTTCGGAGTAGGTTTGGATTAAAAAATTGAAACGTTTTTCCTGGAAGAGCCGTTGGACCTACGCGCAATATCGCGTCATCTTATCACTTCTGCAGCCACAGGGATTAATTTATTTCATTTCTCGAATATATTTATATTCATTCATATCACAAATTGCTCATCAAGCCATGCTGTGTTTAATTTTCGATTGCATGTTGTACGAAGCACGAGGCAGTTCGTTATGTGTTTTCCGCGTTAGCGTCATGGAAGGTCCTCAATTCGAGTACATTTGGCAAAAATGAAAACCGCAATAGGTTACACAGGGTGTTGACGTTAGCAGCCTTTAAGGTGTCGATTCTACAACTCAATAGCAACAAAAAGTGTCACCAGGGGCCTATTCCTAGAAACTCTTCACTCCACGCTTTGCGACTCTTCATCACATACTCTTCACATTGAAATTACGAAGAGTTGGAGAACTCGTTCCTAGAAACCTTTCACTCCAACTTTCTTGTTCTACTCGAAATGTAGAGGGAATAATTCCCTCTAGATTGTTGTTGTGTATCTATTTTGTTGTAACCTTCCTCATGCTTAGGACAACTAAACGAGAAAAACTCAAGACTTCTATTGCATTTATATTTTAAGTATAAATTATCTCCTAAATGATATTTGGAGAGTACTCTACTATTTGGCAAAGCCATTGGTTACTCTACCAAAAAATGGACGAATCTTCATTTGAAACCCACAGTATTGGCTCTTCATAGGACTGAAGAGTTTCTTGGAACAGAACCCAAGTAGAACACCAAAAATTTTGCAAACCTTGACTCATCATTTCACTCTACATCTTCATAATGCTCTGCACTTTCTAGGAACGAAAAGTTTTCGTAGAGTGGAGAGTTTGCACATTCAGAGTGGAGAGGTGAAGAGTTTCTAGGAATAGGCCCCAGGTCTTTCCATTTTAGAGGTTCGTTTCGAGATATTCATGATTCAAGATTTTCATCGACACTGAAACGACCATAACTCCCTTAATTTACAAAATAATCCTAAATATGAATAGACCGATAGAGAAAACGTTAAATGTCTCTTCTGATGAGCCCTCAAAGCCTTCAACGTTTCCAATAATCTTGTACTGTTATTCACTAATTCAGCCTAAAATTATAAAATTGAGAAAACGCGAAACCTTGTCAACATTCAGCCAGGTAAAAGAAACATTTTTCCTAAAAAAATTCTCGCGTTTATACGTGGAAAAACTTCCCCTGAGTACCAGCCTTTCAACGCTGATATAACATGAAGGTAAAACGCTGCAAATTCATTCACAGGGGTTGGTTATTCACCAGACCAGGAGCATGGAGATTCATTCCAATCGATTCAGAGTCCAAAATTTAGTGGAAAATGATACCCCACACGCCTAGAACGCCTAAAATCCTGAAAATCCATATTTCGAATTACACATTTTGCGCGAAAATGATAATTAAGTGCCGACTATTGAACCATTTTTCAATCGCTGAATTGTGACACTATTACGAGTGTCCGGGAAAAAGATTGGACATTTATCGTTCTCCAATTCTAAATTTGAATAACTCTAAATCGAAGCCTCTAAACAGAAAAGTCCCGGATACATTTTTTGTTGAAAATGAGTTGTAGCATCGATTTTATGGGTCTCGGAACGATCGGTGCCCGACGGAGACGGACATGGGCCAAATTGTATACCTACCTGCCTATTTTTCAAAACTGGGTTTTCAAGATTTGTCGGTACCTAGGCGTGTGGGGTATCATTTTCCACTAAATTTTGGACGCTGAATCGATTGGAATGAGTCCAGGACACTACTCTCACTGTTTTCCCATTTTTCTCCATACTTTTGTTCCAAGGAATACGAACCCCTGTGAATGAATTCGCAGCGTCTTGTAAAAACGTGCATGTAATGGACATATCTTCCAAGAAGTTTTTGGGATATTCGTTAGTTCATTCATTGCTAAAACCGTATACTACAGATTTTGGTTGGTTATTCCTTGAATAACGCCGACTTAGGTTGTAGAAAATTTTCTGAAAATCTGAAATTCGGGTTGGGGGTTTCGGGTTCTTGCTCTAGTTGGTCCTCGAAACTTTTCAACCCGATTGGACCAAATTTGGGTGGGGTAGGGGTCAAAATGTGTACTTCAAATTATGGATTTTTGAGGTTTTTGGCGATCTAGGCGTGTGGGGTATCATTTTTCACTAAATTTTGGACGCTGAATCGATGAGAATGGGCCCCGTAACGGTTGGCACCCACTACAAGAGGTTATGGATCAAAATAGGTATCTATGTACCAATTCAAATGTGGTTTTTCGAGATTTCTGGTACCTTGGCGCGTGGGGTATCATTTTCCACTAAATTTTAGGCGCTGAATCGATTAAAATGAGTCTATAGGAGGAATAACCAACCCGTGTGAAAGAATTTGCATTTTTTTCAATTTACCAATTATTTATTTGTTTATTTTTATCTAAAATAGTATAAATTTATTTCTCTGGCATTCTACATTTTAGCCAAATAGGAAAATTGGAGAAATAAATGTTTGGAGTTTTCACACATGTTACCTAAATTGTAGGGAAATTTTCATTTCAGAATGTCACTTTTGCGTGATTTGTGTTCTTGTTTAGTCAAGGTTTGTGACGTCAAGAAAGAACGTTACTCTTTTTGAAAATGTATACTACGATGGCTCATTTTGGTCTCTACTAATTATGTAACCAAGTTGGCAATGCCCCTTTCTGGCCAATCAATCCCTGTTTTGTCGGATGTAGTGTGATGCTCGCTTTTTATTCATTTATTACCTTAAAGAACAGGACAAAAAAGGCATGTTAGAAAAAGAAAACTTGGTTGGTGTTTAGTTCAAGGCGAAGTTGGGCGCTATAGGCTTCTCTCCGATTCGGAGATACTGCTTTCCGAACGTCTCTTACCCTCCTCGTGATTCAAGTGCCAGAATCCAAATGCCGACGCTACCCAACATTTAGCCGCAAGCTCTTCGGGTAAGCCAATTTCCACCCTGCCACCACCGTCCTTCCAGCTTTGATTATCATCCTCGCACTCGAATTCACCCTCTGTGTTTTGTTTTGTGATTACCTTCTTCCTTGTTCTCTGTTTTGTTGATAATATTGACAAAATTCTCCATTTTGGCATTCACTTTTTGAAAATCGCCTGTGTTTTCTCCCTCCAGTTGCTCCATTAATTGTCTTCCCCTTTGCCAACTTTTCTTCACACATCAAGCGTCCTCTTTAGAGAAATGTCATCCCTTATTAATGATCCTGGGTCCTGCATCAACGGGGAAAACCATCCGCTGAGCCGCCCTGTGCGCCTCACCATAGTAACCTGATAGTGGAAACCAACTGTTTGTATGAAAAGGGGTACCCTGGAGAGTATGAGCCTACCTCACTTTTGCTTGAAATCAAACGAGTTAATTTGATTTTTTTTTCTTCCAAATTTCAAGACGTCAGCGTTTTTTTCTTCCCCATTTAGGTGATGTCCACCTTGATTTCTAAGATATCACTATCATTGTTTTAAAAAACGCCCCCGGGCTGCGCTTTGGTCAGTATTTTATCTGGAAGACCTATTTTCATTGCTTATAACAATAACAAAATCAAGGGGAGAAAACTTTAAATTGTCCAGTTGTCCGCTAGAGCACAGCATCCTGGAAGGCGAGGACTGCTATTGTAGTATCATAATATCACATTCCTTACTAAATCAAAAGCAATGATTTCAATTAAAACGTCAAAATACTAACCAAATTTGTAATAATCAAGATTTGAATAAAAAAAACTCAAATTAGGCCAAAGTTAACCATTAAATAAAATGTAAACATTATTTTATAATCAATAAAGGGCCAGCAACCGCTTCTAATCGTGAATTCGCGTTTATGATAAATTCATTTCAACATTATTACTAATGACATTACAATTTTTTGTAGCATACTTTAGTTTTTTTTTCAATTAATTAGACAAGTACACTTTTTGTGTGAAAATTGTTAGTTGTAGAACTTCTAATTTTGGTCTGACAAACTGTCTGCTATCCTGAATTCACAAAACCTCCTGTATCCTGTATCACTCCCATGAGTATGGCTTGCCTAGTTCTCTAGTACTTTGAAGTTGTGGTTTTCGTTTTGTGCTTGCTTTACCTAATTTTGTGGCTTGATTGGATTGAAATCATGAGCTGAAGTGAATATTTCATTTTTAAAGGTTCTGGTACATTCAAATGTGTTGATCAAACGAATCTGTTAATGTATGTGTGCCCTTTATCTACAAGGGTTTATCGGGACGAGGGTTAATTAGGGTAATAAATAAGGGTTATTAACAACCACTAACTCAGAGCTGAAAGTTCAGGTTGTGAGGCTACCATTTCATTGAGGTTGAGTTTGTCATTTACTGTGCTGAGTCACCTCTTAACTGATAAGACTAAAGTTGTTGCTCACATTCCAAATGTGTACGACCTAATCCAACAGATTTCTTAATATGAAAGTCATTTGTTGTAGAAGACGACTTGAAACTAAATACTTGATCTGCCTTGAAATATGCTCAGAGTCAATACAGTTTGCCTGAGTAGAACGTTGGGATGCAGAAAAAACAGAAGAAAATGTATCCATCTATCCACCTATTGGAGCTAAGCAAGTCGTACAGTGGTCCAATTGGAATGTGGTCCAACATGAAGGAAATTGGAATCCTATCGAGCTTTTGGCATCGGAAATGTGGTTTGGAGAATACTAACTGAAATGATCCCCGAAAACCCACCCTCACATGCAGTTTTAGTCAGCAAACAAAACTGAAGAAATGAAATTTGGTCGTCATATTTTGTTCAGTTTGCCTACTACTCGTGGATAGTGCGCAAAAAATGCATGTTAACGGTGTTTTTGCTTAATCACAAGCCAATTGAACACATGTGGTAGGTTACAGCACATATATATCAGTCCCCTATTCATTACAGTTGTTTCAATCAACACTTAATAGATGTTCCTGCCTAATTACCATTTTAAAACCAAAACAAAAATTTTCAAATAAAATTCTACGTTTAGTGAAATAATTAGGAGTTACCAATTTCATTAGCAACGTTCTCAACTGAGTACCCAGAAGTAGGGACGTTCCGATACTACCGATATGGGTAGATATCGATACTTTTGTCTCGATACTACTGGTATCGAATTATCCGATATTATACTAGTATCGAAAGAAAATCTGCAGTATCGATATCGAACCTGTCAGGTCGATAAAGATACTGATGTGAAGAACATTGAAGCTTTTAAAAAATATAAAAAAAAAGTAAGAGAAGAAAAGAAGTGGGAATTTTTGTGCCTTGAGTGGGGATTTTTTAGGGCCTCAGTGGGAAAAACCAGCCAAAGGCCAAAGTTGTCTGGCAACACTGATTGTTCGGTTATCTTATCTCGTTATTTGTTAAATGTTATCAAGTTACTTTTGTATTTCTTCTGGACAGGGTTGGTGACAAAGAGTGGTTCCATTAAGTAGAAGTTCCAGAAGTAGAATAGAATAGAAAAAAAACGTTGATAGCTAGCAGCTTGTTTTACATTTGTGTTAGTATTTCAATTTATTATTCTTTAGGTAACAATTTTTGTAATAAACCTTGTATGATTACAAACGTCTGATTTTGCCTGGAATTTAGTGCTTCCAAATTTACCATGGTCTATACTTAATACTGTATACAATACAATGTGGGTACTCATTCGATACTAACCATATCGATACTTTCCTTTCGATACTGTAGTGATATCAATACCGTTGTTTCGATACCAAATATCGTATCGATAGTGGTATCGGAAAATCCCTACCCAGAAGCCAGGATCGTTCAATTCCATTGAGGAGACATTATGGAAGTCGCATCAAGAAGGAATGCGTTGGAGCATCTCTTCATTGTGGCGATTTGACTCATATAGGAACGTTCCGATACCGCTATCGATACGATTTTTTGTATCGAAACAACGGTATTGATATCGATATAGTATCGAGAGGAAAGTATCGATATGGGTAGTATCTATATTGAGTAGGTATATATACCGTGGTGGATTCGGATGCACAAAATTCCAGGCAAAATCAGACGTTTGTAATCATACAAAAGGTTTATTACAAAAATTGTTACTTAAAGAGTAATAAATTGAAATACTAACACAAATGTAAAACAAGCTGCTAGCTAACAAAGTTTTTTTCTATTCTATTCTACTTCTGGAACTTCTACTTAATGGAACCACTCTTTGTCACCAACGCTGTCCAGAAGAAATACAAAAGTAACTTGATAACATTTAACAAATAACGAGATAAGATAACCGAACTATCAGTGTTGCCAGACGACTTTGGCCTTTGGCTGATTTTTCCCTAAAAAATCCCCCTCAAGGCACGAAAATTCCCACTTCTTTTTTCCTCTTACTTTTTTTAATTTTTTAAAAGCTTCAATGTTCTTCTCATCAGTGTCTTTATCGACCTGACTGGTTCGATATCGATACTGCAGATTTTCTTTCGATACTAGTATAATATCGGATGATTCGATACCGATACGAAACAAAAGTATCGATACCTACCCATATCGGTAGTATCGGAACGTCCCTCTTATGTACAAAAGACACCTGATTTCCCTTTTTTAAAGTTTTATTATTAATCATGAATTGTCGATTTCGATTAATTAAATTTTCAATAAGGTTTAGAAGTAACTACATTTTAAGCCCCCTCCCCCGTTTCTTGACTTGTGGTGATTAATTCTTCTCTCCATGGAATTTTCGCTTATCGTAACTTGCACCTTTCAAAGTCAATATAAGATGAGTGGCTGCAAATTGTATTATCACTACTATTCAAAATTTTAATTAGTAATGACATTGATCAATAACGGATCAATTGCATTGTCCTGTATCCCAATTCTGGGTGATCTAATAGTGAACTATCCATTCATTAAAGGGGTAATTTTCTTATATTTGAGAAATTTCATTTAAGTTTCAATGTTAACAATCTGGAAACTTTATTATGTCAAGAAGGGACGGGTAAAGAAGAAATAAGATTCGTATAACGTGTAAAAAGCCTCGTTTCTTCTTTTAAAACCAGGAAGCGTTATTTACCTACCCAGTAACTTCCTAATCATCATGTTTTTTAAATATTTTGAACAACTTAGGCGTCCGTTTCAAAAATGTCTTGTATTTCAGGTTGACGGGACTTGGACGATCAGCAGTGCTGCTTTTTTGATGTTGTGTGTCTTTGTCCAATGTCCAGTTACTAGAGAAGGAAAACAATTTTTTTTTAAACTTGAAAGCTTAGACTTCTACAAAACACATATATAGTCATCGAGGGACATGCTTACCTAAAAATAATCTTGTCTTGCGTTCAGTTTTCTTCCGAATTGATGAATTTTGCTCGAAAATTCTAGCTAAAGAATTAACCTCCCGAAAATAAATGTTTTTTGACGTCTCTTTTTACCCCCGTAGAGGTGTTTCAGAAAATATTTCTGTGGTGGAAATTATTAAAATCTAGTACCTGATTATACTCGTAGAACGGAAGGTGTAACAAAGTGGATTCACAGTAGCATAGAAATGCTTGAACACAGTAAAATTTCTACGTTTATTTTTAATTTAGAGGGGAACGGTTCTACTTATAGAAAAGATGCGCAGTGACAGGATTCTACTTATTATTTTTTGTGGCCGACGTTCCCTCTAATTTGTCCTTTTTAAGCGAAATGTATTTGGTACATTAAACCGAATTTCTTGCTGAGTGTATGCTTTTAGTGTACTTGGTTTTGTGTGATTCCTGACGTTGACTCGCAAAGGTAGATAGGTACCAAACATATGTTAGTTGAGATTGTATAAAGGCCATGAAAATGATAAACTGAGCTCGATAATAGATACGAAACTCATGTAACTTTGCTTCAATGGGAAATGCTTTGTAACCAGGAGTGTTCTCTCTTGTCCCGACATTTTGGAGTTTTGCTGGTACGCTGGACTAGATTTGAGGAAGGCTCCCCCAAAGCAATACCATCCCTTGCTGAATCGCAAAAACAATGTCGGAAGTGGTTATTTTGTTTTCACCTGTCTTGTCTGCAACTAGGGCGTACTTGGTCATTTTAAGTCATTTTTGTCTGTGAACAACTGTCTTGGGTAGCTTTCACAAGTCCTTTCAATCAAGTATCCTTGTATTCTTGATACCTTCAAAACTATGTCCCTTTTACCCATACTTGAACTTACTCACCACTGCTGTTGTGCCTTCTTTAAAATTGTATCCCTGGTCTCAACCTACTTGGTTCATTTCATTTCATTTTTATCTAATCCTTGGAGAAGCTTTTTGGGCGTTGAAAAATTATTAATGTCACATGTAAACATTGATAGATTTTTGCTCTACGCGATTACTATGAGTAAATTGCTGTGAGAGATGTATATTTACTCATATTCATCGGTAATTACTGGTTATTCTACCTTAAGCTCAGACGCAGAGCTCTATCCTGAACGTAGTATCTCTTTCTGAACTGTAAACGACACTCATGAACATAACTCGGCACAAGTGAGAACAGTTTGCACTTGCAAAGCAGTTTGGGCAAAGAAATGTGCAAAGGCTGAGTCCCAGAATGAAGCAGTTGTGGCACTCTGGCGTTGTGATAGGGAGCTTTCTGGTCAAAGTTGTCCAAAACCTCACCAACCATTCCAGCCAGTCTTCACAGGTCATATGACAGGTGAAGAGCATTGGCTTGGTCACCATGCATGCTCCTCTGATCATCATGCTCTTTTCCCTGTACGTTACTTGGGTCTATAAGGGAACGAGCGTACTTATGAAGTAACTTGCTGCAAGGTCTGTTGGACCAGAGCCGATGCGTGCCTCAGGGATGGTTGAGGTGCTGCCATTTTAGAGGAAGCCAGTCTTCACAGGTCATGACAGGTGAAGAGCATTGGCTTGGTCACCATGCATGCTCCTCTGATCATCATGCTCTTTTCCCTGTACGTTACTTGGGCCTATAAGGGAATGAGCGTACTTGCCAAATAACTTGCTGCAATGTCTGTTGGACCAGAGCCAATGCGTGCCTCAGGGATGGCTAGGATGCTGCTGAACCTATGCGTTACTGGCCGAGCATCATTAAGCAACGAAAATGAAGGAGCATGAAGGCTGGCCAACTAGTCATTGAACTGAACTGGCAGCAAATGAGGCTGATGAAAGAGGATGTGGATTGTTACAGATTCTTCCTACAAGATGAGCAGCGTGACACAGTGCCACAGTATGTTTGAGATGACATTTTGGGAATATACAAGGGCTAAGGCTGTGGGCTTCAAGTGGGGTGTAGTCCTTTTGGCCACAAAGGCATGGCTGTGACCGCACAACATGGCTTCTGTAGGGAGGGTATGAGTGAAGACGCCATTAGGTCCATGTCCATTCCATGCTGCACACCTTAATCGGTCGCCCTGTTGTAATTTTTCTAGGGTAGTTTTCTTACCCCCAGAGAACCCTTAAAAGGGGGGAAACCTTGAAAGAGAGCAAATATGAAAGGTTGCAGTTTTTTTCCACACTAAGGCCAACTGCATTATTTGCACTCCAGCTTTGAATGAGAATGTAACCGTTCCATTGGCAACCGTTCCATTCCGTTGACATTGGGAAGTTCATTGTCCTTAGTGGAACGGCTTCTCCTCATGAATAATTTGCTCCTTGTTCACCTGATTGTGGGACATTCAATCAAAATGCAGCTATGTTGAGCTCAGAAGGAAAACGTTGGATTTCGGCTGAATTTTGCGTAAAAATTTTGAGCAACTTACTATGAATTCGGACCGAGTTTTGGGGAAAGTAAACAGCTTTGCAATGGTTCTCATAAAGAACCCCTTTAGCCGAGCTTAATTTTTTCGCAAAAATTGACGTGTGAACTGCTAATTTGGAATTGAAATCGTCAAAATCAAAAATCGTTCAAAATTAAATCGCCGAAATTAAGTTACTCGTTAAAACATAGTGTGGACGTCAAGAGATGGAAATGGTTGCGTTAAATTATGTAGAAACTTGGTTTGTTTTATATTAGTTCTTTCGCTTCTGTCTTTGCTCTTAAATTCAGGAGATCTCCACAATTCAAACTTCAAAAAACGAACTTTTGTCTCGTGATTTAATGCGCTTTCGTAATAATACAATTTTTTCGGTTAAAGTTTGATTTTTTCTTCAATTTCAGAACAAAACATTGAAACCAGGGACCGAATCTGAGTAAAATCAATCCTCTCAGTGATGTAAGAAATATTAATTATAAAAAACGAACACTTCATTTAACGCAACTATACATTATTCAGTTCCACGAGTAACATCCACTTTCTATTGAGCGAAGTCACATGTGTCTTCCTCGAAGCATGGGTTCAAATTTGGCTTCTTCACACACACAATTGGCTTCCTCTTTTGTGACCATGACGAAAATGGCCAACCATAGATTACTATCTCCTTTCCCGACCTGTCCCGCTGCAACAGATTGAATTGAACTTTTGACATTTCCCATTGAAAATCGACGTTGTAATTAGATTCATTTCAAGGAAATAACTCCCAAGGAACCAAGTCGGTTCTGATGAAAATAATTTCACATTTTCCAAAGCAGACAAGAATCCTGTTCATTTAGACGAAGGCTTAGCGAGCGAATCTCTGTTAACACTCACCTTCGATTTTAGTGTATTAGTCTTTTTTAAATCGATTGAATATTATATTTTTAGGCGAATAAACGTTTCTTTGAGCTTTTCAAAAGCTCTAAGAACTTGTGTGTTCAAAAATTCAACAACCAACACACATTTTTAATCTCTTCGTAAGTTTGATCTCTATTTATTGTACGTAACACTAACAATTTGCCGGATTGGTTAAATGTGTAGTTTTTAGAAATTAATGAATGGCTCGTGTAAGATTGTTTTTTCTTATCTTTGTTCATTGAATAATATTGGCGGTCTTCGACGTGTTCAATTGATTTCTTTTTGGTTTTTCCTGTAAAACAATTTTCCCTTTAGTGACGCAACCAGATGCATTCAGGTGGGATGTTTATATCGTAGTCCGACTGTTCGATTCGACGTTTTTGTCATTTTTTCGTAATAAAAGTTAAGCTTGTTTTAGTCGATTTTTCTATATTGAACAAAACGAAACGAAAGCGTTGTTTGATCATTTAGAAGTATATAACTCGTGCCGCTTTTCTCTCGATGTTAGGGGTATAGATAACAAGACGCTGAAATTGAAATTTCGAATTACAATTTAGGGATCTGCGATGTCGATGAAAAATCAGAAGTTGGAACTTTTTATTTTTTCAAATTCCACGAGTTTCACGTTGACCACATTTCTGCTACGAGAGTTTTCCGCTACCCATGATGACGATTTTTCATTTTCTTGTTTTCTATTGGCCTTTTTCTTACTTGTTCTGGAGAGATTTTTGTGCGAATTTATAAAATCCTTTAACAGCCAGTATTTTAATCGTCCCAACAGCTCATTGGCTATTAGTTGGTTCTTGTATTCGCCGCATAGGTGCGCTGCGCTGCATTTTTAACCTCTCCAGATCATGCTTTTCTCTCTTGTTCTATCAGAAAACTCAATCCCACCAAATGGTGCACCAAAAACATTTTCAAAGTAAAAATTTGTACAACGTTCAAATAATTGTAACACGTAAATGAACTATTTCAGTAAAACGGTAAAAATCTGTGGCTATTATCTGGGAAAATGCAATTTCTGGGTACTCTACGCGCTGTATTTTGAAATGATTGATCGAAATTGGATGTTGTTTATAGGGTATAAAAATTGGTAACCTCTTTCGGGTTCTGAACTGAAAATTAATAATAAATAAATAAATAAATAATAATTCTGAAATATGTTAAAGTCTACGTTGCGATATATCGTATATATCGCTGTGCGATATATCGCTGTCCAACGGGAAGGTTACGGTGCTAGTAAACAGGTCACCCTCGGGAGGGGTTCTAATTGACAAGTACCAAGAAAATTATTGACGATAATGTCATTGCACCGAGGCATACTAAGGTGGGTCCACATCTGACGTAAATTTTTGTGTTGCGTGGCATTCGGCGAAATTTCTTGCGACGAACACGATTTGCGTCTAGTGTAGACGTGTTGCGTCGCAAGATTTGCACACACAAAAAAATTCGTCACGTACAACGCACGCTATCCGTCGGTTGTCGGTTTTTCAACGAACATCAAAGGATTTGCGACGCATAGTTAAGTGTATGTGGACGTACTATCTGCCCTCACGCACAAGGTTGTGTCAGTCAAGAAAAATTATTGACGATAATGTCATTGCACTGAGGCATACTAGGGGTATTCTTGAGTATGAGGGGGCATTTGTGGTTGATTCAACATAGAATTGCCAAATTGGTTGAATATTGAAATGGGCAATTTGAACTGTCAGTGCGCATGCGTCAGTGTTCACGATTAGATTTTTGGTGCCAGGCATCAAATTGCGAGTTTCAACATTAAATGCAGCAGCGTTCGTAGCGGCAGTTTTATTAAACACTTTGATGTAAACAAAAGTTTGCAACCTCACAGTCTGGTTACTTTGGTTGGTTTAGGGCCCATTCCGCTTGGAGCGACACGCGTCCTCCATAGATCTCTCGTTTTTGACAAATTTGATTTTCAACAATTTGATTGTCGTAATAGACAATGAATGCTCCTACTATGGAGGGAAAACGAGAGATCTGTGAGGATCCTGCTTAGTTCATCCTTTGAATTGTCACAAACCGAATCCTGGCTGAGCACAATTTTGTGACTGCTATCAGAAAGATAAATCCAGCAGGCACGTACTGACTCTCAAGTGGTTTAACAAGGACTTTTAGTATGCTGGCCTTGAGTCAAACAGATCCAAAGAGGGAGCATGCATGTACCATGTAATATGCTACCCTAGATCTGCTAAAGTCCTGCCTCAAGGTCGGGATCAGCCAATCAGGGAGTAGGAATCCTCCCCCACCCCTATGTAACCTTCCTATACTGGTTATCCCAAGATGGAGTCGTGAATGTTGTTGGCTCCCCTCCCCCCTTCTGACCACATGGCAGCAGGCACTGGCATGTTGACAAGCTTGTTCTGTCAAGTCTAAGCTAGTAGTTATCCAAGAAATTAAAATGACGATTTCAGAGAACTATCTATTCACTGAATTCCTTTGCAATGCTCTTCATTTCACCTTTTGCTCCGTTAACCATTGTACAGTTCAATGTGGTCACCGCGCATGAACTTCCGTGGACTCCTTTTCAATTTCATCGTCAAAATTGTATAAAAATAGGTGTTTACCCTACTTAGTCTTAGCCAGAAAATTGTTGTCCACCATTCAATTTATTGTTTCATCTCATTGTATAGTGATGCACTTCCTGCATCTATTCCCGTCCATCTCGTCAGTTTTCTATTTTTGATTCGCCGGTTCTTTCCTGCCATGGGCGGCTCATCGTACTATAATAATTAAAATCGCAGATCTCGTCACACTTTGTTCTAAAACAAACTGCGAATAGGTGAGAACGGGTGTATCTGTACAAATTAGATTTAAACGAAAAATATTTGATGGAAAAAATTTTAAAAAATTGCGAATCCTTATAGATTTGCGATGTATTTTGTATGATAGTCCTTAGTAATTACTCAGTCAAAGGGAGAAATTTCCAAAACTACGTAGTCTACGTGTACATACTTTTTGTAACTTCAAAATTTTGCCTTAGAGTGATTTTTCCCGTCAATTTTCCTTATAATATACTGTTTTTATTCGGACATGGCAGCGTGGATTCGTTTTGTGTACTAATTATCAGCTAGAAATGGGTGAGGCGAGTGATAACCTATTCACAATTTTGATCCTTTTTGTCAAAATTTGAAGCGTTTGACCATTCATTCTATCTTAGGGGCATGTGATAACGTATGCGGCAACCCGAAACACTATTTAAAAAATGTATGCACTTGACTACAATCGATTTTTTTTTTTCAAATCACTTACCCGTTTGTTCTAAGAAAAACTATTTTGTTAGCTTATTGCAAAAAAAAACCTTCCATCCAGGATTATAATTTTTTTTCCATTGAAAAAGTGTTGATAAATTGAAGGTGTCTATTTGTACAAGATTATAGTATATTGTTATACAGAATTTGCCTAATTGATTTCGCTCCTTCATTTCTTCCTGTGCCTCGAATTCTCAGGTGGCGGTCTTGTTTGCTTGCAAATTTCTCGCTTCTGTCGTCTGTTAACTCCTTGAATCACCGAACTTCAGGTATTCTGTGTCCCGTTTCATTATTATGATTCCTGTTAATACATACAATGACAGCTATTGCAAGCAGATGAAAGTTGATGGCCGAAAGTAGATAATGGGTGAGTATGAAACGTACTCGGTTGTTTATAAACTTGAGCTAAATCGAAAGAAAATATAATTAATTCAAAAGTTTTATTTTTTGCTGAGATCTCCCTTTGTAGTGTCCAATATAAGTTTGGACTGGGTGAACTCATTTTTTGTCCTGTAGAGAAATTAAAAGAATGAGATATGGTTGGCTGCAGATTTTTGAATTTCAAACGTCGGTTAACCTGGCTTTTGCCACAATTCACTATACAATAATGTTAGAAAGTAAAGAGTTGTCTTTAGGGGGTGGTAACTAGTTTCAAGGACAACGCCTCCCTGTCAAATTTGGCATGAATCTGGAGGGTGTGTGTGAAGGGAAGCTTCAACTATTCTCCCTGTATGCAACACTGCAAACAGAATCTTCTTGCAAGGAAACTGGGTTCCTGCTAAGTTCCTGATGCAGGAATGAGCATGTTTCTGGAACTTCAGCTCCAATCTGGTCTGAACCAGTGCTTCAAAACTTACTAGAGGGCAGATATGGTTATTGCATTGTGTAGAATGCTGAAAAAGCATAATGATTGCTGATGTGCTTCTGGAATCGATTTCAGAAAAACACCCAACGATTTTGGGCTCTGATTACACACTCCTTGCAGTATTGACTTATAACATTGACCACAAGACTGAATGACATAATCGGTCGCTAAAGTGTTAATTCAAGCCCAGGCCCTGGACAAATTAGACCATCAACTTTCAAATTTTGTTATTGTTATTTTGTTTTTTAACTGTGTCTACACCTCTGTCCCAGAGGAACCCCCCTTATCGTCAATGCAGCTATTAAATTCAATTTTTCAGGGTTCTCAGAAAAGACAAATTTCAACTTTCTTATTACTAAAAAAAAATAAACCTGAGCAGAATTGTTATTCGCGCACAACCCACTCAAAAAGCTTCAAAAACTTCAATGTAGCTGGAAAGTCGCTTTTTCTTCTGATTCATCCTTCAAATTAAAAACCCGAAGAAAACTGCGCTATTCACTGTTAAATTTCATGTGACGCGTGCGGCAAAAGTCTACCACATTTTATTTTTCAGACAAACTTAAGAATATGGGAAAAAATGGGCGAAAAGCACCATTGGTTTTTAATTTTTTCCCGATTTCAGGGAAAAATTGGCATAAAAATCGAATTTTTAGCCCTAAAACACAGCTTCTCAAGCTCAATTTGAGGGTTTTAGAAAAATTGAGGGTTATATATTTTTATTTACAATTTTTCGTAGAATCCAATTGTTCAATAAAACGTGTCAAATGACTCCATTATAGCTTTATTATTCCAGAAGTATCTCCAGTTGAGGTCTCCAGAGTGAATAGGTACCCAATCTGATGAGTCGCTAGCCCGTTTAGGCTTGTTCTAAAGATCTTGCCGTAACGATAATTGCCATCAACCCCCCCCCCCCCCTCTCCATACATAAGTATGAATCTGACTGATAATGGAATTTTTCTCTTTTAGGTGAATCTACGTACCTGTGAAGAGAAGAGAAGCCTTACAGAGCAACTTGCAGGCTTTAAAAAAGTTTCGTCACCAGGATGCGTTAAGATCTGTGATGTGAAAGAATTAAAACGAACATATGCACGTTTTAAGTCTTGTTTCCTCTTTTGTGGTTAGAAAGTAAATTTCTAATCTAAAATGTCGCAATAAGTTAAGATAAATTCCAATGAAATGACAAGTACAAATCCCAGTTTTATGTGTTAAATTAGATTTTTAGCGATTTAATTTTATTTTCATGTAAAATTTAAGGTTTTTTGTAAGAAATGGCTAATTATGAATTATGCGAAGGGAGTTGAGTGCAATTTGGAAAGTTGCGGACACAGGATACTACTTGTTCCCTACATCGCACGTTTTAGTTTTATGGATATCAGTATTACTGATTTTAGGCTTTTCATTTTCAGTGTTCACCTAGGCTTGAGATAAATCGAAGCGTTATTTCGAATGTGTGAAATAAATCAATTCAGCCTAATTGGTTTTGTGATTTTTGTTACCCATTATTTGCTTCAACTGAAACAGCTTTATCGAGAAGGGGGGTTTTGCTATTGCAGACCATTAGATTAGATTAGATTAGTTACACAGGGGTAAAGGGGGCGTCCATCACCGTGCCCGCCCCCCGCACTTAGACCTAGTGGCCCATTGTGCTAACCCCTGGAGCTCATCTTGGCCGAAGCTCCATGTTCCCGACTAGGTCCAGCAGAGCTCCGACCAGGTTCTCCTGGTTGAGGAAGTCCCCTCGGTCCAAAATCCCGAAGGTTCGGATCGCCTGTGTTCCAGGGCAGGACAATTGAAGACGATGTGAGGCGCTGTCTCCTCGTCTTCGCCACAGAATCTGCAGTCAGGGGTGCCATTGCGCACCGCAATCCTGCAGAGATGCCTCCTGAAGTCCCCGTGTCCTGTAAATAAGCCAACGGTGAGTCTCAGGGAAGCTCTGTTAAAGTTAAGGCATCTCGTGGTCCTTCCTTTGTTGGGACCAGTCATCATGAGTGACCGTGTTCTTGCCGTGGCGTCCGCTCCCAGCGAACGCAGGTTGCCCGATAAGTAGGGTGCGGGAGATTCCTAGGCATGGTTCAGGTCCCGTAAAAACAGTCCCCGACCCACGCCTAGCCAGAGCATCAGCTCGGTCATTACCCTCAACCCCTGAGTGGCCCGGGACCCATGTAAGGACAACCTTGTTTGTTCCACTCAGTAGTTGGAGGGCTTCCCAGCACTCAAGCACCAGCCTCGAGTCAGAGCTCGATCCTATTAGGGCCTTGAGTGCTGCTTGGCTGTCAGAGAAGATGTTGATCCGCCTACCTCGGTAGGCCCAACTCATGTTCTCCTCAGCACATCTCTCTATTGCGAGCAGCTCAGCCTGGTATATTGCAGACCATTCCTCAGTAACAAACTTTCGAAGGAGTTCTCAAAGAACTCTGGGCAAACAATGCTGTTGATTCTAATATGACTCTAATTTAAAACACTAGATGACGAGCGAGATTGTAGCAATTATAATTAAAATCATAATTAACTGCGATGATAAAAGATACCAGCTGATATCAACCCAACAGGCGCAGTAGGCTTTTCGCCACTGTTGCCTTGAGAACTACAGTTTCTGGGTCCCATACACTATCAGTTTAACTGAAGGCAATCGTAAGGCCGTCGATCGGTGTCGCCCACACATTTATCAGTTAATTTGAAGGTCATGGACCTGAGCCTGTCAGATCATGAACTCAAAGGCCCCTCGCCACACACTATCAGTTGGACGACGGATGATGGATGCAAAACCACCATTTATCTCCGCATTCATTGCGTTGTACCGGGCCTACCCCTGTTTGTAAATGTGTTTGCATGTTTCGGGTATGATTTTCCCAAAATGCGTGTCGGAAACTTCAGATCTTCAAAACTTTGGCCCGTTGCCAGAAATCTCAAAGTTGCTATCAACCTTACTTCGGCAGTGATTGCCTGGCAAAGATGGGTGTCAACTTTGCTTATTCCGGGTGAAACGAAATCAAGTAGTTTTCGAAAGTTTTCTTCACTCATTCTCAAATAATTCATAAGATCCTCCTGGTGAGACCTCAGTTCCCGGACCAATGACATATGAGAGCTACTGCATCTATCTTGGAGCCAATTTTTCGCCTTTTTTCGGGGGGATCTTCAAAAACTGAGAGCAGGAATAGCGCGCAACGTTTCCGACGAAGCTTGATGGAAAACTGTTCGCCTGCAGTCCACGATAGGGCCGCCTACAGTCCACGATTCGCGGCCGACAGTCCGCCTGCAGGCATTGGACGTACAGTGTATGCAAGCATCTGCACTTTAATACGTCGGCCTGCAGGTGGTTGACTGATAGTTTGTTGCTCGGCGATTTTGGACTGACGGTCGCCTGTGGAGGCGATGACCTGCAGGCAATCGCATAGTGTATGGGGCGCTTTATGCTACTAGGTTTTACAAATCTAGGTGCTAGGATGAATCATGACTCGGTAAAAATTTAATTTTATTGTGATCACGAAAAAATGTAATGTCACAAATCTGGATCAAGTTTTGCGCAGAGACATCCTGACAGTCACTAGTTTCGAACATTTCAACGAGCGCGAGGTCTTGTTCGGGTGAAATTAGTCCGTTGTTTTCCTTTCGGTGGTGGAGATTTAGGCCTCAGCGCTTCAATACGGTCTGTACAACCCGTGGTGAGAGTCGAAGGCGAAAACTGTCCAGCGTACAGGTCCCAGTTGAAATTTGAGTTCGTCAATTGCGGCCCAAGTGTCAACCAGCCAGGGCGTATTGTGGAGTCACGGCCGAAAATATGGAGTCTGCGTTAGAAAAGAAAAGAACGGACATATATGATGCTTGGTTGAGTAAAAGATTAGATACTCCTTAGAGACCAAGGTAGTTGAAAGGTACTAAAATACCTCCTCTTACATACATTATATTTGTTAACTTTTCAAAAATAGTATTTTGAATGGCAATTGTTTTCCAAAATTTACTGTACTTTTGGTGAATGGCACTAGAATTTTGGCAAGATTCACTCCGGTTTGTGAATTCCACAATAAAAACGCTGTAAATTTATACACAGGGGTTGGTTATTCCTCGGGTAAGGAGCATGGAGACTCATTCCAATCGATTCAGCCGCCATAACCTCCTCCTGTGAGCGCCAAACGTATCCTCACACCCTATACCAAAGGATCTCGAAAGCACACATACAAATTAGGGAAAATGGTACCCCACCAATACCTCTCACATAGGCGCCAATCGTCAGGACTCATTTCATTGGATTCTGGGTCCAAAATTCAGTGGGTATATGATACCCCAAGACCCGCCATAATGCCAAAATTCAACGTCTCGAACTTTTTGTTAGTGGCTGGCTCGTTTCAGGATGCAATTACCTTTTGAATCTTGCTAGTAGATCCACACGGACCGTACATGGGGCCCATTTTGGGGGACCTCAGCATGTACGGTATCAATTCCAGCTATGAGAGATAATGAATAACGCACATAATATGGCCACGAACGATATTTTGAAGATTGCTACTTGGAAAGTGAGACTGTGTTTTTGAGTGTTACAGATCATTTTCACTCAATTTTGGGCGCTGGCGCGATTAAGATGGGTTTTGGTGCAATCGGGTGTACTATTAGCTTCAAAACAATTCGCATGTGAAAAGGGGTGCTCTGGAGAGTATAAATCAACATCAGGTTTGATTGAAATCAAAATAGTTATTTAACAAAAACATTGAAGAGAATTCCGTGACGTCAGCGTTCAGCGTTTTCCCTCCCGCCCTTCCGGATCCCTGACCAAGATTTCAGATTTAGAAAATTTTCTACTACCAAAAACGGCTGACGGCGGACGGATATTTGACTTTTGGTTGGTTACTCCTTGAATAATCAACCTATGTTTTCATGCAAAAGGTCAACCTCTCCGATTCGCCTCAAAATTTTTGTCTGGGCGTTTTAAGGTGTCTAGATCAAAAAACCAAAATGTCCGTACGCCGTTAATGGTAGCAGAAATTTTCTAAAAATCTGAAATTTGGGTCAGAGGTCTGTTCCCGGCCTAGGACGGTCCTCGAAACTTTTCAGCCCGATCGAACCAAATTTGGGCGGGGTAGGGGTCAAAATGTGTTTTTTGAAAAATGGATTTTCGAGATTTTGGGCGATCTAGGCGAGTGGGGGATCATTTTCCTCTAAATTTTAAACGCTGAATCCAATGAAATGAGTCCCAAAACGATGCTCCCACTGGAAGAGGTTATGGGTCAAAATGGGTACCTATTTACCTACATTGAATGTGTGTTTTCGAGATTTTTCGGCACCTAGGCGTGTGGGGTATCATTTTCCACTAAATTCTGGACTCTGAATCGATTGGAATGGGTCCGAGACCCGCCACATCCATTTTCCCTCCATTTTCGACGACTGAGGCGTGTGGGGTATCGTTTTCCAATAAATTTTGGACGCTGAATCTTTTCTTAAATTAGTCCCCATGCGCCTGGTCCGATAAATAACCAACCCCTGTGTAAGAATTTGCAGCGTTTTGAAACGCCCAGAAAATGTTTTTTGGCCCGAATCGTAGAGGTTGACCTTTTTCATGAAAACATGGGTTCATTATTCGAAATCAACCAACCAAAATTACATTTTTGAGCAAATTTCACTATAATTTACTTTTTAAAAAAGAAATTATTCCCATTATTTATAAATATTTTTTCCTTGTAAACAAAATGAAGGTGAACATTTAGGTTTTTTAAAAATCCGAACCCAAAATTTTCCCAAGGTACACGAGTTTACCCTAATTGTCTAACCTTCTTCGTCCAAGGCAGAAGTGCTCGATGATGTGGAATATTTCGACGGGTTTTTCCAGCGATCCGTACTCCGGCTCTTCACTGATGATTAAATCAATATCCATGTTGGCGTGGATGAAGTCGCCATCTGTAGATCGTCTCACTGTTCCTTTAATACCCATGAGACAGTGTTCCTTCGAATGAGAGAAAATCAATTAGATTCATTGTGCTGCCAATGCAGCCCCGTCCGAAAAAAGGACATTTTTTGTTGGCCTAATTTGGTCCCCAGAGGCGCCTCACAACACCACCACCACCACCCCATCACCTAAATAATAATTATTTTTAGTCACCTGTGGATGATAATATGACAAGTAGGAGCTAAGGAGTTCTAAAGGTAGTCCTCATATCCCACAGGTAGACATGTTTTTGAGCAAGTTTGAGTAATTAACTAAATCAAAGACTTTCCTAATACCCATGAAACCATAAGCAATATATATGCTGATCATCGGAATATAGAACCGAGAAGAGTAACCATCATTGAAGCGCTGGCAATTCCACGAGAGTTCCTAGTTTACTGTGACGTCACAACTTCACACTCCAACTTGCGCTCCAAACCACTAAGTCTGTCGTATTTTTCATGACAACGCCTCAAATTAATTTATTTCTTCGTTACGTGGCGTCCTAAACGATAGTATTTGACGTTCATATAATGCGGCAACTTGAATTTATCAAATTGTGACTCATCAGTTTCATCAGTTGATAAATCAGAATAAAAATGCTGCAGATTCTTCCACAATGGTTGATTTTTCCTCAGAACAAGTTTATGGGGAAAACAGAGTGTGGCCCTCAAGTTGGCCCTCGAACTTTTCTGCCCAATCGGATCGAATTTGGGGACGGTATGGGTAAAAATGTGTTTTGGTTGGTTATTCCTTGAATAATCAACCTATGTTTTCATGCAAATGGTCAACCTCTCCGATTCGGCTCAAAATTTTTTTCTGGACGTTTCATGATGTCCTGATCAAAAAAGGTCAATGTCCGTACGCCGTCCGCCGTCCACGCCGTTTTTGGTAGTAGAAAATTTTCTAAAAATCTGAAATTTGGGTCAGGGGTCTGTTCCCGGCCTAGGACGGTCCTCCAAGCTTTTCAGCCCGATCGGACCAAATTTGGGCGGGGTAGGGGTCAAAATGTGTTTTTTGGAAAATGGATTTTCGGGATTTTGGGTGATTTAGGCGAGTGGGGTATCATTTTCCACTAAATTTTGGACGCTGAATCCAATGAAATGGGTCCCAAAACGATCGGCACCCTATGGAAGAAGTTATGGGTCAAATTGGGTAAATATTACCCATTTTGAATATGTGTTTTTGAAATTTCTGGAACCTAGGCGTGTGGGGTATCATTTTCCGCTAAATCTTGGACGCTAATTTCAATGAAGTGGGTCCCGGAACGATTGGCACCCTCTGGAAGAAGTTATGGGTCAAATTGGGTATATATTACCCATTTTGAATATGCGTTTTCGAGATTTCCGGTACCTGGGCGTGTGGGGTATCATTTTCCACTAAATTTTGGATCCTGAATCGATTGGAATGGGTCCGGGACCCGCCGCACCCACTGTTTTCCCCATTTCCCTCATGTTTATGAAATGAGTCTCCATACGCCTGGTCCAAGGAATAACCAACCCCTGTGTAAGAATTTGCAGCGTTTTTTGAAAAATGGATTTTCGGCGTTCTAGATGTGCGGTGTATAATTTTCTAATAAATTTCGGACGCTAAATCCATTGAAGTGGGCTCCTGTTCGATTGGCGCCCGGTGGAGGTGGGTACTGGTCAAAATGGGTTACCTACCTATTTCGAAAGAGGGTATTGAGATTTTCGGGAAGGTTCTCAGGCATGTGGGGTATAATTTTCCACTAAATGTTGATCACTAAATCAATTGGAATGGGTCCGGGACGCTCCACCCTCACTGTTTTACCCAATTTTCTTCGGTCAGGGGTCAAAATGTGTATTTCAAAAAAGGGATTTTCGAGATTTTTGGCGATCTAGTCATGTGGGGTATCTTTTTCTACTAAATTTTGGACGCTGAGTCCAAAAAAATGAGTCCCGGAACGATTGGTGCCCTCTGGATGAGGTTATGGGCCAAATGGATACCTATCTACCCATTTCGAATGTGTGTTTTTGACATTTCTGGTACCTACCTAGGCGTGTGAGGATCATTTTCCACTAAATTTTGAACCCTGAATCGATTGGAATGGGTCCCGGACCCACCACCCCCATTATTTTCCCCATGTTGAAGATATGAGTCGCCATGCGCCTGGTCCGAGGAATAACCAACCCCTGTGAAAGAATAAGCAGCGTTTTTTGATCTAGACATTATGAAACGTACAGCGAAAATGATTAGGGAGGTTGATCTTATGATCTTGGGCATAATTACATAAGTTGATAAAGGAACAACCGAAGGAACACCCAACTAAAACACGGAGGATCTAATTAGCAGGTAAATTTACCTTCGTCCTCTGGAAAATAGCTTTCGTGTCGAGGTTTTTGCTGTGACCTGGATTATTGATGTTCGTTTTGATCCAAGAGATGTCCTCGCACCTTCGGAATCCCCACTTCCTCAAACACGCCCTTCCCATGTCGAGCCCGTCAGACGATCCGCACCACAGGAAGACGAAAGAACGTGTTGCAGCCACTTCAGGAATATTCAGCTCCATCACCTGAAGTGAAATTCGTAGATCAATCATTTGTCAAGAATGAGGCTCCTGAAGGTGTTTTCTAAAATATTCCTCACCTGCTCCCAGCTCCAAAGTTTCACGTTTGTAACACCCATTGTTCGCTGATACTCTTCAAGAGGCGGCTCGATCAGGATGACGTCAAATTTAAAATTGATATCCTTGAGGTTATAAGATTCCAGGTCGCATTTGAGGAACATCGGCGGGTTTGCGGTTTGAGAGATTAAGTCGTCCTAAAATACCCAAGATACAACGTTACAAAATGACGTATTTTGGACAATTTTCAGGGGACAACGACCACCAGCCTCATCCAGGACAATGTAGTGCTGACTACAGATCGGTAGGGTTAGATGATTTTTGGAAATTCTGTTTTGTACCAAGTCCAGAGGTATCGTATGCCTCAAAACTCGCTAGCTTACAAGACAACCAAAGACACCAGTCTGCAGGTAGTGGATTCCCAGCTGCTACAACTTGACACGTACTTTCCCATACTTTCATTCTTTTCAATTTAAAGGTTTCTGCGGCTTAAGCAAACACACCAGTTGCGGAATGTACTCCAAGGTACGACGATTCGATACAACCACCTAGCAGCGAAACACAGAGGTCAACAAGTACTTTTGGTTGGTTATTCCTTGAATAATACACCTATGTTTTCATGCAAAAGGTCAACCTCTCCGATTCGGCTCAAAATTTTTTTTCTGGACGTTTCATGGTGTCTAGATCAAAAAGGTCAATGTCCATCCGCCGTACACCGTACGTCGTACGCCGTCCGTTGTCCGCGCCATTTTCGGTAGTAGAAATTATTCTAAAAAACTGAAATTCGGGTCAGGGGTCTGTTCCTGGCCTAGGACGATCCTCGAAACTTTTCAGCCCGATCGGATCAAATTTGGGCGGAGTAGGGGTCAAAATGTGTTTTTTGAAAAATGGATTTTCGAGATTTTGGGCGATCTAGGCGAGTGGGGTATCATTTTCCACTAAATTTTGGACGCTGAATCCAATGATATGGGTCCCAGAACGATCGGCGCCCACTGGAAGAAGTTATGGGTCAAATTGGGTATATATTACCCATTTTGAATATGTGTTTTCGAGATTTCTGGTGCCTGGGCGTGTGGGGTATCATTTTCCACTAAATTTCGGGACGTTGAATCCAATGATATGGGTCCCAGAACGATCGGCGCCCACTGGAAGAAGTTATGGGTCAAATTGGGTATATATTACCCATTTTGAATATGTGTTTTTGAGATTTCTGGTGCCTGGGCGTGTGGGGTATCATTTTCCACTAAATTTTGGACCCTGAATCGATTGGAATGGGTCCGGGACCCACTGTTTCCCCATTTCCCCCATGTTGAAGAAATGAATCTCCATGCGCCTGGTCCGAGGAATAACCAACCCGTGTGTAAGAATTTGCAGACTTTTTTGGCTGGATTTATTGTCAGTTTCAAGGATTTTGAGAATTCTTGCAGGGTGGTCAACTTTCGTTGTAAATCCATCCAGCTGCGTCCAAGCACAATAACTGCGAACATGCAGATTATTATGTCGCATTGGTTGTTAACCAATAAACCTTCTAGATCTCCATTTCTCATATGTTTTTTAAGACCCTGAATAAATGAGGGAAAAGGAGCGGAGTACGGGAGTCTCCCTGCTCCACGCTGTAGAAGATTGTCATTGAGATGTAAAATGTCAACAAAAATTCCTCTACTCGACCACCACTTTGTTTGTCATTAGTGAGTACAATATGGGTTATGGCAAGGTCAGGCCACCAAGCAAATGAGGGCGTAACGTGTTTTTATTAACAATGTTTAAATAAATCAGAAGAAAAACCTCGTTATAATCTTCACACGTATCACATGTTGACTTTTGCGCCGAATCACAATAGATCGAACTCAACAGTAATTTAAATTAATTAGATTTTTAGATTATTTAGATATAGCATTATAATGCTACAATTCGGAAGTTCTGAGGGAATTCAGTCTTTCAATGAGAGAATCTTGATCGACTCCGCCGTAAATAATTGCCGAAAGCTTTTTGGACAATCCATTGCGCCGAATGACGGTCGATCAAAACCGTAAATCACGTTTTGCGCGTTTTGGAAGCTCGGTATCGAATGGGAAGTTTCTCTTGCGACGAGAACCAGTCGTATACTTGTCCATTTCTTCTTTCTGAGACAAACAAGATCTACCTTTTAGTTATGGTTTTGGTCGGGGAGTTTGTATGCGAGGGTGAGGAAGACGTAGGAGCGCATGGCTTCATATTTTATTCTTTATTCTCTCGAACTCGTGTCATCCAAAAGAAATTATAAGTTTTCATTCCAAGACCTACCCCCTCCCTCTCCACCATTGGATTACTGCAATCTCGTTAGAAAACTGCTAGCAAAGTTAGGAATGATGGCTCCTTCGTTCAAGACCTAGATGGGCTAGTTCAGGAGAGAACAATGTTTGCTCAAGTGGTACCCAAGCATACTCAATGGGCAAAAACACATTTGAAATGGGTAAATAGGTACCCATTCTGACAATAACTTCTTCCAGTGGGCACCAATCGTTCCGGCACCCATTTCATTGGATTCAACGTCCAAAATATAGCAGAGAATGATACCCCACACGCCTAGATCGCCAAAAATCTCGAAAATCCATTTTTCGAAATACACATTTTGCCCCTACCCCTCCCAACTTTGGTCCGATAGGGCTGAAAAGTTTCGAGGACCAACTAGAGCCGAAACAGACCCCTGACCCAAATTTCAGATTTTTAGAAATTTTTCTACTACCAAAAACGGCGCGGTTTCAAGGTGACTAGATCAATATTAACTAATCCGTCCGCTGTACGCCTTCCGCCGCCCACGCCAACTTTGGTAGTAGAAATTTTTCTAAAAATCTGAAATTTTGGTGAGGGGTCCGTTCATGGCTCTAGTTGGTGCTCGAAACTTTTCAGTCCGATCGGACCAAATTTAGGCAAAGAAGGGGTCAAAATGTGTATTTTGAAAAATGGATTTTCGAGATTTTTGGCGATTTAGGCGTGTGGGGTATAATTTTCTACTAAATTTTGGACGCTGAATTCAATGAAATTGGTCCCAGAACGATTGGCACCCACCGGGCAATGTTATGGGTCAAAATGGGTATCTATCTACCCATTTTGAATATGTGTTTTAGAGACTTCTGATACCTAGGCGAGTGGGGTATGATTTTCCACTAACTTTTGGACGTTGAATCCAATGAAAGGAGTCCCGGAATGATTGGTGCCCTCTGGATGAGGCTATGGGTCATAATGGGTGCCTATTTACCCATTTCGTAAGTGTGTCTTCCAGATTTTTGTTACCTAGGCGTATGGGGTATCATTTTCCACTAAATTTTGGACGCTGAATCCAAATAAATGAATACCGGAACGGTTGGCGTCCTCTGGATGAAGTTATGGGTCAAAATAGGTGCCTATCTACCCATTTCGAATTTGTATTTTCGAGATTTCTGGTACCTAGGCGTGTTTGGTATCATTTTCCACTAAATTTAGGACCCTGAATCGATTGGAATGGGTCCAGGACCCTTCACACCCACTTTTTCCCTCATTTTCTCCATGTTGAAGGTATGAGAATTTGCAACGTTTTTGATCTAGACACCTTGAAACGTCCAGAAAAACAATTTTTGGCCCGAATCGGAGAGGTTGACTTTTTGCATGAAAACATTGGTAGATTATTCAAGGAATAACCAACCAAAACGAAGGCACATAAAAAACCTTTTCTCACCTTCAACTTGATCAATTCTCGCAACTTGGGATATTCTTCGAATCGATCAGCTAATCCCACGTCCCTGATGAAGTTTTGTGGTCTTTGCCCCGTATCGACAAAATGTTGGCAATAGTCGTTGTGAGGGTTTGAAGACTGAGTTCCCTGAAATTCGCCACGCCACAATAAGTTAATTAGTTCCTTATCATTACCCTCAAAAAGATCTAGACAGAATACGAGACAATCTTAGTTGTAATTACGAGGAATAATATTAGATTAGAATTTTTTTTACTTTTAGAAACGTTGATGAGTCTTTGTAAACGACTCCACAGTCTCTTTTCTCTTCCTCTTTTACTTTCTGTTCGACGACTGCAGTTGGCACAACCTTTGGTTTCTTCTTTTCAGGACCGTCTTCGTAAGTGCCCAAAGCTTGACGGAGTTCGTTGACATTGGATACTCCAAACTGAAACACCAACAGACAACTTCAACGTGACCAACGTCAACCGATTGATTCTCAAATCGGATCAGCCGCTGATACAATCATTGAATTACGAAGATACAGATACGAAGATACTTACAGTCTGAGCCAGGAGTTTCTTCCTTTTTTGAGACCTCTCTTTCAACTCTCTAACGGTGTCGTTGAACATGACCGATTAGGTTTTTGTCGATTCGGAGTATAAATAATACCAATCTCCCGATATTTGTCCAATGGAGAACTGAATAAAACCAGTTGAACAGAAAATGGTAGTTGGACGAGTAGGTAAAACGTAAAAAATCAATCAAAATACTAGGAATCAATCCTATCCAAGAAATGTCCACCTATCCGCATCATGTTCAAAAATGATCACTCAACGCATCTTAATATTTATACTAGATACTGAAAATACACAGAAAATTTGATTTATATCTTATTCGTCTTCTTCTTCTTCATTGTTATTATCGCCGTTTGCTTAATCGGACACAAAGCTTTCATTCTCCTATGATGGGCTTGATTTGAACACATGGTTTATAAATTAAAAATTTTAGTTTGACTTTGAGATACTAAGATCCTAAACGGAGATGAAGATTGTTTGTTTATTCAGTTTTGGTGGAGGATAATTTCTGTGTTCACAATGTTTTCATGTTGGCAATAGTGTTTCCCTAATGTCAGAGCTCTGAGGCACTGAAGTCAATATTTTCTTGGGAGGATATTTTCTTCTATTAAAAAAATTTGATAAAATCAACAAGGGAAATCACTATATCTAAATCTTTTGGCTCAAACTTATTCTAATGTTGCAGTAGTTGTGTTGTGCCTTGCTCGCTTCGATGACGTCAGCCTCTCCCCTGATTCCGCTACAATTTAAAACACTCTTTTTTTTCTTTTTTTTTTTTTTTAAATGATAACTTTATTGTAATTTTATATTACATTCCAGTTCTGCGGAGGCATATTATAATAGAGGGGTACCCCCTGGTGTCACATGTTACGGGGGTACTATCCATTGATAGTCCCTGTGATTTTTACATAATCAATGATAATAGCTTAAATAGCATTGTGAATAGAAAAAGAGTCCGACAAACATTCATAAATAACATATTGATTAAGGTTTTAATTTTAATAGGAATAATTATAGTTACTAGGAACAAAATGAGTTGACAAATACGTTGAACGAGAGTTTTATGTAAAAATAATTATTATAGTTAATAGGAACTGAAGGGATAAACAAATAGATGTGAATGAACAGAATATTAATAAATAAGTATGAACGAAAAAATAAGTTGAATGAGTAAATAGGAAATATGCATGCAATTTAGTTTTGTGTGACTAGATTTTAAGGATTTAGAAGGTCTGGGGGTCGTTTTCGCTTCAGTTGTTTCAGATGCCCTGGTGGTGGAGGATTGCTGGACAGCTGCTGCAGGAGGACGTTGCGATGGTTGTTGACATAGATTCGTGTAGTTTCACAATATCTTTGACTTCTGGGATGGCTAAGTCTTTATGGAGATTGCTGTTTCTCACGTAGGACCACGGGGCCCCCGTTATGAGTGCTCTGTTCTGGAAAGTTTGTACCCGTTTGACCTGAGAATCAGATGCTGCTCCCCACAGTTGACATCCATATAACCCAATGGGGCGTATCACGGTTAGGTATATTAGCCTTTTTTCCTTCAAAGGTAATGGTGAATTTTCGTTGATAAGGAAATAAACTTGTCGCAGTCTATGTCTGACCCTTTGTAAGATATTGGTTATATGGCTATTCCATGTCAGCCTGGAGTCCAGATGTAGACCGAGATATCGGCAGACTTGCTTTTGAGGGATATCAACTTGGTTCATGGTGATCACGGGGAGAGGGAGACTCCTTTTGTACGTGAATTGTATGAGAGTGGATTTCGCTGGGTTCATTTTTGTTCTCCACTGGTGACACCATGTGACAATATCTTCTGCCAGACTTTGCAGTTCACTTATTGAATTGTGGAAGTCCCCGGTTGACAATAGCGCCATGTCATCCGCGAACTGAGCTGTTGATACCCCATCAGACCTAGGGAGGTCGAGGGTAAAGAGGAGGTAGAGAATAGGTGTCAGAACACTTCCTTGAGGTACTCCTGCTCTGATTGATCGGATTGGGAAAACACTCAATTAGATTTTTTTTTTAAGGGATTTATGGTTTCAGATTCATTTTTCCTTAATGAGCTCTTTCAAAGCTTTAAGCTCTTTAGAAAGAATTGTGGCAAACGATGTTTTGCGTTAGTATGGAGTTTTATTTATACTTTGGTGTTAGCAGAATTATGTTCCAAAATATTGTATGGCTATTTTAACTAATAAATTATAGATACATTTATTACAAAAAAAAATACATACAACGTCAAGTTGGGTACCTACCACATAAAAGCTACATCTCTGAGAGAATAAATACTCATCAACGCTGTACACAACGTTAGACTACCTCATCATAATTCTCTGTTAAATTCGAGTGGCCGCATTTCAACTACCAAACTCTAACAAGTCTCGCTGGAGAGACCTGAATTAGATTTTGGACGATTCTGACTATGGTTACTGGGTAAGACACTCCTGGAACTCAATTTCTGGCAGCTGAATCGTACCTAGGAGAACGCAGCATACTGCAAAATGTTGCAGAGAATCAATGTCAGGGATATCAAGCCAAAGGAGTGCTGGAATGGCGTCTTCACGTGAAAGGACTTCAGTTGCCAAGTTTAGAGGACTGCAGTTGCCAAAACAAAATGCGAGGCATGAAGCAAATGAGAAGAGGAAACCTTGCAAGATATTTTTGTGTTGTAAGGGAGGAATCTCTTGGTCTGTTAGTTTAGCACGTGAAAGTTTGCACTTATGGCACAACTGCTGTTATAGGTTAAGCCAAAGAGAGAACAGCAAACATCCTCACAAGGCAACTAGTAAATCTCTCTGCCATTATGGAGATGTTTGCCGATGTGGCTCTTTGATTCTCTAATTCTACTCCAACTGTTATCGATTTCTTGGTCGATTTCCACCAATAACTGGAATAGATATAGGAAGAGACCGATGTAGGTTCCGCCAGAGAAGAGCAGATATAAGTGAAACGGCAAATGATTTCTGGAAAGAATCTCTTTGGTACTCGTATCTTTAGAGATGTTTACCGCTTGTTTTTCTGATTGGCTGATTCTATTCTAGCTGTTTCTTCTTTATATTTCCACTGTTTTGCCACGGCTTTATTCCAGTTATCTGTGATTGGAAAACCAGCTGGAACAGACTGGAAACTGGTATGATAGGAGGCCTTGATCCCTCGTGGCTTAGGAATATATATAGAAGAACTAGTCATTGTGGTCTAGTCAATGAGTTTGATGAGGCGAAGGAGTTTTCATGCAAAAAGTCAATCTTTCCGATTCGGCCCAAAAAATTTTTTCTGGACGTTTCAAGGTGTAAGTCAAATTAGCAAATGTCCGTCCGCCGTCCGCGCCGTTTTTGGTAGTAGATTTTTTTTTTATGAATCTTAAATTTGGGTCAGGGACCCGTTTCTGGCTCTAGTTGGTCCTCGAAACTTTTCAACCCGATCGGACCAAATTTGGGTGGAGTAGGGGTCAAAATGTGAATTTCACAAAATGGATTATTGAGATTTTTTGCAATCTAGGTGTGTGGGGTATCATTTTCTACTAAATTGTGGACGCTGAATCCAATGAAAAGAGTCCCAGAACGATTGGCACCCACCGGAAGGAGCTATGGGGCCAAATGGGTGCCTATTTACCCATTTTGAATATGTGTTTTCAAGATTTCTGGTACCTAGTCGTGTGGGGTATCATTTTCCACTAAATTTTGGACGCTGAATCCAATAAGGTGGGTCCTGGATCGATTGGTGCCTTCTGGATTAGGTTATGGATCAAAATGGCTGCCTATCTACCCCATTTGAAGTGGGTTTTTTCGAGATTTTCTGGTTAGCAGTGCCGCCAATCAAAATGCTCGCCCCCCACATGAATGTTAAAAGTTTAAACCGGCAACAGACTGAGCCTAGGTGTGTGGGGAATCATTTTCCACTAAATTTTGGACCCTCAATCGATTGGAATGGGTCCGGGACCCACCACACCCACTGTTTTCCCATTTTCCCCAGGTTGAAGAAATGAACCTCCACGTGCTTGGTCCGAGAAATAACCAACCCGTGTGTATGAATTTGCAGCGTTTTTAGATGGTTCCACTTTCAAAGCTGGCTCCTGGAAATCAATTTGTTTACTTGTTTTGAAAATACAAAATAAAAAAAGCAATTGAAATGAACAGGAATTCAACCGCAAGTTTAGTTGTTTTGAAAATCCCGCTCTTCACAGTCGATATTTTCCCGTCCACTAGCGCTTAGCGGCCGATGCGCCAACTACCTCAAAGAATTCAGCAGGCAGTG
>CM034003.1:26486763-26550387 GCA_019603395.1 Cyrtorhinus lividipennis | reverse complement strand
AATAAATTTTCGGATTTTGGGCGATCTTGGCGTGTGGGGTATCGTTTTCCACTAAATTTTAGACGCTGAATCCAACGGTACGGTCTTTACAAAATTTCGATGCTCAGTGTCTATCTCCCAGTGCTTTCTATCTCAGTGTCTATGTCAGTAGATACCGTTGTTCTGCTCTTTTGATAGGTTGAATGCCCCTCGTATAGGCTTATGCCATTGTTGAGCTTAGTGACTCGTCTCGTGAATTTCTTCTTCTTTTTTTTTATTTACTTTTTACCGTGGACAGGTGTGGTACTCAGAAAAAGAGAGGTTTCACGGTCTCTTTTTGACGTGAGTGGTGACATGATATTTTGACGGCGAGCGTTGCCAAACTATCGCTTTCTAATGTCAGTTTATCCACGGATAGTTGAACACTTTTTAAGGTTTCGCATCTTCCCAGTGATCCTCCTGTTGGAGATATGTTGGTCGGAATGGAACTGCGATCTCCAAAGAGAGAGCTCCATCCTGAAACATGCTAAAAATTTGGAGGCTAGTTTTGGACGACTCATGGTGCCTTAGTTTTGACTGTTTGGTGTGCATCCTGCGCTTGAAATCGAATTGATTGTTTGATAGTACCCTGTTCTGTTACTATGTAATTCTTGAATTATGTAGAGATTATGTATATACGCAAGTCAACAAGTCCGCAGCTACCTTGAATTTGAAGCTTTCGAGAGAATAGGTGATCTGGACTCTTTAGGCATTGAAACAATTAAACTGGGATCTCAGTTTTCATACAGTTCATACCTCGAAAAACCTTCATTTTATTTTTGGTTGGTTATTCCTTGAATAATCAGCCTGTTTTCATGCAAAAAGTCAATCTCTCCGATATGGGCCAAAAATTTTTTCAGGCGTTTCAAGGTGTCTAAATCAAAATTAGCAAATGTCCGTACGCCGTTCACGCCGACTTTGGTAGTAGAAATTATTCTAAAAATCTGAAATTTTGGTCAGGGGTCCGTTCATGGCTCTAGTTGCTCCTCGAAACGTTTCAGCCCAATCGGACCAAATTTGGGCGGATTAGGGGTCACTAAATTGTGAACGCTGAATCCAATGAAATGGGTCCGGCAATGATTGGCGCCCTCTGGATGAGGTTATGGGTCAAAACGGGTGCCTATCTACCCATTTCGAATGTGAGTTTTTGAGATTTCTGGTACCTAGGTGTGTGGGGTATTATTTTCCTCTGAATTTTGGACCCTGAATCGATTCGAATCGGTCCAGGACCCACCACACCCACTGTTTCCCAAGCCTCCATGTGCCTGGTCCCAGGAATAATCAACCTGTTTGTAAGAATTTGCATAGTTTTTCCGCGAAGCTGTGGCCCTGATGTCGAGTAAAAGTGTCCCACCCCGCACCATTCGGGTCATAATCCGAGAAACCTGTAAAAGTTGGGAGTCCCGTCGAGACATTGCGGGGAAGTCGTGAATGAAAGTGAGAATCTGGGTTAGGTGCGATCTGCAGGAACTAAAAAGTGGCTCGCGCGTCAACGTGCAGATAAACCACGGCGAATATCAACTTCTTTTGCTGTCAGATGCCGCGTTAAGGATTTTCGAAGGTCCAACCGGGGAAATCCATCACCGTGAAACAGATCAGGTGCAGATTTAATTTCGGTGCTGGCGAGAGTGATTCGGGTTCATGTTTCTAGGAAACGTCCACCGTGGTCCGTGTCCTACGTCCGGTATCGTCTTAATAGGGACAATTTACTCGTTTGCGAACCAGAAAAAGTCGACTACTTGCTGAGAAAAGCTTGACTTACTTGAGTTTTTACCTCTCTGATTCCCTACTCATCGTCCACATTTCCCTAAGCATTCAGAATAGCAAGTTTGTCATCTCAAGCTCCATACAATGTCAATGTATTTGCATTTATTGTTGAATAATTTTGATACTACTTATACTTCGATTCGGCCCAAAATGTTTTTTTTGGGCGTTTCAATGTGTCTAGGAAAAAAAAAAAAAAAAAAAAAAAAACGCTGCAAATTCTTACACAGGGGTTGGTTATTCCTCGGACCAGGCGCATAGAGACTCATCTCCGCATGGGAAAAAAGGGGGAAACAGGGGTGGGCGGGTCCCGGACCCATTCCAATCATTCAGGGTCAAAATTTAGTGGAAATGATACCCCACACGCCTAGGTACCAGAAATCATGAAAACACATTTGCAAAATGGGAAGATAGATATCCATTTCGACCCATAACATCTACTGATAAGTGCCAATCGTTCTGGGACCCATTTCACTGGATTCAGCGTCCAATGTGTAGTGCAAAATGGTAACCCTCACGCCTAGATTGCCAAAAATCTCGATAATCCATTTATTGAAATACACATTTTGACTCCTACCCCTCCCAAATTTGGTCCGATGGAGCTGAAAACTTTCGAGGACCGACCTAAGCCTGGAACAGACCCTTGACCCAAATTTCAGATTTTTAGAAATTTCTCTACTACCGAAAAAAAACCGGACGGCGTACGGCGTCCACGCCGACTTTGGTAGTGAACAATTTTCTAAAAATCTGAAATTTGAGTCAGGGGTCCTTTACCGGCTCTAGTTGGTCCTCGAAACATTTTAACCCGATCGGACCAAATTTGGGCTGGGTAGCGATCAAAATGTGTATTTCGAAAAATGGATTTCCGAGATTTATGGCGATTAGGGTATGATTTTCCACTAAATTTGGGACGCTGAATCCAATGAGACGGGTCCCAGAACTATTGGCACCCACCGGAAGAGGTTATGAACGCTAAGTCTATTTTTAAATTAGTCTCCATGCGCCTGGTCCAAGGAATAACCAGTCCCCGTGTAAGAATTTGCAGAGTTTTTATTAAAATTGTTGAAAGGTAGACAGTGTTGTAATTTATTATTATTTAAAACATTCCCAAATTTTTATAATTTGTTTTCCAAGGCTAATTTAATGAATATTTCGAGTGTACCCAAATTGTACCTTACCATAACGTCCAATTTTCTACCATTAAATCAATTTCGAGTTCGTTTAAGCAGGCGCTCTCACCAATTTTGGCCAAGCAGCACTTCCTTATGATGTTTAGTTGGCACGTATTAGGTGGTTCCACATCATCTTTTAGGTCTCAGGGAGCTTTCACTGTTTCGTCTGACTATTCGCCATGGGTCTTGCCCTCGTGGAGTGGTTGGCCTTGTCGGGGTAGATCCACTCTCAGCTCGGGCTACCCCTTCTCCCATAACACCCTACAGTCCAAGGCGATGATGCAACGAGAGTTCGAAAGGGCAAGTTTATGAGTCGATTTCTGTCTGATGATGCCGACAGATGATGGAAGCTTTTGTTCTTCCTGGGTGAGTAGAGGGTATACTATAGAAGTGCAACGTCATACAACTTCAAGATACCTTCAACGCTCTGGAGACGGGCACTGAGACTGTATGTGATATTGGGCGGTTTACAATCATTTAATAAAATTGGTGCAGGCGGAATGACATAGTCGCCAATGCTTTGAGCAGGATTGGCTTTGAAATGTGCTTAAGGCTAGTGTTTGTCTAACCTCACCAAAATTTCCTCTGCGTCATTCAACATTTCCCTTCTTTTGGTTCCTCAGAACGGATTTAGAAAAATTTCTAAAAATCTAAAATTTTAGTCTGGGGTCCGTTCCAGGCTCTAGTTGGTCCTCGAAACTTTTCAGCCGATCGGACCAAATTTGGGCGGAGTAGGAGTCAAAATGTGTATTTCGAAAAGTGGATTTTCTTTATTTTGGCGATCTGGCGTAAGGGGGTATTATTTCTCACTAAATTGTGGACGCTGAATCCAATGAGACGGGTCCCAAAACGATTGGCGCCCACCGGAAGAAGTTATTGGTCAAAATGGGTGTCTATCTACCCATTGAATATGTGTTTCGAGATTCTCGACTAGCGTGTGGGTATCATTTTCCACTAACTTGGACCTAAATCGATTGAAAGGGTCCGGGACCCGCCACACCACTGTTTCCCCATTTCCCCATGTTGAAGAATGAGTCCCATGCGCTGGTGAGGAATAACCACCCTGTGAAGAATTTGCAGCTTTTAGTATTTCTTATTCAATATCATAGCCGTGTTCCGTTTCTAGCCTCTTGAAACGTTAAATTAGAATGAATTACGGACAAATTCTCTACATCGAGGACGCCCGTGGTATGCCGTTAGTACCCGACTAATTTATTTTCGAAATACATATATGGACCCCTACCCCTCCCCCCTACTCCGCCCAAATTTGGTCCAACCGGGTAAAAACGTTTTGAGGTTCAACTAGAACCAGAAACGGGTCCCTGGTCAAAATTTTAGATTTTTAGAAATGACCCGTTTTCTGCTCCAGTTGCTCCCAGAAACTTGTCAGCCCGATCAGACTAAATTAGGAGGGAAGGGGAGATCCATATGGGTTTTTTGAAAATGGATTTTCGATTTTTTTTTGCGATCAAGGCATGTGGGGTATCATTTTCCACTAAATTTTGTACGTTGAATCCAATGATAGGGGTCCCGGAACGATTGGCACCCTCTGGATGAGGTCATGGGTCAAAATGGGTAGGTACCTATCTACCCATTTCGAATATGTGTTTTCGAGATTTCTGGTTCCTTGGCGTGTGGGGTATCATTTTCCACTAAATTTTGGACGCTGAATCCAATTAAATGGGCCCCAGAACGATTGGCTCCCACCGGAAGAGGTTATGGGTCAAAATGGGTATTTTTCAACCCATTTCGAATGTGTTTTCCAGATTTCTGGTACCTAGGCATCCGGGGTATCATTTTCCACTATATTTAGGCCGCTGAATCGATTCAAATGAAGAACCAACCTCCGTGAAGGAATTTGCAGCGTTTTTCCCCAAATGTTCCTACAACTTGAAACCATTCTGGCAGGTTTTCAAAACAAGAGAATCAACGAACTCATGAAGGCAATATATTTCTATATCATAGATAATAAATAATAAAACTAATTTTTTTAAATGTCGTATACAATATAAATACTGCACGTAACCAATGAATAAACTAAAATTAAATAATAATAATGTCTAGGTAAATCTAGAAATAATTTTTGTGAAATATTACAGCGTATTTTTGATCTACATACTCAATACAGCGCAACAGAACAAATGATGGGGCACATTTTTTCCAAATTATCACAATGTATGGATGTTTGGTTGAGGTGTCTTCATTACATTGTTTTATCTCCGTTTATTGTAATGATTTCACCTGAAACAACAACTCTTTAGATTCATATAATTGTGTGGCCGTTCTTGAGCGTTTTCCTTCGACGCCCCTTCCAATCGCTATAGCGGTCAGTGGTTCCTGTTTACCGGTCGAGGTTTTGAATCGCTTTTTGATGGGAGTCGAAGGAAAAGAAAAAAAAGAGCATCCGATTTTTAAGAAGCAGTTTGACCGCATGAGCGCTAGAAACCTGCTGAGCCGGCAGACCTACCAGTATCTCATGATTACCCGACGAACGGGAACTTCTCCGGAACGAGTTCACAGTACGATTGACTGATAGTATTGACGTTAGGTTACACTAAGGGCTTCCTGGATGAGCGATTGACATCGAAGGGGCCGCCAAACATCGATTACGTCACACGAATTCACTTAGATACATCATACTTCTGAATTTACAATTAAACACGGGTTGGTTATTCCTCGGACCAGACGCATGGAGACTCATTTCTTCAACAATGGGAAAACGGTCGGTGTGGCGGGTCCCGGACCCATTCCAATCGATTGAGGGTCCAAAATTTAGTGAAAAATGATACCCCACACGCCTAGGTTATAAAAATCTCGAAAGCATATTCGAAATGGGTAGATAGGCACCCATTTAGACCCATAACCTCATCCAATGGGTGCCAATCGTTCCGGGACCCGTCTCATTGGATTCAGCGTCCAAAATTTAGTGGAAAATCATACCCTACACTCGTGGATCGCCAAAAAAGTTTCGAGTATCAACTGCAGCCCAAAACGGGTGCCAGACCAAAATATCAGATTTTTAGAAATTTTTCAACTACTGAAAACGGCGCGGACGACGGAATCGGTTAGATTGTCATTTTGCATGAAAACACAGGTTAACTATTCAAGGATTGACCAACCAAAATATTTGCAGAAAAACAATTCTTAATACATGGATTATTTTATAATCAATACTTTTAGATATATACATTTTCTTAGGTCGAATAATATCCGAACTGAATATCAGTTTGATATCAATATAAATAGCAAAGAAACCCAAAAGATGGTCGCACAATTAGTGTCCAGTCCGTTTCAACGTTCGTTTCCAGAAACCGATTCCAATCTGGTCATTACTCATAATAAATGCTAAAATAATGATCGGTTTCGAAAACAGGATCTAAACGTAAGTTCGGAAATCATTTTCTAGAGCTCCAACGTCCTGCTTTCTCTGAGGAAACGATCGATCCACCATATGTTGACAGTGTTGAATCACTCTCGCACCTGTCGCGAGTATGACCGTTATTGATCGTATTATTCTCGAAGTTGCTTGAAGACGAGTCACATAATTTAGTGGAAAATGATACCCCACACGCCTAGGTACCGGAAATCTCGAATACGCATATTCGAAATGGGTAGATGGGCACCCATTTTGACTCATAACTTCTTCCGGTGGGTGCAAATCGTTCTGGGACCCCTTTCATTGGATTCAGCGTCCAAATTTAGTGGAGAATGATACTCCACTCGCCTAGATTTCCAAAAATTTGAAAAATCCATTTTTCGAAAAACACATTTTGACCTCGATCCCGCCAAAATGTGGTTCGATCGGGCAGAAAAGTTGCGAGGACCTACTAAACCCAAAAATGGATCCCTGGCCAATATTTTAGATTTTTAGAAAATTTTCTAGTTGGCGTGGACGGCGGACAGACATATGACTGCTTTAATCTAGACACCTTGAAACGCCCAGAATTTTTTTTTTTTTTTTTTTTTTTTTGCTGAATTGGAGAGATTGATCTTTTGCATGAAAGCATAGGTTGATTATTCCAGGAATAACCAACCAAAAGTAAGAGCCGCTCTTCGAAACATTGATATCCGCCATGGTCATCAATTTATACCGAGTTGGTCCTCACGCCTGTGTTTTTGATCTCTGCCAAGTCTGGACAAGAATGTTTCTTCTTCATGACGCACATTTGAATAGGTAAAAGACCATTTTGGCGGATATCAATACCAGTCAATTAACACGTTCGCTGCGGGTCACGCGCTCAGCGCGTGAGCTCTGTTCCAATCTGCGCGTCTCACGCGCCTGGCGCGTGAAGGCAGCCTTCACTTCAGATCGCTCCTCCAGTATAGCAGAAAGTGAAATGGAACATATTCCTACTTCCCGCGCCAGCTTTGAACCTTCTGAAGGTACTGTCACCTGGGGTGTTGCTAAGATGCAAAAAAAAGTCCGAAATACGGGACTGGTTTGGAGTTTTCTTGCCATTTTGCATCGTTTTCAGCGTTCCCGCCCCAAGATTTCTTTCGGTGCTTCGCTTTAGTACACGAAATACTTCGGTGCAAGTAGTTTACTCCAAGGTAAATAGGCGCATGAGCCGCACTGGGTTAGGAGCTTCGAATTTCATTCCAAATGCGGCGCACGCACCTGGCGCGTTCCTATTTCAGATGACTCCCGCACAGCTGCTCAAAAGAGCTCAACAATTCCGCAGCGAACTGTATTGTATTATGTATTCGAGCTCATACTCGGCCGAGTGAACACGAAGTCAGGCAATTTTCTGGACATCCGAGAGCACAGATGAAGTTTCAATTTTTGGAAGAAACGTAGATAATATTATACCATGTGGAATGGAGGGTTCCTCTTCATCGATACGCATAGTACCACTCCAACTGTGATTATCATCGAAACTGGTGGAGACAGCGATATTGGTGAATTAACGACAAAGCTGTACACCATGTTTTTTGTAATTTGAGGAATGAGTTGTTGACAAAAATAACCTCCCTACCTATTTACTAATGTAGCAGTCATTCCGAGATTAGTGTCGACCCGATATCTTTTTCTCTCTTTTATCTTGGACTATTTCCGTGAGTGTTCCGTTTGCTTTTGTCCTCCCAAATGACTGTCGAAAGATAGTTCCTTAATGTGTTTGGTACCGCAACTGAAAAAACTGGAATTTGGTAATCATAGGAGACTCGTCACGTTTTCCACTAAAATGTAGCTACGTGCCTGATCACAACTACTCTGATGCAGTCACCTCACGAGGAACAAGGCGATTTTTGTTGGGGTATTAAGCTATGTATTTCACACTCAACTCCAGTTTTTATCCACTGACCACTTGTGGATGATGATATCACGTACCATGTACCTGACGCACACATGGATGCGCCGCAATTTTGATCCAGTATTCCCTGAATAATCTACCTAACTATGTTTGGCTAACCTTATGATCAGGATCAGCTCTTGCAATCGATATACCACCTTCGAGATATGCGCAAGAGATGCAAATTGTGTACTCTTTGGTTGGTCATTTCATGAATAATCAATCTATGTTTTTGATGCAAAAAGTCAGTCTCTCCGATTCGGCCCATAATTTTTTCTGGGCGTTTCAAGGTGTCGAAACCTCGAAACCTTTCAGCCCAATCGGACCAAATTTGGATGGGTCGGCGTCAAAATGTGTCGAAAATGACGACCAAGGCGCTTTGGGTATCATTTTCGACAAACTTTTGGACGCTGAATCCAATGAGACGGGTCCTGGAATGATTAGCGCCCACCGGAAGAGGTTATGGGTCAAAATGGGTACCTATCTACCCATTTTGAGCATGTGTTTTCGAGATTTTTGGCGATCTAGGTGGATAGGGTATCATTTTCTACTAAATTTTGGACCCTGAATCGATTGAATCGAATGGGTTTGGGACCCGTCACACCCACTGTTTCCACCATTTTCAACCTTTTTTTTTGGTAGTACAACGTTTTCCAAAATGTTGACATTTTCCAAAATGTTGACATTTTCGTCAGTGGCCTCATTCCGGTTTTGGTTGGTCCTCGAAACTTTTCAGCCCGATCAGCCCAAATTTGGCGTTTTTGCGTAAGATTTTCTAAAATGCAATACAGATTATCCGTGTAGGGGGCATGGGCTGGCAAAAGGCTCTTTTCGCCAAGCTTTTGCAAAAAATAGTCCTTCCTCAGACAAAAACATGAAAATCATACCTAAATACAGATGTAACGGGGCGGCAGATTCCAAGGGCCCCGTCAAGAAACTTCGGCGGCGGGGTACGAATCGGGCCCTCTCCCCTCCAAGCGCCTGACCCCAGCTGGGCGAAAGGCGTGTCCTCATTGGATTGGTTGGGCGATGGGCGGCGCGAGACACCCAGGGAGGAGTAGGAGGGGAAGGCGACTTGACGAGCGGACTGGGGAAAGGAACATCAGGCAGTCGTGTACGAACTCAAGTGAAGGAAAGTTGGGATCTCCGAAACGAGGTTGGCCCCCCCTGCTCGCCATAATCTCGAGAGGACGAGGCGAGGCAGGGGCGGGGCGGAACAACCTGTTTCGGGGCGGAACAACCCCAGCGAAACAACCTGTTTCGGGGCGGAACATCGAAGCGGAACAACCGACGCGAAGCAAATCAACCCCTTGTGAAGCCGGTGTTGTGAAAGTGACCTGAGGGAACAAGTGTATCGTGGTTCCTTCAGGGTGAGAACTCGGGAATTGGGAGATCAGCCAATTCCTCTCCCGTAACAGTGGGCCCTTATACGAACTGAAAATCCCCCGTCGGACCCGAGTGTTGATCCGTTCGCGCCCGATTCGACGGCCAATAGTCCAGGTTTCCCACGCACCGCCAGTCGTCGGACCTCCGTCGGAAAGAGTCTCGCCTCCTCCGGCCTGGACGGCGTTCCCCTGACCGAAGCCGAGCAGCAAAGAGAACATCACCCTGTTGTCTCCATCCGAAGGAGTTGGTACACGTAAGTGGCGAAATAACTCTGTTTCGTACCCTCGCAACGCGAAAGTCGAATCCCTAAATCTGGCCCAAGCCCTGACATTTAGTCACCAGAAAGCTGATCATAGAGTTGTAGATTGTGACCGTATTATTTAGCATGTCGTCTGTCGTGCGTTAGGAAAAGAGAAAGGAATTAGGGGAGGACGCTAACAAATCACTTTCATTTTACCGTTCTGTTAAATCAAACATTCCTGAGCCTTCAGCTATCCCGTAAATTCATTTGGCCCTCAGCCCTTCACTTTTGACTACTCAATAATTAGGTTACGTATTAGTCAATATCCTTCTCGGCCGAGACATTCCGTATTTTCTATTTCTGTCAATTGCGTTTATTATAAGTCAATATTGAACCCTTGTCTTTTCAATCACGAAACCCCATTCCTCAGAGCTTGGTAAATTCAGGTGTACTTGGCGTCCATGACCGACCATTGCAGACATTCCGGACGGTAAGTGAAAGTCTTTAATCTCCCACTAATTATTCGCCTAGGTCTATTTTTGGATCCCTAGCCCGTTACGTGAAAACGACGGGTTACATCTCTTGGTGGCAAGCGGTGGGATTTTTCAGAAATCTCGATTTCTGTCGTATCCACAACAAGTGATCTTGACCAGGTGAATATTGGTGAGAAAAAGCTCTGAAGGAATTGGGTCGCGTTCCATAATCTTGAAATTCAAACTGTGCTAGTTGTAGATTCCGAAATTTAAAATTGTAAGAAACAAACAAATCGGCCCGAGTGTGAGGAAGCGAGTGAGGAGCCAATTGACTTCAAATCCGTGTCTAGGATTTTTTCTTTCCAAAAATCGAAATTTAGATACTGGCTCATTTATTTAGTAGCATCACTCTCACTGTAGCCCTCTGTTCCGGGACTGTTCCGGGGCTTGTTCCGGGGCCTTCTGTTCCGGGACTGTTCCGGGACTGTTCCGAGACTTGTCCCGGGGCCTTCTGTTCCGAGACTGTTCCGGGGCCCTCTGTTCCGGGACTGTTCCGAGACTTGTCCCGGGGCCTTCTGTTCCGAGACTGTTCCGGGGCTTGTTCCGAGGCCCTCTGTTCCGAGACTGTTCCGGGACTGTTCCGGGGCTTGTTCCGAGGCCCTCTGTTCCGAGACTGTTCCGGGACTGTTCCGGGGCTTGTTCCGAGGCCCTCTGTTCCGAGACTTGTCCCGAGGCCCTCTGTTCCGGGACTGTTCCGAAACTTGTCCCGAGGCCTTCTGTTCCGAGACTGTTCCGGGACTGTTCCAGGGCTTGTTCCGAGGCCCTCTGTTCCGAGACTGTTCCGGGACTGTTCCGGGGCTTGTTCCGAGGCCCTCTGTTCCGAGACTTGTCCCGAGGCCCTCTGTTCCGGGACTGTTCCGAAACTTGTCCCGAGGCCTTCTGTTCCGAGACTGTTCCGGGGCCCTCTGTTCCGGGACTGTTCCGAAACTTGTCCCGAGGCCTTCTGTTCCGAGACTGTTCCGGGGCCCTCTGTTCCGGGACTGTAAGTAAAAAGTAAAGTAAAGTAAACAAGGACTTTCACCTTGGATTTTCGTCCGACTACCTTGGTCAGGTGTCGCGGACGTCGTCAGCCGTCCTCCAAAGAAGATCGTATATTGATCTGACGATTTCGCTCGTGGCTACTTATTGCCTCACCCCCTTAAGTGAAGAGGACGAATATGAGGGTCAAGACAAACAATTAAGTTGCTCTAGCCAGGATTCGAACCCTGGCCGCTCGGAGTACCACACCAATCCTTCGTCTATTCCACTAGACTACCGAGCGCCCCTGTTCCGGGACTGTTCCGAGACTTGTCCCGGGGCCTTCTGTTCCGAGACTGTTCCGGGGCCCTCTGTTCCGGGACTGTTCCGAGACTTGTCCCGAGGCCCTCTGTTCCGGGACTGTTCCGGGAGCCTTCAGCTCCAATTGACATCCCGATTCCAGACCCGTCATAGCTCTTACCAACTGGGAAGTCCTTTCTCGATTCGTGGGGAAATTATCGGTCCTTGGTGCGCAAGAAAGTGATCTATCGGTTCTATAATTTTTTTCTTTATTTATTATTTTTTTTATTTAACAAGTGAATTCGCGACCATGCACCAAAACAGCAGCCCATCAGACGAGGGCGAAGCCATGATGAACCCCAATCTGGAAATAAAATGCACAACACAAGTACTTACCTTGTTTTACTAATGACCGTACCTCATGAGTCGTGACAGGACTCCCTGGGTCCCCCCCCCCCCTTTTTTTTTTTTCTTTAACCCTTTGTAATGGCAGCAAAATCTGGGGTTCGTTGTTCAGTTTCTGGCTTTGTGAAAGAGGTTGTCTGCATGACAAATGAGCCGTCGATTGATGGAAAATGTGTGAGTTTGAGTGTGAGAGGAGACTAAAGAAAGGGCCGGTTTGTATGTTTCACATCATAGTAGGGAAGTAGAAGATAAGACCAGCGGAAGACACATCTCGCCCATCGCACCACCTGGGAACACCAGCGCCATCATGCTCTCGACGGGTGGGGACGTCCTGTGCCCGTCTGCACCAAGCAACAACACCCGCCGACAACGTACCGCTGCGAGAGAAAATGCCGGAACCTGCGGCCCAGGGACCCTGCCTACCCGAAGCCCTGCTCCCGCGCCGAACACGAGAAGGACCACCACCAACCTGTACCGCTTGTAAGCGATGGCGGTACGAACAAGCATGGATAGCGGCCAAACAACCAGACGCAATGCCCATCGCACCAGTCACCCCCACCGGAAGGAAAATTGCCGAGGTAGACCTCGGCCTCCAAAGATCGGAGGAGTGTAACGGGGCGGCAGATTCCAAGGGCCCCGTCAAGAAACTTCGGCGGCGGGGTACGAATCGGGCCCTCTCCCCTCCAAGCGCCTGACCCCAGCTGGGCGAAAGGCGTGTCCTCATTGGATTGGTTGGGCGATGGGCGGCGCGAGACACCCAGGGAGGAGTAGGAGGGGAAGGCGACTTGACGAGCGGACTGGGGAAAGGAACATCAGGCAGTCGTGTACGAACTCAAGTGAAGGAAAGTTGGGATCTCCGAAACGAGGTTGGCCCCCCCTGCTCGCCATAATCTCGAGAGGACGAGGCGAGGCAGGGGCGGGGCGGAACAACCTGTTTCGGGGCGGAACAACCCCAGCGAAACAACCTGTTTCGGGGCGGAACATCGAAGCGGAACAACCGACGCGAAGCAAATCAACCCCTTGTGAAGCCGGTGTTGTGAAAGTGACCTGAGGGAACAAGTGTATCGTGGTTCCTTCAGGGTGAGAACTCGGGAATTGGGAGATCAGCCAATTCCTCTCCCGTAACAGTGGGCCCTTATACGAACTGAAAATCCCCCGTCGGACCCGAGTGTTGATCCGTTCGCGCCCGATTCGACGGCCAATAGTCCAGGTTTCCCACGCACCGCCAGTCGTCGGACCTCCGTCGGAAAGAGTCTCGCCTCCTCCGGCCTGGACGGCGTTCCCCTGACCGAAGCCGAGCAGCAAAGAGAACATCACCCTGTTGTCTCCATCCGAAGGAGTTGGTACACGTAAGTGGCGAAATAACTCTGTTTCGTACCCTCGCAACGCGAAAGTCGAATCCCTAAATCTGGCCCAAGCCCTGACATTTAGTCACCAGAAAGCTGATCATAGAGTTGTAGATTGTGACCGTATTATTTAGCATGTCGTCTGTCGTGCGTTAGGAAAAGAGAAAGGAATTAGGGGAGGACGCTAACAAATCACTTTCATTTTACCGTTCTGTTAAATCAAACATTCCTGAGCCTTCAGCTATCCCGTAAATTCATTTGGCCCTCAGCCCTTCACTTTTGACTACTCAATAATTAGGTTACGTATTAGTCAATATCCTTCTCGGCCGAGACATTCCGTATTTTCTATTTCTGTCAATTGCGTTTATTATAAGTCAATATTGAACCCTTGTCTTTTCAATCACGAAACCCCATTCCTCAGAGCTTGGTAAATTCAGGTGTACTTGGCGTCCATGACCGACCATTGCAGACATTCCGGACGGTAAGTGAAAGTCTTTAATCTCCCACTAATTATTCGCCTAGGTCTATTTTTGGATCCCTAGCCCGTTACGTGAAAACGACGGGTTACACAGATAAACCGTTCTCATTTGAATAACGTAAAGGGCGAACGTTTTTTTTTTTTTTTTTTTTTTTTTTTGAGGGGGGGGGGGATTGCCTATGGTCGATACGTAAACAAGAATGAATTTTTCTCGTACGATCAATAAATACCGTCAATATAATTCTAGAAATTGAGGAGAGGTAGAGGGGGAGATTCATAGACCTATGTTGTGAATTATGGTTGGAATAATCATCCAGAAGTCAACCTCTTCGATTGGCCCCAAATGACAATTATATATTATATGATAGTATTATCGGATGCGGGATCCAGATTTTATAAAAATCTGAAATTACGGTCAGGGACTTTTCGAGATTTTTGGCGATCTGAGCGTATGGGGTATCATTTTCTACTAAATTTTGAACCCTGAATCCATTCAGATTCATCAAAGACCGTTTGATGCCCACCGGAAGTGGTTATGGGTCAAAATGGATACCTATCAACCTATTTTGGATGTGGGTTCTCGGCTGGTGGAAGATTGCCGGCCTTCCATACCATGATGGTGAGGTTTAGACCATGAAGCGTTGAGGATATGGGATATTATAGGGAGGGAATCGCTTAATAGCCTGACTAATTCACATTTCGCCAATCAAATTTGACTCCTAGGTAGTATTGCTAAATTGTTGAGTTAATAAGAACAAAAATACTCATTAACGCAACAAATTTCATACAAATCCTTGTCAAACATTACGTAGATAAAAAATGAAAAACCATCATTCTTTAACCTTAAATCGTTTTCCGACATATATTTTGCCACATCAGTAAAGCATCCGTCTTACCTAAAATATTTGGTGCAGTAAGACTGATGCTGCCAGTTGCATGTCTAACAAACCTAACCCCACGCATTTAATATTATTATTATTATTTTTTTTTAATATATAAGTAGTTTGATGGCGAATAAGGTATTGTTTTCTATGAAATGCTCCGTCAGTCAGCTCCTTCTGGAGTTGGTGGAAAGATTAACTGCGTTAAATGTCACCAATTTCAATTTTAAAATTGAGTAATATGTTGATTGTACCGCGTTTTAGTCAGGACATCAAACAATTGCTCGGTTTAACGAAAACCCAATAAAATAATGAAATCAGTCGGATGCGGCAAGATGAATGAAACGCCAAAGATAAGGAAGGACATGTTATTTCTTATGAGCGGTGGACGCCATATAGGGAGATGAACGGAAGAGTCGCCTTGTCGCAGATGACAGCAGAAAGTAGGTAGGTGGGTAGGTATGCGCGAGTCTACCTGCGATCACGAGCTCAGCTTCCGAGGAGCAACAGGTCGGAGGACCTTCTGGGCAAACGTCAACACTTCCGCCATGTTGTACGAAGGTACCAAACGTTACAATTATTCTGAAGGCACACGTGTGAACAACTCACCTCAAATAAGTAAATAGGAGACCAAAACTGCACAATACACAACCGTATACAGTCAAATGTTAACTGAGAAACTGAGATACCGAATGGGAGAAACTCCACTTGTGATAGCAAACACCTGACTGAGTTACCTACCGAGCTATGGACGAGCTGCGCGGAGGAGCTGCGCAGGAGTCCCTCCGAGAGATCCCGCTTGCCAAACCCGCCTATCTGGGCCACAGGTTCTTGTTTTTACGAAAGTCTCGGCCGTGGACTTCGCAGATAATTTTCGCCAGATTTGCTCTATCATTTGAGCCCACTTGGTCACTCGAAATGTTTTTTTGTTCCAGGAAAATCCGTGGGAAATACAGAAAACTACAGTAAAAACTTAAGTTTTTTAACACGTGTTGGTATTCCTCGGACCAGGCGCATTGAGACTCATTTCTTTAACATGGGGAAAATGGGGAAACAGTGGGTGTGGCGGGACCCGGACCCATTCCAATCGATTCATCGTCCAAAATTAAGTGGGAAATTATACCCCAGACCCCAAGATCGCCAAAAATCTCGAAAATCCATTATTCGAAATACACATTTTGACCACTAACCCGCCCAAATTTGGTCCGATCGGTCAAGAATACCCGATTATTATGAAACGAATTTCGACGTATTGTCAATGGGTTGGTACGACTTCAGAATGGCACTCTGCAAAGTCCATCCTCCTTACAAGCCATAACCCAAAAAGTCATTGAGGTGCCACTTACTCGTTTCCGATGCACATGAAGTGGAATAGGTTGACGAGGGAAAACGAAAAGTGGCTAAACGAAACCGTTGAAAGCATTTCATTGAATTCAGGGTCCAAAATTTAGTGGAAAATGATACCCCACACGCCTAGGTACCAGAAATCTCGAAAACACATTCGAAATGGGTAGGTATGTAGATACCCATTTTGACCCATAACCTCTTCGGACGGGTGCCAATCGATAATTGGTTATTTCTTGAATTGATTATTCAAGGAATAACATAACAGAAATTGATGTATAGTCACGAAGGTATACTATTATGTTTATTAGTTGGGCTGGTAGATACCAGGAGTTCCACGTCTCAGATTGGGATTGTCTGCTTTTTCCGCTTTCCGATAGTTTTCATTTTACGGGCCCAGATCGTTTTTTATATCATCTTCCTCGTCGATGCCGCCAATGGCGTCTTCAACTTTCATGAATATCTCATGGGTGAACCTCACAGGGAAAGCGACTGTCCAATTGAAGAAAAACACGACCCCCTTGTCCCACCACAAGGCCAACTTGTACTTGATCCTGTCCAGCTCCAAAAGGCTCAAACGGTCTACCTGCGGATGATAGATGACCAAAAATGAGATCGACACTGCTTGGTAGACTGCGATCCTGTCCATGAGAGCTACAATGTCGAAAATGCTGAAGGCATGCGTACCAGAAGTCTTCCTAATGGTTTACAGGTAGTATTTTAATTCGACCCAGTTTACTGCCTCATGAACGGTTCAAGTCAAATGGATGAAAGAGAAAAATGCTGCAAATTCTTACGCAGGGGTTGGTTATTCCTCGGACCAGGCGCATGGACACCCATTCCTTCAACATGGGGAAAATGGGGAAACAGTGGATGTGGCGGGTCCCGGACCCATTCCAATCGATTCAGGGTCCAAAATTTAGTGGAAAATGATACCCCACACGCCTAAGCACCAGAAATCTTGAAAACACATTTGAAATGGGTAGATAGACACCCATTTTGACCCATAACCTTGTCCAGAGGGCGCCTATCGTTCCGGAACACGTCTCATTGGAATCAGCGTCCAAAATTTAGTGGAAAATGATACCCCACACGCCTAGTTACCAGAAATCCCAAAACACATTCAAAATGGGTAATAGATACTCAATTTGACCCATAACTTCTTCCAGTGGGTGCCAATTGTTCTGGGACCCAATCGATTGGATTCAGCGTCCAGAATTTAGTCGAAAATGCGCCACATACCTAGATTGCAAAAAATCTCAAAAATCCATTTTCCAAAAAAAAAAACACATTTTGACCCCTACCCCGCCCAAATTTGGTCCGATCGGGTTGAAAAGTTTCGAGGACTAACTAAAGCCGGAAACGAGTCCCTGACCAAAATTTCAGATTTTTAGAAAATTTTCTACCAAAAACGGCGCGGACGGTGGACGGCGTATGGCGGACGGACATTTTTGTCAAATTTTGACTTTTTTGATCTAGACACCTAGAAACACCCAGAAATAAATTTTGAGCCGAATCGAAGAGGTTGACCTTTTTCATGAAAACATAGTTGATTATTCAAGGAAAACCAACCAAAACCTGATTGAATTTCAAACCTCTATCTATTAGCTAGCCAGTCGGCTTGCGAATACCTGCGAGTCGAAACATTTATTACATTATTTATATTCATTATATTTACCCCGAAAACATCTCCCTTTCCGCCGATGGACGTGTATTTCGCGATGGAATTGCTGACGTTCGTCATTATCTGGGAAGTGCCATCCGGATTTCCCCAAATTTGCTTCTTATTCGTCAAATCAAAGAGGAAATACGCGATCCCGATTTTTGCTGCGATTTTGAAAATGCTTTTTAACTGGTTCGACCTCGACGGACAGATCGGACACGGTGGGCAGATGCAAGGAACTGGTGGGGCGACGTAGTCGAGCGGTATAGGCCTGCAAACCTGAAAATAACACGAATCAGAGAAGATATTATGACAGTCACAGCCATGATTAAATGTATTATTAGGTTGCTATGGAACTGCAGCCCCTGAACTCTCGAACATGTACCTAGTTGTACGTAGGGGCGGTTCAAAAGTTTGGACCAAAAGAACCTAATTGCTTCTCCGAAGTTTCTGAGTTCTGAAAAATATAGTTATTTTGATAAAAAAAGAAAAGAATAAAGGTTTGTTGTTATACAATGCTGAAATTGAACTTTGAATGTTTTCATGCGGGTTTTTCAGGGCGTTTTAAGGTTGCAATAGAAAATTTTGAAATCTGAAATTCGGTTAACGGTTCTAGTTGGTCCGATCGGACCCAATTTAGGAGGGTGGGCGTCAAAATGTGTTTTTTGAAAAATGGATTATTGAGATTTTCGGCGATCTAGGCGTGAAGGGTGTCATTTTGAAAAAAACTAAATTTTGAATACTGAATCCAATGAGACGGGTCTCGGAACGATTGGCACCCAGCGAATGAGGTTATGGGTCAAAATGGGTATCTACCTACCCATTTTGAATATGTGTTTTTGGGATTTCTGGTATCTAGGCGTGTGGGGTATAATTTTCCACTAAATTTTGGACGCTTAATCCAAAGAAATGTGTCCCAGAACGATTGGCACCCAATATGACCCATTTGGAAGATGTTATGGGTCATATTGGGTACATACTACCCATTTTGAATATGTGTTTTTGGGATTTCTTGTTCCTAGGCGTGTGGGGTATCATTTTCCACTAAATTTTGGATCCTGAATCGATTGGAATGGGTCTGGGACCCGCCACACCCACTGTTTCCCCCAATAAGTACGATGAATAGGGACATACGATACTGATATGAGTAGAATATTTCTTTCGATACAAAGTACTTTTGGTATCGATACCACAGATTTGAGTAAGTACTGGCATCGATACTCTGGTCAGTATCGAAAAAATATTCGTATGGAGTCAAATTACAAAAATTGTATTGTTCTTTTGTTTTTTCACGGTAAAAAATATTTCAACAACTCCATAAATTTTGCTACCACCAACAAAATCGTATTCACCTTCAATAAATTCAAATCCATGTTGTCCATCGTATCCCGTCCAGGCCTTCAACAAACTGGGAATATTCTGATCAAAACAGCCTTATCGAAGAAAAGTTTGCCATCTTAATTACCTCTTTATTAGACTCTTAAAATTTTACTCCCGCACAACCTTAACCTGATTTTCTCGAATTATTCACTCTTGTATTTCTTGTGAGTACTCTATGGTATCGATACTTTTCACTCGATACTTGAGAAGTATCGAATATCCGAATTAAGTACTCATATGAGTACTGGTATAGATACTTTGAAAGTATCGTATGTCCCTAACGATGAATCGTCTTACGACATATTACTGTGAGAGACAGACTACCAAAAACAATCCGACCTCCTTCTTTATAATTCGCTGAAGAAATTAATGTGCCTTTGGTCGAAATCCTCAATTTGTCCTGAGTAGAGTTCACTCACGACTGCCACAATAAACAAGAAATACTCTCGTTCTCTCGCGGGACGATTACTCAGTCGGTAGTACTAAGTATTCACACTAGAGCGCGTTGTCTCTCAAGGTCATTCAAGGTCCTAGTAAAGTAGTTACCTAGATGTCCTTTAATGCTGATCTCTGTAAACAGCTTTTATCTCTCACTTAAAAAAAAGGGGGGGGGGGGATTTTATTTATACATGATTCATCTATTATTCACTAGGTATATAGGCACAAAATAAAAATTTTGTTATTCCTCCGACTAGGTGCATTGAAACTCATTTCTTCAACATGGGGAAAATGGGGGAAACAGTAGGTGTGGCGGGTCCCGGACCCACTCCAATCGATTCAGGGTCCAACATTTAGTGGAAAAAGATACCCCACACGCCTAGGTACGGGAAATCTTGAAAACACATTATACAAAATGGGTAGATACATACCCATTTTGACCCACATCTTCTTCCGGGGGGTGCCAATCGTTCTGGGACCCATTTCATTGGATTTAGCGTCCAGAATTTAGTGGAAAATGACACCCCACTCGCCTAGATACCCAAAATCTCGAAAATCCATTTTTCAAAAAACACATTTTGACCCCTACCCCGCCCAAATTTGGTCCGATCGGGCTGAAAACTGAAGCAAATGTATGCATTTCCACTAAATTCTGGACGCTGAATCCAATGAAAAGGGTCCCAGAAAGATTGGCACCCACTGGAAGAGGTTATGGGTCAAAATGGGTGCCTATCTACCCATTTTGAATGAGTGTTTTCGAGATTTCTGGTACCTAGGCGTGTGGGGTATCATTTTCCACTAAATTTTGGACCCTGAATCGATTGGAATGGGTCTAGGACCCGCCACACCCACTATTTTCCCCATGTTGAAGAAATGAATCTCCATGCGCCTGATCCGAGGAATAACCAACCCGTATGAATTTGTAGCGTTTTTATAAATTGTAGTACACAGAAATTGTCCCATGGTGTCTTCACGTACCTGTATTTTGGCCAGTTTAATTCTCCTCGGAGGAGGGGGTATATATCCGGGTAAACTGGAGTCCAAAGTTTTCTCAACAGCTCTGGGAATCTTCTGCAGCGACAACGCTTGGTTCCTCAGCGCCTCGACGGATACATTCGCTAAATTGATTGTTTTACATTTACACGATGACATGGTTTCTGTAACGAGCCTTTCTCTAATTTAAAGCAAATAGGATTTTGATTATATTTGTTGTGGAGTCTTCTATTTGTGGCGACACTACATTCAAGGTGGTAAGAATGTCCGCAGTGGCTTCAATGGTGAGAAAATTGACTTCTTGGACTTCTCATTCCGTGGGCCGAAATTTGAACCATTTTATGAATACATATTAGGATACCCGAGCAGGTGGAGAAATGTATGTACTTAATATTTTTTCCATGTAATTTTAAACAACTTATGTCGAGCTATTCATTTGAGATAGTGCCCGTGTTAGCTTTTTTAGAAAATTGTTTTTCCCTGTATTTTTATCCCAAAGATAGAATTTCTTCCAAAATCAAAAGCTCCCATGAAATATTGAAGACCAGTGTAGATTTGAAGCTTTCCTTCAATATTTTTCGTCAATCATTCCTACCCTAAGACCCAAAGAAAAATCATTTCACCTATCTACAGGTACACTTAGACCTTCCTTAATTAAACTGAGATTATTGCAAGGAAATTGGCAAAGGCAGGGAAACTGAATATGCGCGTTTTTTAGGGTTGTTTGTAATTAAGGCGACATTTCTTTTTTGTAAGTGCCTAAATTCCAAATCCAAAACGTTCGTCCGCCCTCTTAAAAAGCACTATAAAATGCTCTGAAAAATAAACGGGTTCGATGTTGTCCAAACGGAGGCAGAATGTGGGCGGAAATGGGCATATAAAAATGTTTTTTCGATATTTTGGTGGATCGATGCATGTAAAATGTTACTTTTCACAGAACGTCGGGCGCAGAATCGATAAAAATGGATATTCCGCTATCAGTCTGGCTCCAACTACGCAGAATAGAATATTTTGGAATACATTTATTCCTATTCCTCCTATTCATTATTCCTTGAATAATCAACCAATGTTTTCATATAACTTTTTTTTTCTTTTTTCCGGACGTTTCAAGGTGTCTGGATCAGAAAAGTAAAATTTTCAGCCTGATCAGATCCAATTTGGGAGGGTAGACGTTAAAATGTGTTTTTTGAAAAATGGATTTTTGAGATTTTTGGCGATCTATGCGCGTGAGGTATCATTTTCCACTAAATTTTGAACGCTGAATCCAATGGTAGGGTCGCGAAACGATTGGCACCTACCGCATGACGTTATGGGTCAAAATGGGTATCTACCTACCCATTTTGGATGTGTGTTTTCAAGATTTCTGGTACCTAGGCGTGTGGGGTATCATTTTCCACTAAATTTTGGACCCTGAATCGATTGGAAATGGTCCGGGACCCGCTACCCCCACTGTTTCCCCTGTGTTGAAGAAATGAGACTCCATGCGCCTGGTCCGAGGAATAACCAACTCGTATGTAAGATTTGCAGCGTTTATTTTTGGGCGTTTCAAAGTGTCTGGATCAAAAAAGTCAAATGTCCTGGAAACATTTCAAACCGAGCTGACCAAATTTTGGGTAGAGTATGGGTCAAAATGTGTATTTCCAAAAATGTATTTTTGAGATTTCTGGCAATCTAGGTGTTCCACTAAATTCTGGACGCTGTATCCAATGAAAAGGGTCCCAGAACGATTGGCACCCATTGGAATAGGATATGGGCCAAAATGGCTATCTATTACCAATTTTGAATGTGTTTTCGGGATTTCTGGTAGGTACCTAGGCGTGTGGGGTATCATTTTCCACCAAATTTTGGACGCTGAATCCAATGAGTTGAAGAAATGAGTCACCATGCGCCTGGTCCGAAAAACAAACCCATGTGAATGAATTTGCAGCCTTTTTTTTTATCCCCAAAGCCTAAATATCGAAACTTTGGTGGGAAAAGCTCTACAAATATTATAGCACCAGGCGAAATATTCCGCTGGTTTAGAACCAAATTGGGACCTTTCAGGGCCCCTTGCCGTTTTTAACGGCTTCAGGCTCTTCGAGTTGACACCGGATTCGTCCTTGGCCTGACGTCATTTTCCCATGTGCTCCTCCAGTCAGGTAAAATTGGGATCTTTGTGCATCGCGTGTGGTGAAGAAGGGCCAGGTCAACCTTGAACGGTGAAGGAGGCTCCAACCAGTAAACAGGCCTGGACTCCCTCCATTCCTAAAACCGCTCAGTCATTCTGTCCACTAGTTGGGAAGCCAGCGTTATCTTCCAAGTATCCAACACAAGTGCGCGACGCCAACTATTTCTCATTCCGACGAACCGGTTACTACAGACACGTGTACAGGCTCGTGCTTCGAGCGTATCATCACCAAACGTACCAGTAACAGGCAAATCGGTGTCCAAGAAACTTCTCAAAACTCCACTGAAACGCTTCCATTTCAACCATGGCAGTCGACGTCGCCCAGTTGCTGACTTTGTCGAACCCGGTTTTCAGAACCTACCTGTTCTATTCGGGAGTCCTCGTCGTCAAAGTCCTCGGCGTCGTCGGTTTGATCGGACGTCAGAGATTCAGAAAACAAGTGAGTAGAAACGCTTCAAATTTGGGTAAAAGTCGGCATCAGCCTCACAAATATTCGTCCTCAAAATGACGTCATGTATGGGTTAAAACTGGGTAAACTAATCTAAAAAAAAAAACGCTACAAATTCTTAAACACGGGTTGATTATTCCTTGGACCAGGCGCATGGAGACTCATTTCTTCAAAATGGGGGAAATGGGGGAAACAGTGGATGCGGCGGGTCCCGGACCCATTCCAATCGATTCAGGATCCAAAATTTTGTGGAAAATGATACCCCACACGCCCAGGTTCCAGAAATCTCGAAAACGCACATTCGAAATGGGTAGATAAACACCCATTTTGACCCATAACTTTATCCAGAGGGCGCCAGTCGTTCCGAGACCCGTCTCATTGGAATCAGCGTCCAGAATTTAGTGGAAAATGATACCCCACACACCTGGATTGCAAATAATTTCAAAAATCCATTTTTCAAAATACACATTTTGACCCCTACCCTGTCCAAATTTGGTCCGATGGAGTTGAAAAGTTCCTAGGACCAACTAGAGCCACGAGCAGACCCTTGACCAAAATATCAGATTTTTAGAAAATTTTCTACTATCAAAGTCGGCATGGACGGCGGGCGGCGGACGGACATTTGCTAATTTTGATCTAGACGTGTTCTTGAAACGTCCAGAAATTTTTTTTTAGGGTGAATCGGAGAGATTGACTTTTTGCATGAAAACATAGGTTGATTATTCAAGGAATACCCAACCAACACAAAATAAATCTTAAATCGAGAATAACTGAGAATCGAAGCTTGATAATATAAATGTCCTGTACTTTTTGTTGCAAAAGTGTAGTAAAATCGTCCCATTGAAGCCTGCTGACATGAAAGTTAACATCCTGTGTTATTGCCAACTAGCCAGTTTGTGCCCAGCCAATTCTTGTTCATTGTATCAATACACTTGGTTAATTTATCTCATTCTCTCTCTCATCAAGATAAACTCCTTCTACATCTTCATTTTTACTCCATCTTGGAGACAAAAAGCGCGCACGGTCAATATCCGGGCTCACGAAGATGTGCAGTGAAATACTCCTTTGTGATCAATTCCTATTACCAGGACAAAACGTTGAGTGAAAACTGACCTTTTTCCAGATATTCCGATCTCCAGAGGACTGCACTCTCATCGCCAATGCCAAAGTGAAGAATGACGATCCCGATATTGAGCGTCCCAGACGGTAAGTAAAGATATTGACCTTATTAAACAGTCGCCAAGGCCACGTAAATTTCAATAACCCAAAATCAGTCAAATTTTAGAGCACATTGGAGAGATGAGTCTCTGACATGACCTCAGACCAGGCGCATGGAGACTCATTTTTATCAACATGGGGGAAATTAGGGAAACAGTGAGTGTGGAGGGTCCCGGACCCATCCCAATCGATTCAGGATCCAGAATTTAGTGGAAAACGACACCCCACACGCCTAGGTATCGAAAATATCGAAAACACAAATTCGAAATGGGGCAGGCACCCATTTTGACCCATAACCTCATAGAGAGGGCGCCAATCGTTCTGGGACCCATTTCGTTGGATTCAGCGGCCAAAATTTAGTGGAAAATGATACCCCACACGCCTAGATACCAGAAATCCCGAAAACTCATATTCAAAATGGGTAATATATACCCAATTTGACCCATAACTTCTTCCAGTGGGTGCCAATCGTTCTGGGACCAATTTCATTGGATTCAGCGTCCAAAATTTATTGGAAAATACCCCACTCGCCTTGATCGCCCAAAATCTCGAAAATCCATTTTTCAGAAAACACATTTTGACCACTACCCAGCCCAAATTTGGTCCGATGGGGCTGGAAAGTTTCGAGGACCGTCCTAGGCCGGGAACAGACCCCTGACACGAATTTCAGATTTTTAGAAAATTTTCTTCCAAAGACCAACTAGAGCCAGAAACGGGTCTTTGACCCAAATGTCAGAATTTTCTACTACCAAAGTCGGCGTGGACGGCGGACGGACATTAGAGTTTTTTGCATGATAACATAGGTTGATTATTCAAGGAATAACCAACCAAAATCTGAACCTTGGAATTTACTCCATGAAGATGGGAAGGGAGGATTGAAATGTCACTGGTTTTCTAACTAGACCGTCTCAACTGTTTCAGAGCTCATATGAACGACTTGGAGAACATCCCGTTCTTCTTCGTGGCAGGGTTCTCTTACCTTCTGACCAATCCTGACCCCTGGCTGGCTATCACCCTGTTCAGGACCTACACGTTGGCCAGAATCGCCCACACGTTTGTGTACGCTGTTGTCGTGGTGCCTCAACCTGCCAGAGCGATCGCTTGGGCTGTGGGCTACGGTATTACCATTTATATGAGCCTTGTATCCATCAAGGCGTTTTACTGATTTATTGAAAAGAAAAAAAATATATACCAATGTCCAAAGGCTAGGAAAACTTTTTACGTTGATTACACACTTGTTAGTTCACAATACAAGCGGAGTATTTTATTGTAAATCCCTGTTGAGAAGGTTATAAGGCCCTCATATTCTGCCACTTCTTCAAGAATAGAACCTGTTCCAGCTGAATATAACCTCCGTGTTCAAATTCTTTGGATCGCCACACATTCGACTACACAAGAACCTCAAAAGGCCATTTTGCGAATTAAATCCTGCTTCATAATATGTTGAGGCCCTCATATTCAGCCACTTCTTCTGTATCCTGAGCTTGACAGCCGATCATTCCTCTTCCTCGCGTTCCTGGCTGTGCAGTATGGTAAGGAATCACCTAGAAGAGCATAATTATAATCGTAAAGGATTCAGCTCAGCCAGGAGAGAACTGACGGTGTGACGGTTGATCTCACAGAGTCTCAATCTTGCTGAGTCCCTTACGTTGTGATTCAGGGTCCAATATTTAGTGGAAAATGATACCCCACACGCCTAGGTACCAGAAATCTCGAAAACACACATGCAAAATGGGCAGATAGGCCCCCATTTTGACCCATAGCCTCATCCAGAGGGCACCTATCGTTCCGGGACCCGTCTCATTGGATTCAGGGTCCAAAATTTAGCGGAAAATCATAACCCACACGCCTAAGTACCATAAATTTCGAAAACACATATTCAAAATGGGTAATAGATTGCCATTTTGACCCATTACTTCCTCCCGTGGGTTCCAATCGTTCTGGAACCCTTTTCATAGGATTCAACGTCCAGAATTTAGTGGAAAATGATACCCTACACACCTAGATTGCAAAAATCTCAAAAATCCATTTTTCAAAATACACATTTTGACCCCTGGTCACCCAAATTTGGTCCAATCAGGTTGAAAAGTTTCGAGGACCAACTAGAGCCATGAATGGAGCCCTGACCAAAATTTCAGGTTTCTAGAAGACCCAGTTCTCAATAGTAGTCATCTTGGCAGCGACACTTGTCTGCCTGCCTAGGACTTCTTTTAACTCAGGCTAAACTTGGGCAATGCATGTATCTGGCCATTTGACAGACTACAGTTGCAACTCGCGCATCCAGGATCAGGTCCAGCAGCTCACAGCCCGCTAGGACCTGGAATGCCAATGTAGAGGTGGTGCGACTTGATCTGGTTGCTGACAAGAGCATGATCCTTTGGATGCTGTTGACCTTCTATCGGTTGGTCCTTGTTCGTTTGCACCACCATGTTGACGCTGCATAGAGCACAGCTGGGAGGAAGACCACATTATATATTGTAGCCTTTCCTTGTGTATAACACCCCATGCCTGGTCCAAAAATGCTTCGTATGGCCCCAGACAACCTACTAACCTAGAATCATAAACGAGTCTGTCTCTGAATTTGGGATAAATCCATGTGTGTTGGCCCTTATCAGAGATCAGAGCTTCCCCAGCGATGCTGCCATTGGTTGTGGACCCAGTTCTCAATGGCAGTCATCTTGGCAGCGACACTTGTCTGCCTGCCTATGACTTCTCTGAGCTCAGGATGAACTTGGGCAAAGCATGTATCTGGCCATTTGAGAGACACAGTTGCAACTCGCGCATCCAGGATCAGGTCCAGCAGCTCACAGCCTGCTAGGACCTGGACCACCAATGTAGAGGGTGTGCTATTTGATCATAATCAGTGCATGATCCTTAGGATGCTGTTGACCTTCTCTCGGTTGGTCCTCGTTGGTTTGCACCACCATGTTGACGCTGCATACAGCTGGGAGGAAGACCACTTTATAATATTGTAGCCTTTCCTTATATGAAACACCCCATGCTGGTCCAGAAATTCTTTGTATGGCCCCAGACAACCTACTAACCTAGAATCATAAACCATTGTGGAATAATTTTCTTCTCTTCACTTGAGATGTCGAAGGTCTTAGCTTGAACATGTTTGAGCTTCAATTTCTGTCAAATGTTCGTGACAGCATCCAATTGGTAACCTTAAAAACCGTATAATGGAAATCCTTTTGACTTAAGTTTAGTTACACCCAACTACAAAAAACTTGTCGGTTGTAGATCTTTGAACAGACACAAAAATGATTAAAATGAAAAAATTGTTATAAAAATAATAATCGTCATAATATATTTATTTTCCTTCCACGATTCAACCAAAAAGAATCACTCAATTGTTACAAAAAAATTTTTTGAGAAACAGAAAAGTAAAAATCTTAGGAAACTACAAGCTGTTACAAGCCTACGTAATTTTATAAAACTAAAATTTCACTTCACCAAACTCTACCATAACAACGTTTATTTCAAAATTAAGTCGAATTTCATAGAAAAATAATGTAAGTAGATTTTAACATGGAATGTAACATTTTCAAGAGGACCAAAAATACTAATTTACAGGTAAACCGTTCGATATGAAGTTGATATTGTTGCTGAGGGATCAACTCATTTAACTTTGATTAAGATAAAATATAAAAAGGATAGGTACCATATTATACTTTATTGTGACTAGATGGTAAAAAGGACGCCTGAGGGAAATATGGTTCTCCAGATGGCGCTGTCATCAGCAGTGGCTGTGTCTACGGTTTTCAAAATCACTCGAAAGAGGAAATTAGTGGCACAAACTGAGTTCAAAAGGTGACATTGATCAATGTTACTTCGCTAGTATGGTATATGGGCTGCTTTTTCAAGCAAGCCATCATTTTCAAAGAGGAGGCTGAACGGAATGGGCCAAGATTAGAAATATATTGAGGGCAACGTGTATCACTGAACTCCTTGTTTGGTGTGATTCAATGTAAACGAACCCATGTGTGACGTCCTGTCTGAGCGATTAAACGAAGAAATTGCACAGTTCATGCAGTATTTGGCAGTTGGTCATGTAGATGCACTAATCTGTTTGAAATATATTTACATTTCAACGATAAACAGCGCAGTTTCTTCTTATAAAAGCATAATGCTTGCAAGAAGCATACAGTACGATGATGATTTTCGTTTTTGGTCAATTTCTTCACAAATTATTAAATTAATTATCCACAGGTTCACAACTGAAAATTGAGAGGAAAACTGAGAGAACTTTGGTTGGTTACATGAATATTCAATTTTGTCCATTTTTTCTGGGCGTTTCAAGGTGTCTAGATCAAAATTAGCTAATGTCCGTCCGCTGTCCATGCCAACTTTGTTAGTAGAACATTTTTAAAAAATCTAAAAATTTTGGTCGGGGTCCAAAACCAGGTCTAATTGGTCCTCGAAACTTTTCAGCCATTTCGGGGGTGAGTAGCGTGGGGAGGGAGGTCAAAATGTGTATTTTGAAAAATGGATTTTCGAGATTTTTGGCGATCTAGGCGTGTGGGGTATCATTTTCCACTAAATTTTGGACGCTGAATCCAATGAAATGGGTCCCGGAACGATTGGCGCCCTCAGGAAAAGGTAATGGGTCAAAATGGATATCTACCTACCCATTTGGAATGTGTTTTCGGGATTTGACACCTTTTTCCACTTTTATAGTTATGGAAAACAAACAGTGACTAATTTCAGACCCATGCGCATACCCATTCAGTCAAAACTTTTCAGCCCGATTGGACCAAATTTGGACGGGGTAGGGGTCAAACTGTGTATCTCGAACTAGGCGTGTGGGGTATCATTTTCCACTAAATTAAGGACGCTGAATCCAATGAGATGGGTCACAGAACGATTGGCACCCACCAGAAGAGGTTATGGACGCTACATCGATTGAAATGAGTCTTCATTCGCCTGGTCTGAGGAATAACTAACCCCTGTGAAAGAATTTGCAGCGTTTTTTACTCATTTTTCTGCTCAGTCAAACTGCACAGTTAAACTGAGCGTGAATAGGCCCCTTACATGGTGGGGGAGGGGGATGGCAACCCCTGTCGCGATAGCCGTGAATAACGTGAATTCATTCAGGAAAAATGAACCATAAAATCCCTCAGACAACGATTTCGAAAGAATTTTAAAAGAATTACGGAAGAAAGTACCTACAACAAATCGTCGAATAAGAACTTCTCATCCTAATCAGTTGTCTTGCGCTAGAAATTCGAGTCTAGCACCTTTTGTTTCACCAAAAAATGAAACGTACAACGTACAAAATACGAATGGACGGCAAGGAGATCCTCCATACGAATCAAGGTGCTCTGATCAAAGAAACCCCACTACAACCGCACCTAACATTAATAACTAGGAGTTAATTTTAAAAAAGCTGCATTACAACCTTTGAAACGAGAATATTCAACCAGATTTTGTATTTTCTCGACGATGAACGTAAATTGTAGTTTCTACTTAATTAACACGTATAAAGAGGTTACAGGAAGTCTAGTTCAAATTGCATTCAAGACAGAGTTATGCTTTATTGAATGAGGATTTGCGAATCCTCCTTCTCTCGAACAAGTGGAAATTGGTCAGAATTAGGCCAATTTTTATTTATAAATAAGGTCCTCAATTAATTCAGTAAATTAATGTAAAAAAATTCACATTCTCAAAGTGCTGTGCTGATCAAATAATGTAATTTGTAACCTAATTCTTTGTCATTCATTTTGTAAGCACACATTTGGGAGTAATTCATGAAAACATAGATAATTACTAAAAATGCTGTAAATTGTTTTATTCAAAAATAAATCTGCGAACTTATTGATTTGATTCGAGGCTTTAATTCTGACTCACAACAAAATATATATCTTCGTTACCGGGCCTGAACAGGACCTTGACATCAGCTGGGGAAATTAAAAACATTAAGAATGTACATGTACAACAATTTCTTGTGAACTACTTGTATTTAGAAGGAATAAATAAATTGAATTGAAAAATGTAACAACGATTAAGTAACAAGTTGCTGATTAGCAGACCAATAAAAAACGAGGAATAACCAACCAAAAGGGATTACTGCAAATTCAATTTGGTTTGCTGCAAATACTATAAACCCAATATTGACCCCATTTACATTAGGGGACTTCAATATGCATTTTCATTAATGATTAGTGGATTAAAAATCAACAAACAAGTGGTAAATTTAAAAAAAGGTTTTTCTTTGTATGAATTTACAACTTACAGATGTTATTTGTAAAAAAATCCATGTATCGGTGTTAACGTTTAAGATTATCAGCCTTGAAGGGGTCGATTCTACAATTCATTTGCAACAAAAAGTGTCTTCAGGACTATTCTTTTTAGAGGCTTCGTTTCTCAGTTATTGAAGATTTACGATTAATATAGAGATCATTTAGACCTGACGTCACTAAAACGGCCAAAACTACCTTAATTCCCTAAATAATCTCAGATCTGAGACATCGTTGAAAGATCGTCAAAGTGCCCTTTTGATGGGCCCCTCAACATCTCCTCATTTAGTATTAGTATTCACTATATCAGGATACCAGCTTTCCAACGGTATATTCAAATTTATTCTTATTTATTTAATTCAAGGGAGGTAAATTTTTCTAAAACTCTGAAATTTGGGTCAGAGGTCCGTTCCCAGCTCTAGTTGGTCCTCGAAACTTTTCAGCCCGATCGGACCAAATTTGGGCGGGGTAGGGCTCAAAATATGTATTTCGAAAAATGGATTTTCAAGATTTTTGTTACCTAGGCGTGTGGGGTATCATTTTTTTACTAAATTTTGGACGCTGAATCCAATTAAATGGGTCAGGAAACGATTTGCGTCCTCTGGATGAGGTTATGGGCCAAAATGGGTGGCTATCTACCCATTTTGAATGTGTTTTTGAGGTTTCTGGTATGTATCTAGGCGTATGGGGTATCATTTTCTACTGAATTTTGGACCCTGATTTTAGGACGCTGAATCCAATGAAAGAGGTCCCAGAACAATTGGCACCCACTGGAAGAGGTTATGGGTCAAAATGGGTGCCTATCTACCCATTTTGAATATGTGATTTTGATGTTTCTAGTACCTAGGCGTGTGGGGTATGATTAGTTTATGTACATCAAAAAGTTTGACGTTCTTTTCAACGATGTTTCAGATTTGAGATTATCTAGTAAATTAAGGGAGTTATGGCCGTTTTAGTGACGTCAAGCCTCTAAAAAAAAGTTCTGTAGAAAATTAGCTCTACCTACTTGTAGAATCGACCCCTTGAGGGCTGCTAACCTTAAACGTCCTATTTATTTCTCTGAATTTGATTCAATTTACAAAAAATTTATGAATGTGAGTCATTTATAATACTTATGTATAAATAAAAATGTGGCCAACTCTGGACCACAGACACTTACATATTGGGAATTAAACATCCACAAAGGAACGTTCTAATCAGAGCTTTTTTCTTTCACATTTTTCTCATCGCCACTGTCAACTTTCAATGTAATAATAACAGGAAGTAATGCATTCTCTTTATATTATATCTAGGACATAATTAGGAAAATTTCAACGGACAAGAAAATATTTAATTCGACGCGCTAATATAACCATTTCATTAGAGCATATTTTACAAAAAAGGAACTCATTTGACGTAACAACCGAGTCAATGAAGTGTTCAACAGAACTATTCCGTAATTTCACTCAGTCGACCAGGGAATTTGCAAGTGTAAAATAAACAGATCCTCAGCAAAATTGTACCTACGTTTTTGCTATATTTCACTACACTAATGCACACATCCCAGCCTATCACGTCACCGAGTTAGTTCGAACGCTTACAAACGACCTATTAAATTGAAAAATATTCGTAACGATTTGTTAAATATCTAAATCAAACGGTGGAACGTCTTACGCTTGTTCAAAGTTTGGTGTGTTTGACGTGGTCAGTCCAATAATTTTGAATCGTCATCGCTTCTAGACTGTTGAGAAATGAATCGTTGTCCAAGCTGTACATTTCTTCGGAATTTTCCTGCAAAATAGTGAATCCAATTAGTCGCAGAAGACACAAAATACGTATATCTGTCGACAGAACCTATATGTAGTTCATAACGTTATTGGTTATTATTGGTTGGTTATTCCTTGAATCAGGATCATGCGAAAGGTCAATTCGGCTACAAATTTTTTTCTGGGCGTTTCAAGGGCGTCTAGCAAATGTCTCCCTCCGCCGCCCGCGTCGATTTTGGTAGTAAAAAGATTTCTAAAAACCTGAAATTTTGGTTAGAGACCCGTATTTGGTTCTAGTTGGACGTTGAAACTGTTCAGCCCGATCAGACCAAATTGGGGAGGGGGAGGGGTAGAGGTCAACGTGTATTTCGAAAAATGGATTTTCGAGATATTTGGATCTAGGCGAGTGAGGTATCATTTTCCACCATATTTTGGATGCTGAATCTAATGAAAAAAGACAAATTGGAATAAGACAATAAACAATTGGCGTTCACCGGAAGAAGTTATGGGTCAAAATGGGTATCTATCTACCCATTTTGAATATGTGTTCTCGATATTTCTGGTACCTAGGCGTGTGGGGTATCATTTTCCACTAAATTTTGGACGTTGAATCCAATGAAACGGGTCCTAGAACAATTGGTGCCCTCTGGATTAGGATATGGGTCAAAATGGGTACCTATCTACCCATTTTGAATTTGTGTTCTCGATATTTCTGGTACCTAGGCTTGTGGGGTATCATTTCTCCAAAATGTTGGACCCTGAATCGATTGGAATTGTTCCGGGACCCACCACACCCACTGGTTCCCCCATTTTCCCCATGTTGAAGAAATGTGTCTCCATGCGCCTGGTCCGAGGAATAACCAACCCCTGTGTAAGAATTTGCATCGTTTTTTTGTTTATACTTGATAATTACATGACACATTCTTACTCTGAACGCTGAGTCATCAATGTATCCGGTAGATTCGTCGTTGCTGAATTTGTCGCTGAGGGTTTGGGGTCGGTTCCAACTAAAATGTCTATAAAGAACAAAACTGATCACACCTGCAACATAAGAAATGGATCGATTAACCCTAGATTGACACACTAGGTGTAGCAGTTGATGTCAGCACAGTGCGGTGTTGCACTTTTCTTGTTAAATTATATTTTTTCAAATTTCATTGTCGTATTCCAAAATTAGGGTCTATAAATAAAAGGAAAACATCTTGGGACATGAAACAAATGACCTCTTTAATTAAAACAAAATACTAAAACATAATATAGTTTTCAAAATAAAATGTTCCTTCAACATTACTTGAATGAAATGAATCACTTCTCACAAAACTAGAATATTCAAAGATAACAAAGCAATATACAGAATCAGGAATTGCTAGATGCAAAGATTTAAGCATCAGTCTAATGGTCAGAGGCTTTGTATCCCATGTACATGGGCACAAAGAACTGCTCAACAGTTTCTCCATTTAAGGGGGGTTTGCACCTTAACAGAGTTTGCAGATATTTCAAGGATGTCCATCACAAGAGTCGTCAAATTCAGATGCACTTTTTCATTTTGCCGTTGGCGTTCTTTATCAAACTACTCGTAGGTGACCATAGATGCCACCATTCCATGTAAGACGTATCAATTGACACAAATTGGGTTGAGCATGCCATAGAAATAAACGGCATGGTTGAGTTTTTTGTGAGACCGAGTATGACACAGCAGGTCGAACGAATCAGTTCCACCATTGGTATAATCATAATGGTCAACGATTTCTGGATTTTTGGAATCCTCCCTTACTGAGTCATCATGGTGGAAAATAGTGAGCAGCAAACCTTTGAGGCGTATTTGAAACCAGGATTTGTTGTGGTCAAATGCAAAACGCATTGAGCCTGCTTCATGCCCATATGCAACAAATGAGAGGGGGGGGGGGGGGGACTTCATTGATGCCATTTGAGCGATCAAACGGTTGAAATCCACTAGAAATAAAACCGTAAAGTACCAAGAACTGGGCAGAAGTCTGGAAACGAAGGAAGGTTTTGTCAGCACACTGGGGTGTCAACCACCCCACACACGTTTACAAACCTAAATTGAGCCTGCTTCATCCCCTTAAGCAACAAATGAGGGAGGAACTTCCACAAACCTAAATTGAGCCTGCTTCATCCCCTTAAGCAACAAATGAGGGAGGAAACTTCCTTGGTGCCATTTGAGCGATCAAATAATTGAAATCCACCAGGAATAAAACCGTAACGTACCAAGAACTGGGCAAAAGTCTGGAAACAAAGGAAGGTTTCGTCAGCACATTGGGGTGTCAACCACTCCACACACGTTTGCAAACTACCTGAATTGAGCCTGCTTCCTCCCCTTAAACAATAAATGATGGAGGAACTTCCTTGATGCCATTTGAGCGATCAAATGGTTGAAATCCACCAGAAATAAAACCGTAAAGTACCAAGAACTGGGCAGAAGTCTGGAAACGAAGGAAGGTTTTGTCAGCACACTGGGGTGTCAACCACTCCACACACATTTACTAAATACCTTTAGCAAAAGCTAGACGACAATTGACCACAAAACCTCCCACATTCTAGTAAGAAGGAGTGGGAAAAGATATTCAAGGATCTGCAAAAAAAAAAATGTTTCCAAAAAGAGGCGATTTGGTAACTTAGGTTGGGGTGTTCATCTCCCTAGTGTGCCGTTCTATGGCTAAACAAGATAAGTGTTATTTGAATATATTGCCTAGCATCTACAAAATCGTCTCCTTGCTCTGATTTTGCACAAAATTACTCCATACGGCGCTAACGTACCCAACTATAACAGATACTTCAAACAAAAACGTGAAACACGTCTCTAAAAGTACCTTAAATCATTTAAACGGGAAATGAGGAACGTAACAGAACGAGTTACGTTCCGCCCATGGCTGGCCACGTCCGCGACAACTAGTAGCTGGAGTCCTCAGCCACCTCTTTCTCTACATAAATTTTATTCCAAAAAGTTACTTTGTCAAAAGTCAATTCTCACCTATAAGTACTGCGATGAATATCACAAGTGCGGAGATGCCAGCAATTACGGTGACATTGAACACAGAATCGGCCGCCGAACTGGTCAAAAACTCCTCTTCGACGCTTCCGTTCAATTTGGTCAAATTCGTCTCAGAGTACGTCAATTCGTCGACGCCTGTAAATAAAACGTACGTTATTTATCTTAAGTTGAAGCGTGATTCTCTCTGCTTAGCGAGTGAGGAGTAAATAGGAAGTCTTAGATATTTTATTGACTTGGTTATTTGATTATTAATGATTGAAGAAGTAGTAATTTATCACTGTTATCGTTATATATTGAATCTTGGTTTATAAAAAGTTTCTTCCATGTTTGAGACTGTTATAGTTTTTACATCATGTTATCCACCACTCATCTGTTTGCAACTGTTAAATTTTATATCATGTTTGCCTACCACTCAGTTGTTTTGTTGTTGAGGCATTAATTAATTAATTAATTTTTTTTTCCTTATTTTCTAAATGTTGCAGACGGTGAACTCATCAGACGGTCTCTTGAGACCATGATTATCACATGTATGCTATAGTTTAAGATACAACTGTCATTAGTAAGAATAAAGCATGTTTTCATTCATTCATTCACTCTGCTTAGGGAGGAAAGTTCCACTGAAAAAAATTTGAAAATTGCTACTTTGGAAATAAAGAAAAAACACTGCAAATTCTTACACAGGGGTTAGTTATTCCTCGGACCAGGCGCATGGAGACTCATTTCTTCAACATGGGGGAAATGGGGAAAACAGTGGGTGCGGCGGGTCCCAGACCCATTCCAATCGATTCAGGATCCAAAATTTAGTAGAAAGTGTTACCCCACACGCTTAGGTACCAGAAATCCCGAAAAACACATATTCAAAATGGATATTATACACCCAATTCGACACATCACTTCTTCCAGTGGGTGCCAATAGTTCTGGGACCCACTTCATTGGATTCAGCGTCCAAGATTTAGTGGAAAATGATACCCCACAAGCCTAGATCGCCCAAAATCTCGAAAATCCATTTTTAAAAAACACATTTTGACCCATACCCCGCCAAAATTTTTTCCGATCGGGTTGAAAAGTTTCGAGGACAAACTAGAGCCGGAAACGGGTCCCTGAACAAAATGACAGATTTTTAGAATATTTTCTATTGGTGCCCTCTGGATGAGGCTATGGGCCAAAATGGGACCTATCTACCCATTTTGAATGTGTGTTTTCGAGATTTCAGGTACCTAGGCGTGTGGGGTATCATTTTCCACTCAAATTTGGACCTTGAATCGATTTAGATGACTCCGAAACACTAAAAAAATCAGATCTTTTCGTTGTTGTGCCTAACAATTGCGTCATATTATCGGAGATTTCTCGTGTAACTGGCGGCTCTGGAAACGTTATCAATTAATTTTAGTCTTGGGATTTTGAAATGAACACGATGAGGAAGAATTGGGATTGTACAGACAGGATAGTGAATCGCTATCGGGAAGGTGGGAGAATGAGGACCTCACTCGAGTAAAATCCGGTTTCAATATTCGAAGGTTATAACGCGAGGAATAGCCAGTCTCCAGGAAACATGAGAGGAGTAAGAGCTGTAGTGATATGTTGTGTGTGCACCACCGTCCTAGTAGGTGAAACAGGTATCTACATTCATCTAACGTATTTTCTATCACAACTGCTTTTTTTGTTTAAAGGGAAATACAAACCCTTAAGTGGGAAATTTCACTATGAGTCCCATCTGGCACTTACTTCCACTGTAACACTTTCCTATTTCGCAATCCAGGACTTAACGAGTGAAGACACAAAAGGTTCATATTATCTTGTTCAGGGTAATAAACCGAGAGAAAAGATTGATCGTATAAATGTTGTCTCTGACATTGCGGAAATAATAAATAAATTTTCAAGTTTAACTGATTCAACAGAATGTATGACACAAAACGCTGCAAATTCTTTTACACGGGTTGATTATTCCTTGGACCAGACGCATGGAGATTCATTTCTTCAATATGGGGAAAATGAGGGAAACAGTGGGTGTGGAGGGTCCCGGACCCATTCCAATCGATTCAGCGTCCAAAATTTAGAGGAAAATGATACCCCACACGCCTTGGTACCAGAAATCTCGAAAACACATTTGAAATGGGTATATAGGTACCCATTTTGACCCATAACCTCATCCAAAAGGCGCCAATCGTTCCAGAACCCATTCCAATCGATTCAGGGTCCAAAATTTAGTGGAAAATGATACCACACACGCCTAGATCGCCAAAAACCTCGAAAATCCATTTTTTCGAAATACTCATTTTGACCCCTACCCCACCCAAATTTGGTCCGATCGGGCTGAAAAGTTTTGAGGACAACTAGAGCCGGGAACAGACCCCTGACCCAAATTTCAGACTTTTCAGAAAATTTTCAACTACCAAAAACGGCGCGGACGGACATGTGACTTTTTTGGTCTAGACACCTTGAAACGTCCAGAAAAAATGTTTGGGTCGAATCGGAGAGATTGACATTTTGTATGAAAACATAGGTTGATTATTCAAGGAATAACCAACCCAAAAACATAGAATATTCCACTGGAACGGCACCACACAAATGAACTCTTCTTCTTTATGTCCTATGTAGGTGGAGCTGACATTCCTCCTGCACTTCAGGTAACGTAATCGTCAGTTTGGAGCAATCTATCATCAACATTTTAGTGAGTAAGAGTCCATTTATTGAGGGTTGCTTTGACTCATTCACTTATTCAGGAGATTTACGCCAAACTGGACGAGACAGCGCAGATACTGGGGGTGGTGAGTATAATCAATCGAGCAGTTACTCTAGAAACGTTACTTTTGACTGGACAAGTTCCAATACTCGAGCCATAAATATTACTCGATTAGGATTTTTCTCACGAAATGCCCTCGGAGTCGAACACACCATGGACTCCTCGACCACCAAACACACCACGGACTCCTCGACGACCGAATACTCCTCGGCCACCTCGTCCACCAATGACATTTGGGCCACCTCAGGAGATGCCGCAATGGCCGACGGCACAACCACCGTGGCCGTTCAATTCCACAGATAAAATCGAATTCCAAAATCAGCCTTTGACGCCAAAACGTAAGTGGACAATAATTCAGACATGTGTCGTGGTTTTGTCAGTTTTTGTAGCCTAAACAAGTTTACCTAGATCGCGTTCAAAAGGAGGGCTAGGAATGAGGTCGAACATAATCAAGTGGAATTGAAGTGAATTGAGCAGAATTGAAAGAATCGGGTATAATTATAAGTTGGAATTGAACCGTAACTTGGTGCGTGGCAATCCACATATGTCTCAGTAGAGTGGAAAACGATACCCCAGGCACCAACGACGTCGAAAATGTCGAACGTGGGGGAAATAGTGGGTGTGGCGGGTACCACACCCATTCCAATCGATTCAGGGTCCAAAATTTAGTAGAAAATGATACCCCATACGCCTAGGTACCAGAAATCTCGAAAACACATTCAAAATGGGTAGGTAGATACCCATTATGACCCATAACCTCTCCTGGTGGGTGCTATTCGTTCCGGGACCAGTGTTATTGGATTCAGCGTCCAAAACTTAGTGTAAATGATACCCCACACGCCTAGGTACCAGAAATCTTGAAACACATATACAAAATGGGTAGATAGCCACCCATAACCTCATCCAGAGGGCGCCAATCGTTCTGGGACCCATTTCATTGGATTCAGCGTCCTAAATTTATTGGAAAATGATACCCCACACGCCTAGATCGCAAAAAATCTCGAATATCCATTTTTCGAAATACACATTTTGACTCCTACCCCACCCAAATTTTGTCCGATCGGGCAGAAAAGTTTCGAGGTCCAACTAAAGCCGGGAACAGACCCCTGACCCAAATTTCAGATTTTTAGAAATTTTTCTACTACCAAAAAACGGCGCCGACGGCGGACGGACATTTTGGGCCAAACCGGAGAGTATGACTTTTTGCATAAAAACACAGGTTGATTATTCAAGAAATAACCAACCAAAAAATTAACTTAAAACTGTATCTTGTTAACAGCGCCTGGGTGTCCCGCGTCACTTAGCTGGGTGAATAAACAACAAGTGAAATGCCGCGGGGATACGATCTTCAAAGATGAGTTCGAAGGACAGACAGTCAACAGCAACTCATGGAAGACAGAGATATTCATGCCAGTTAGTTTGAGTAATTTCTTCAATTGCCTGATGAGTTTACTTACACCGTTTTGGGTCTTTTCAATTAATTTGAGTATCTGTCCGCTTACCTAACCCGTTACATTTTGGTGGTGATTGAGTGGTGCGTGCATTTCCTAACAGATCTTTAATTGTTTTATGAGCAAAGCGTTTCTCCCTCTCGTACAGGCAGATGGTTTTATGGTCCTCACACAAAATACCAAAATCGTCAACAAGAAACTACAAATAGAACCTAAGTTGAACCCTAATGTGAATGCAAGGATAGACCTTGGCGTAAATAAGTAAGTGCTTTCAATTGACACTGCAGTTATATTCAATTTATACGCTAATAATATGTATTTCCCAAGACTGAATTACTTTGACCACCTTCAAGGAACTACAAAGTGATCTACTGGCATTTTGGATCATTTTGTAGTTTTCCATTAGACGACATCATGAAATTCTCATTATGGCGTTGTCATACTTCAGGTTAAATGAGCAAGGACTGTTTTTTCAGGTGCACAAAAAACTACATAACTACGTCAGGCTACCAAAACTACGAATGCGTGAAACCCGGTTCGTTTAGATTCATTGCACCCCCAGTGATATCAGCCAGATTAGCGACTCGGATTTCATTTAGATATGGAATCATTGAGATGAGAGCCAAGCTGCCCGTTGGTGATTGGATAGTTCCTCGTAAGTGATACCAACAAAATAGTGACTAAATCAAATAGACAATTTCCATCATGTTTGTATACTCGTCCTCAGACATTTCTCTGGAGTTCGACGGCAGCAAAGGCGATGACTGGGGACGAATAACTCTTTGGAGAGCACGAGGAAACAGAATTTTGATAGACAAAACTGACGATAAAGATGCCGACATTTCCAACAAGTAAGGATGATCTTCATGGGATGTGGCTGCTTCAACACGAGCGGAAAATTTGTTGACAAGTCTTCGGAAAATATGAGGCCTTCGAATCATACATTGATTCATATGAAGGAGCTTGGTTTTTATTTTTTGTATAGAAAAGAGGTCCCGTATGAAGTAATACGCCCTAGTGAAAACATGGGGAAAATGGGGCAAACAGTGGCGAGTCCCGGACCCATTCCTATCGATTCAGGGTCTAAAATTTAGTGGAAAATGATACCCCACACGCCTAGGTACCAGAAATCTCGAAAACACAAATTCAAAATGGGTAGATAGATACTTATTTTGGCCCATAACCTCATCCAGAGGGCACCAATCGTTCCGGGACCCGTCTCATTGGATTCAGCGTCCAGAATTTAGTAAAAAATGATACCCCCGCAAGAAAATTTTCTAAAAATCTGAAATTTTGGCCGGAGAGCCGTTTTTGGCTTTAGTTGGTCCTCGAAACTTTTCAGCTCGATCTGACCAAATTTGAACGGGGTAGGGGTCAAAATGTAGTTTTTGAAAAATGGATTTTCAAGATTTTTGGCGATCTAGGCGAGTGGGGTATCATTTTCCACTAAATTTTGGACGCTGAATCCAATGAAATGGGCCCTGGAACGATTGGTGCCCCCTGGATGGGGCTATGGGTCAAAATGGGTGCCTATTTCCCCTTTTCGAATGTGTGTTTCGAGATTTCTGGTACCTAGGCATGTGAGATATCATTTTCTAGTAAGTTTTGGACCCCGAATCGATTGGAATGGGTCAGGGACAGGGAAAGATTGACATTTGAAATGAAAAATCTCCCCGGAATTTTAATTTTCAAAGTGTGTAAATTCAAAAAATCTGTCTGCCGTCTTCATTAATGAGATATTTCTAAGAAAAATGCAACTTTGCACGATGATTTCCTCACTTCACAGGGTTTTAGAATCTTTGGTACACATAAAACGCCATCCGAGAACCGTCGCCAGGAAGTTTAACCCGAAAGGATGGGGTGAAGAGTTTCATAATTACAAAATGGAATGGACTCCGGGTAAGATCAGAAAAATCACATCATGCGTTTTAAACATTTGAATTTAAGCCCTGAATTTAAGCTTAATACCTACGTAGCGTACGTATTGTTGCGAGCTCGCACCGGCGCCGGCCAAATGGGCTGCCGGCATCGCAAGGTCAACGACCTGTGGAAGGCTAAGGGACCGTTCTCCAACATTCGAGAACCTCCCCGTTCGTCCCCGAACGTTCTCGACCGGGCATCAGGTATAAAAACAGACCCACGAGCACCGCCGAGATTCAGTTCAATTCGGAGCCCCGATATAGACGCTTCTCGGGTTATAAATCGTGCCGCGCCGCGTTATAAATAGTGCGACAACCGCGTTACAACCGTGTATTGTGATTCTGTCATTGTGTAAGTGCGCGAATGTGAACAGTGTATGTACTCAAGCGAACGAATTGTTAATAAATTAATTACTAAGAACATAAATCGTTACAGTATTCTCGATGTCGTTAAAAACCATTGATCAAACTCCAAAAAATTATTAATTTATTAAATTTTTCAGAAGCTTGAAGGAAGAGTGACTGTAAATCAGCGCGATTTAGATTGTCTTCTTGAAACAAACGATACGAAATATCCGATTTTATTACATTGTTTCTTGTGATATTGTAGGATTAAAAGTCTCAATTATTCTTTTGCCAAGAGCATTGAATCAAATTAACGTGTTTTCTGGCCCATAGACTTGAAAGGAGCAGTGTTGTTTGTGGTGGCTATGAATCGTTTCACAACTAAATGAAAACTGATTTGTAAACGCCCTCATTCCGCCTCAATGTTGGCATCCTTGAACAGTTTTTCCATATCCATGTCCATCTAAATCAATTGAGGTGGACAGTGATAGATTCTTGCGCATTTGGACAAATTCAAGACCTGATACTTTTGTGGTCTGAGATAATCTAATCAGTCCTGCAGGGACTCTGACTACTTCTGAGGCTAGTGTAGAGGTTAAGAAAAACCTAATCCAATAAGATTAAATTTCACTGCACAGGTTCCATCGCCTTTTACGTTGACGATGAAGAAATAGGAAAGGACGTCCTCAACGGAACTCCATACTACGATATAGTTGGGCTACAAGAAACAGAAAAAGAAGATTACAAAAATGGCTCTCCAATGTCGCCGTTTGATGATAATGTGAGTTTAGTAATACCACCTGTCTTCTAATAATACCAGTAGAGGTTGAAGCTGGAATGGACGTAAGCCTCAATAGTTCTCATCAAACCAAAACAGTACTTATTTCAATTCTTTATTGAACCCTCGAAAAGCAAAGTTTTTGTATTTTACAAAGCATATTTGTGGTGGTATCCACTTCAATGACAAGCGCCAGGAAACAACAACATCAACAACTATTTTAAAGCTCAGATTTTTTGTGTTGAAGCAGAACAACCCTACATTCAAAGACGCCCAGAGCAATGTTCCTGGCATGACTGCTTGAGGTTGGGGTGAGGTTGTATGAAGCCTGCATCCTACGTTTAACCTTGCCAACAACTTTCAACCAGTTGGTTGTTGATACCGGCTCTACATTGCTCAGAAATCTTATTGCCGTGTACCCGTGTACAGAATATAACGAGGGATAAGAAAAAAAAATCAGTATAGGAAGATTTTGTAGGAACGGCAAAATATTTATCAGACATGGTCTGGAATTGAAGACCTGAGAGGAGGGGCAGTAAGTTTGGCTCCCCTCTACACCTAGGTCTCTGATTGCCTGATCCAACCACTTGTTCTCGATCTGGACAACAGCTGGCTGTACGGTTGCAATGGCTACCGTGTAATACAGGCTTGAACCAGCAGGAGGCATGCTGCACAATTTGTCTTCCCCATAGACCAGATGCCTGCTTCGTTCCTGGCAATTCAGGTAAAACACGTTTCATGTGTCAAAATATTGGCTGAACGCAAGTTATAAAGGGTTTCTATCTTGCCAACAGAAAGCAATGCTGAAAATCACGTCAGAGCATCCCTGAGTCTCTGAATATTAGATCCTCACAAAAGGATGGTGATCACAACCCCTAGAGCCATCATAGGTCATTCAGTAACAGTATATCCACTTGCAGGTTAACCTTGTAATTGGCGTGGACGTTGGAGGCTTGAATGATTTCCCTGATGATTGTAGCAATGGACATGACCTCAGTAGCAAACCGTGGGGAAATGGGAATGATTCGGTAAGTGTTATAGCACGTACTATGAATGACAGATGCTCCTTAAGAGCAATGTGAGGACAATTCACTTTGGTTTGGATGATAAATTACACTCAATTTGTATTACAGGCTGTGTTTCAATTTTGGAAAGCAAAAGAACATTGGCAACAGAGTTGGAATGGTAGCCATGCGCTCCAAATTGAAAGTATAAAAATCACTGCTCTCTGATGATTGGATGAACCAAATTGATTATGAAAACCAAGGATCAAAACAATATACAATAATGATTACAAACACATCCTACATAGAAGAGGTATAATTTGTGATAATGTTATATCTACCAATGTGAAAAAAATAAATTATTCACTCATCATGAATATGTACTTGCCCCAAAACGCCCGTAAGTCATTGTCTGGGTTTTGACTACAAAAATTGCAGTAAAATATTGCCCCCGCACACTAATAAGTTATGATTTTATAACAATTAAAATAAAAACGCTGCAAATTCATTCGGACCAGGCGCATGGAGACTCATTTCTTCAACATGGGGAAAATGGGGGAAACAGTGGATGTGGCGGGTCCCGGACCAATTCCAATCGATTCAGGGTCCAAAATTTAGTGGAAAATGATACCCCACACGCCAAGGCACCAGAAATCTCGAAAATACATATTATACAAAATGGGTATTTCATTGGATTCAGCGTCCAAAATTTAGTGGAAAATGTTACCCAACTTGCCTAGATTGCCCAAAATCTCGAAAATCTATTTTTGGAAAAACGCATTTTGACTCCTACCCCACCCAAATTTTGTCCGATCGGGCTGAAAAGTGTAGAGGACCGTCCTAGGCCGGGAACAGACCCAAATTTCAGATTTTTAGAAAATTTTCTTCTACCGAAAACGGCGCGGACGGTGGATGGCATACGGCGGACGAACATTTGACTTTTTTTTCAAAATGTGTATTTTTGAGATTTTCTGCAATCTAGGTGTGTGGGGTACCATTTTCTACCAAATTCTGGACGCTGAATCCAATGAAAGGGGTCCCAGAACGATTGGCGCCCTCTGGATGAGGTTATGGGTAAGAATGGGTGCCCATATACCCATTTTGAATATGTGTTTTCGAGATTTCTGGTACTTAGGCGTGTGGGGTATCACTTTCCACTAAATTTAGGACCCTGAATCGATTGGAATGGGTCCGGGACCCGCCACACCCACGGTTTTCCCATTTTCCCCATGTTGAATAAATGATTCTCCATGCGCCTTGTCCGAGGAATAATCAACCGTGTGTAGGAATTTGCAGCGTTTTTCAACAGAACATTGACAATAGATCTCTGTGGTTTCAAAGTTGTTGGAGCAACTCCTCCCCATGCTATAATCCCGAACGCTCTGGACAAGTGCTTCGTATATGATAGTTAAACTATTTATTTCAAGGGACCCTCGGGGGTGACAAAATGAGTGTATGAATTTCCTGAGTTTTTCAGTCACCAGTGCGACGTGAAGCTCCCATTTCAGGTCGTCATCGGTTATTATGCCCATGTATTCGTGGATGCAGACCTGTTCCTTCCAGGACAGTCACAGTTAGTGAGCAATTTATCCAAGTGGAAATTTGGAAATTCAGAACCCACTACGTCATCCTGAACGTATTCAGGACATCATATTATTATATCAATAAAGTAACCCATGGAGGTACCTCAACTTGGCTTAGGGCCCTTATAGGGAATTCCCTCACGTGGAATCGGTACGTATCAACCGTCTTCCGTCGGGTTTTCCACTTTAACCCACGGCCTTGATAAATGGGCCAAATCAGCTTTGAGATTTCAAAATGGAAACGATAAGAAGGAACACAGTTCATATTGACGCTGGTTGGCTATCTCGATAGTGGGAGATAGAAGATTTCTCGCGAATAATCCGGTTTTACCGTTGAAGGCCAAGAGCCAGTCTCCAGGAAACATGCGAGGAGTGAGGGTCGTCGTGATATCCTGTGTATGCACCATCGTCTTCTTCCGCAGTTCAGGTACCCACCGTCTTATCAATTACAACTGACTGCTCAACGGCGATGAGTACTAACAGTATGAAATAAGCACAATTCTCACAATGATCGCCATTGCTAAGAAGTCCTCGATTCACACAACTCCAAGGCTGAGCGAATCGGCGGTGCCCCACGAGCGAACGAGTTGCGATTTCTCACATTTTATTAACTGAACGACAAAATTATACCACCTAGTATCACACAATTATACAACTCAAATTGACAACTTAACAAATCACGACTCTCTGCCGCTCATTGATCAGATTCGAATTAATAACATCACCAAACTCAAGTCAATCTCGACGTGAGTCGCCCATTGCAGATAAAAATGGTTAGATTACCCTTGTATGTTGTACCTTTCAATTCTCTATATGAACTAGGGCTTCCTCAGAACCATCATTAGCACTGTAACTGATAGCCGAAATTGGTTGATTTGTGCGTTTGTGTTGCTTTCTTGAATATATAAGGACTAACCACTTCTATCTCAAGTCAATCTGTCCACAAGTTTTCCAAGGCAATTATTTTGGAGATAACTCCTCTCACAGAAACTTGCACTTAAAAATATTACGACAGCTACGGAAAATAGATGTGAATTATTATTAATAATTGTGAAATCACAGTACAGGGTGTTTATACCTAGTCTTTTAGTCCCTCTACTGAGCCAACAGAAAATGGACCGTCGATGCTCATGCGCTATAGACTGCTGGAACAACTGTAAACACTATGCATGTAGAAGGTGGAAACCTAGTACCTATCACCCTTACTATTAAGTAATGAATGAAGTAAACCCGACAAGGATATCAATGCTACGATTGCAGCAACAGGGAGGCCACATTTTGCAATAAGCAGAGCCTTTTTAGGAAAGAAGGAAATCACGACCCTGACGAAAATGGCTGTCTACAACTCTATACATGTACGGACCCTTACTGGTGTGAATCATGGGAATTCACAGAAAATAGGAAGAGTAGAAGAGTCCAATCAGCAGAGATGCGATATTTGAGACGAGGCCGCATTAGGAATCAGACAATCCCGAACAATCTCCTGACAGAACCACTAACAGAGAGAGATACAGAGAGAGAAATACAAAAACGCTGCAAATTCTTTCACACGGGTTGGTTATTCCTCGGAACAGGCGAATGGAGGCCCATTTCTTCAACAATGGAAAAATGGAAACAGTGGGTGTGGCGGGTCCCGGACCCATTCCAATCGATTCAGCGTCCAAAATTTAGTGGAAAATGATACCCCACACGCCTAGGTACCAGAAATCTCGAAAACACATATTCAAAATGGGTATATAGGCACCCATTCTTACCCATAACCTCATCCAGAGGGCGCCAATCGTTCCGTGGTGGAATGAAAATGTTGGAGAAAACTTTGTTCACCCTCTACACCGCAAGGTACGAGTAGAAGAGGCCAGGAATAAGTAAATAAGTAAGTAAATAATGAAATATAAATGAAGGCACCAGGGAAAACCGGATTTTCATTCCAGAGGGGGGAATTAAAATTGGAATTTGGCTCTTCTGAACTACAACTGGGACACCCTGTAGAGGATCCAGGTGGCCAAATTGGGCTCCCAAATCTTGTTCTTTATAGTAAAGTGCCTAAATTGTATAGTATAATGACCCGTGACAGGCTAACAATGATCACAGAGAGAAGCTGATCCCATAATATTATATGAAATACAATATTCGCAATTCATCAAATTTTTGTCACATTTAGACCACTCAGTCTAATTTAGATTTCTGTCCTGTAATACTCAGAGCTGTTATTAACTTATTCGGTAGTAATGCAATTATTTTTCTTCACCAGATGGAGGAGAATATCCCGATTGGATCAAGGTAAGATTATTAGGGTATTATTTCATTTTTGGTTTTTATATGAAATTAATTTTTTAATTCTAGAGTGCTAAATTCTATCTAACTGTGTACGGTCCTTGTGGCATGTCAGGTTCAGGACAGGCCACACCACAGGCACTGCAGGACGTAGGATGCACAAGCCACACACATGAGTCACATGACAGGCTGTGACCCGTCATCCTGCACCTATGGCACCGCTGCTCGTATCCCACCTCCTGTTCACTTCCACTCCAATGGAATTTACTTCTTTTTCATGATTAGTCGTGGAAAAACGCTGCAAATTCTTACACCAGTGGGTTGGTTGTGGTTATTCCTTGGACCAGGCGCATGGAGACTCATTTCTTCAACATGGGAAAAAAGGGGGAAACAGTGGGTGTGGCGGGTTCCGGACCGATTCCAATCGATTCAGGGTCCAAAATTTAGTGGAAAATGATACCCCACACACCAAAATTGCAAAAATCTCAAAAATCCATTTTTCGAAATACACATTTTGACTTGCCAGGCATCATATAAGATGGGTTGTGTGGGAATCCGCTGGTATTATCTGTCCTGAGCCTGGCATGTGTGCAGCAAGCTATAATATCATCGAAGATTATTAATAATATTGCTCTATTGTTCCATCACACGGCAGGAAACATTGGACGAACTAAATCAGGCAGCAGCTGAATTGGGAGCGGTGAGTGGAATTTGTATAAATTTACAGAGGTATAAATATAAGTATAAATTTACAGAAAGCACAAAAAATACTTGGACAGTGTCCCTAATGTTCAATAAGCAAACTTGCTGAAACACCTTGATCTCAACTGAATAAGATACACACCAAGTTTAAATACAGCATTTACAATATTTCAACCCTTTACAAAATAATTTGAACCCTTTACAAATTTATTTAAACCTTTTACAAATTTATTCAAACTTCTATACTTAATCGTACTTATTAGAGAGAACATAGGTAGTAATGGTCACTAGAAGGGGATTGATTTGAGTAGTTTGAGGTATCCCTTCTGAGTGTTGAGACCGCCAAATTATCGGTGTTTCTTCTCTGAATTTCGTACACATGAAACGAACCACTTCTTATTTACCTTTTGATCTATGAATGTGGATAATACTGGATTTGATAATTGAACAACACTTCATCACTTGCACAATCTATATTTTTGGTTCTCAACAAATTCACAAACATCAGAGGAGAGAAAACAAGATGGCCTCGCAGTGTTGACAACTGCGAGGTGAACTTCATTATTTTGATATGACAATATAAATTAGTATTGCTTGTTGTATATGTGAGAATAGTATTTCTTCTATATTTTCTCAAGGTTTTGCTTCTATCAAGACGAGTAGATCATAATCTCAACGAAGTAAGGATTCGACTGGATCAATAGTTGATCCTCCTCCCGCTAGGTAGGTAGTTGGTGCAGGGAACAATTGAGCTGTCCCCTGAGCTGTGGTCAAATATTTAACGGAGACCAATTTCCAATAACTTTTCCCATGTACCTTATGTCAGTGAGCTTCTAATCTTCCTGATAACGAAGATTAGAAGATTTCTGACAGTGATTCAAATCAGGACTCCTTTGTTTTTTGTCGCACTGTGCAAAGAAATGTCAGAATTGAAAGCAGATCTAATTCCTCAGACTCACCCCTTCTCCATCGCAATGCTAGATTAAGAGAGGGAGAGGGATGTATGAAGTAGTTTCTCAAGAGAAACAAACAACTGTTAGTGAAGCTGTATGAGGAAGGATATTCTGTACAGGATGCCGCTCAGAAATCAGATATAAAGTACAACACAGGGAAAAGGGTTCTTATGAAGTACAGAAAAAATAATTTTAAGTTTATAAAGAAGGGACCACGAGGAGTTTAAATAAATTTGTAAATGCTACAAACAAATGGTTTGTTATTGAGTGAGTACGTATTCTCTGTTCAAATAGAGCCTAAAATGTTTTGGTGAATTTCAGTCATTTCCAAAGAACCCACCGACCCTGCTGCCTGGAAAGGACCCATTCCATATAACGACCCAACCGATCCAACCAATCGAACCAGCCCAACCTCCGACGCAGCGACCAGTTGAACAGCCAGCTAATCGTGTGACAGAGCCTGACCCAACCCTAAAGCCAGATCGTAAGTGATGTCAGAGTTATACTCTTGATGAGAGAAGCAAAAAAGTTGAGGAGTAGAGAGTAGAGGTAGTGAAATATCTGGTTTATCATCAAAAAGAAGAGTTTTTGGTTATAGAACGTTTGTAAAATAATAGGATAAGATTCTATCATGAACGCCCAACATTTGGCTGTCCAGTGGGTGGGTATGGTGGGGGATTGGATCAGCTTTCTGAGTCAATGATGAGATTTATCCAGTTACTCATCCAAGACATTCATGGCTCAAATCAGCCTCAAAATGATCTCTTTTGAAACAAAATTTACAAAAATCCCAATATCCATCTCCGTTCACAGCGTCGTGTCCACCATCAATAAGCTGGGCAAATGGAAAAAGAGTGAGGTGCCGCGGGGAAGAGATCTTCTACGACGGTTTTGGCGGCCTCAAGATAAACAGAAACAACTGGACACCCGAGATATTCATGCCAGTAAGTTTCCAGCAAGATTGTCCTACTCGCCATAACAGCATACTACATGGGAAGAGAGTTCTATGGGAGACTGTTTTGTACTCCACAAGAATGGATGGACTAATAATTTTCTTCTCCATCGTTCAACAGGTAGAGGGGTTCATGGTCCTCCAGAAACAGAATGCAGAAATTGTAAAAGGGAAGCTGCATATAACACCAACGTTGAATACAAAAGTGAAAGGAATAAAAGACCTTGAGAAGGAAAAGTAAGGATGCAATACTGTACACATAAACATACATAAGGGGCAGTTTTGGTCAAAACGAACTACAGGTTTTGATGTAAAGATGGCGTTATGGTCAGCGTTTTTATACACCGTTAATATTTTTTGACCCTGAATCCAATGAGACGGGTCCCGGAACGATGTGTGGCCACCGCAAGAGGTAATGAGTCAAAATGGGTACCTATCTACCAATTTCGAATGTGTTTTCGAGATTTCTGGTACCTAGGCGTGTGGGGTATCATTTTCCACTAAATGTTGGACCCTCAATCGATTGGAATGGGTCCGGGACCCGCTAGACCCACTGTTTCCATTTTCCCCATGCTGAAGAAATGAGTCTCCATGCGCATGGAGAAATAACCAACCTGCGTGTAAGAATTTGCAGCGTTTTTACCACTCTAAGCAGGAGGTTATAATATGCTAATTATTAATTAATTTCAGCTGCACCAAGTCCACCGGTGCCAAGAATAATTTCCTCTGCTACAGAGTAGGTACCTACGCGTTCATAACACCACCTGTGTCATCAGCCAGGATTTTGAGCAAGACATCTTTCAAATATGGAACTGTCGAAATCAGAGCCAAGTTGCCCGTGGGTGATTGGATAGTTACTCGTAAGTCACCATAGAAAGCCCTCGATTATAACAACATCCTGAATGGTAAATTTATGCTACCACAGCAGTTACACCTCCAAAATTTCAATAAATCATGAGTTTTTCTTAAATGTTGACAGATATAGCATTGGAAAGTAAAATTCACAAGTATGGTGCGAATGACTATGATTCGGGAAGAATCGTTCTTGTGAAATCACGAGGTAACCAAATGCTGAGAGATGGAGCAACAGATGATGCTAAAGACATTTCTAACAAGTAAGTATGGCATTTATCGCTTTCTTATGCTCACTGAATAGTTTTTTAGGCAGTATGATAGAGAAGGTTGCTGAATTATTAAAAAACTCGGACGCCTGAGCGTTAGGTTGTTTTCTGGATTGTGAATTCTTGGTAATGAGGCATCATTTATGTTCCTCATCGCGCTGCGTGCCGGCTTTAAGATAGCAATATCTACAGATGGATCTAGAATGAAGCAGGACACTGATGGTGACAGTGACGAAGATTTTAGCATTACAGGAACTAATCCGTTTGGTTGGTTATTCCTTAAATAATCAAAAAGTCAATCTCTCCGATTCGCCCCAAAAATTTTTCTGGACGTTTCAAGGTGTCACCATGGTAGTAGAAATTTTTCTAAAAATCTGAAATTTTGGTCAGGGGTCTGTTCATGGCTCTAGTTGGTCCTCGAAACTTTTCAAACCGATCGGACCAAATTTGGGTGAGATAGGAGTCAAAATGTGTATTTCGAAAAATGGGTTTTTGAGATTTTTTGCAACTTAGGTGTGTGGGGTATCATTTTCCACTAAATTCTGGACGCTGAATCCAATGAAAAAGGTCCCAGAACGATTAGCACCCACTGGAAGAGGTTATGGGTCAAAATGGCTATCTATTACCCATTTTGAATATGTGTTTCCGAGATTTCTGGTACCTAAGCGTGTGGGTTATGATTTTCCCCTAAATTTTGGACGCTGAATCTAATGAGACGGGTCTCATAACGATTGGTGCCCTCTGGATGAGGTTATGGGTCAAAATGGGTGCCTATTTACCCATTTCGAATGTCCGTTTTCGAGATTTCTGGAACCCAGGCGTGTGGGGTATCATTTTCCACTAAATTTTGGACCCTGAATCGATTGGACTGGGTCCGGGACCCGCAACACCCACTTTTTCCCTCATTTTCCCCACTTTATCTTATATTCATGAGATTCGCATTATGTATGCGACAATTCCCTAAGGGAGAATTCCCGGATGTGAATCAAGAAGCCTTTGTGATTATCAAAGTCTTGCATTGCATTTAAAGTGTTGGGCCAAGGATAGCAGATTCTAAGGAAAAGCGATTATCCATAGGAAATTAAGATTGCACCATGAGATTTTGTACATCATTCTTTAATAACTTCTATTCGTTTCTTCAGTAAAAGAGAAGATCACTATCTAATTGCATGGTCCGAAAAATTATAACGTTGCCCGTCTCATCCACAGGGCTATGGAATCGTTGGTGCACTTGAAGCACAAAGTGAGGCCCATGCCGACCAAGTACAGCCCAGAAGGATGGGGCGAAGCTTTTCATAATTATAAATTAGAATGGAGACCTGGTAAGTTGTCTTTTGTTCAATACTGCTGTTCTGTAGCTGGGGATTACATAATATTGGTTTCATTGATAACTCGATAATGTCATTTCAACATGTCTATGCTCTTCCACTCAATAAATTAAGACAGACAGTCTCCTTCAAAACACTACCAATTTTCACCAATTTTGCTCAGCCTATCTATTGAAATTCAAACCTTTCTTTTTGCGATATGCTCGATAGACTTATGAAATTGCCCTAACCTATAAAAAAATGAATCATTTCCTACTTTTTAAATTTAAATTTTGTAACTTTAAATTTATTAAAATGGTACAGTTGAACTGCAGATTAGGGCAATTTTCTGAGTCCTTGAGACACATTGCAAAAAGAAGTAATTTGACATTCAATACAGGAGCTATGGAAAATCGGAAATACTTTTGGGATAGGTATGCTAGGCGGGGAGGGGTTGATGAGGATCTCGGAGGTGATAGTTGAAGCGTCATCCGCTAGATTGGGTTGCGGTCGTCCAACCTCTTGGTCCCGCCTAGCTACGAGATGCCCGTCATTTTGGTTAGTTATTCCTTGAATAGTTAACCTATGTTTTCATGCAAAAAGTCAATCTCAAAATTTTTCTCTAGGCGTTTTAAAGTGTCTAGATCAAAATTAGCAAATGTCCGCCGCCGTCCACGCCAACTTTGGTAGTAGAACATTTTCTAAAAATTTAAAATTTTGGTCAGGGACCTGTTTTTGGTTCTAGTTGGTTGTCGAAACTTTTCAGCAAGATCGGACCAAATTTGGGTGGAGTAGAGGTACTAATTTGTACTTCGAAAAATGGATTTTTGAGATTTTAGGCTATCTAGGCGTGTAAGGTATAATTATCCACTAAATTTTGGACGTTGAATCCAATAAAATGGGTCCGGGAACGATTGGTGCCCTCTGGATGAGGTTGTGGGTCAAATGGGTGCCGAAGTCGATATCGATGAGATCCGGATTTTTCGTTATTCGGTCGTCATTATTAGAAACTGGAGGGATTTTGACAATTTTATTGACTGCGTGAGGGCGAACGTCAATGTTTCCGTCAATTCTCAGTTAACTTACGTTTCCCTGAGGTGATGATTGATGATGCGCACCTTCTGGCAACTTGATGACGAAGCATTGTGTTGTTGATACGAAGTTCCCTTTGAATTAAAAATCAGTGGATAATGGGATTTATGTTTCAGTCTTCTTCTTAGCAACAGAGAACTTAAGATCCTCAAAAGTACGACCAGTAGCCAAATATCAAAGAGTTAACGCTAGCCTCTCTTCAAGTAGGATACTCTCTCTTATGTTACTATCAAACCTAATGGCATTAATGGTTCGATCTGCCCCAGCAACTTTGGAAACCTGCGTCGTCCATTTTGAAATAGTTGTAATCCTCACCTGCTGATTTATTTCAGCAAAACAAGATGAGTGGAATCTTCTCGCTTCTTCAGCCATTCTCTGATCTAAACTTTCCTTTTTGGTCTACGAATCGTTCCCAGAGCCATAATTATGGAGATTCATACATTTTTACGGTTGTTCATAATGATGTAGATTTTGTAGATAAGTGGATTTCTATAAACCAGAACAAACTATAGAAAACACACCTCCACGTGCCATCGTTCGAAAGGAACTGAAAACATTTATTGACAGCCCTATTGTCAATAATATTGATCGTTTGCTGAGGAACAAAATTGATGCTGGGGTGTCAGAGTATATTGACCATTCTAATATTGACCGTGTGCGCCCTGCTTATGAGAGAATAATGGAGAATCCAAAACGGGTGACAACAAAAAGGGCCACAATCGCCATAACAAAGTGCTCATAATTTAACTACTTTTAAAAATACAATTTATAAGTCGTTAATAAACTTGATCAAAAATAGCAGAAACTAGAACATTCAATCTCTTGCTACACAGAACAAAATTCCAAAACTCCTCTAACTCTTCTGCAAGATCGCAGCATGATCTACACATTTTTCTTGTGGAATTGATTACTTATAAAAATAGGTACGTACTTTAATCAGGAAATTTATTGAATATTTCAGACTCTCTTGCATTCTATGTGGACGATATTGAAATTGGAAAAGATGTTGCTACAGATGGCAATCCGTACTACAAACAAATGGGTATTCCAGAAAGTCAAGCAGATGAGTATCTCATGGGTTCTAGAGTGACACCGTTAGCACCTTTTGACGAAGAGGTTTGATACATGCATATCCACTAAGTACTTCTTAGTTGATTTTTCTTTTAATTTTACCATCACCACTAAATTTTGTTGTCTGGAAATATTTTCTTTGCAGTTTTACATTATCCTTGGTGTGGATGTTGGAGGATTGGATGACTACGACTTCCCAGATAACTGTCGCAATGGAAGGGGAAAGGCTAAGAAGCCATGGGATCACAGCAGCGCCCAGGTAAGCATTATTGCCAACCTACACCAGAAAGCGTCTTAGGTGAGAATCGGTATAATCCCATCTGTACTAAATGAGCATATTATCAAATTGTTGCGTCTCTTTTGGTGTAACTCCAACTTTGGTTTTCACAATGGTGAGTGGCAAACGAAATGGACAATCTGAGCGTTTAGTAGTAAAAATTTTCTTTTGTGGGATTTCCATAGCGTACAACATAACATCATTAGCATGTAGGTTGACAGCAATAGTCAGCCAAGCATCCGTACAAAAATATTGAAGGCAGAGGAATGGTGTACACATGAAATAAAGATGAATTGGAAAAGGGGAATTCACTAATATATATTAACTAAATTATGTGGAGAAGTGTTTGTTATCAGTACCTTACTTTTCAGGCCCACTATCAATTTTGGAGGGAAAGAGATACGTGGTCGAAGACGTGGACTGGAAACCATGCGCTTGAAATCGAGCACATTAAGATCACAGCGCTCTAATCAGCTAGATTAAATCCAAAAGTTCTACAAGAAAAAGAAGAAAAGAGGGGATTTGCGGTACAGAGGACTAAAATAGCTAAAATTACAAATAATAATAAGATTTTTTGATTGAAAAAAAAGTTGGGAATACCTAATTTTACACTTTACGAACTATCACATGTTAAAGACAAACAATGTTGAATGAACAACCCTATATTACCTTGTGATAATTCATATTTATGGAATAAACAGAAACGTTGGAGAGAAGTATGTATGAAGTATAATCAGAATACTAGACTCACTGCATAATGGGTGAGTGAAAGTTGTGGAATGGGGTGTTTTGGAGAGTCGAATCATCATCACTTTTGCATGAAATCACGATAGTTGACTTATAACAAAATAAAGATAATTCTGTGGCGTTAGGATTATGATTTTCCATTTCCGGCCCTTTTGAAACAACCAAAGTAAGCCCGGCCGTTCACGTTGCGGTATACCGGAGAGGTATACCTGCGCAGGTATTCCTCTCTGGTATACCTGTACAGCCAAGGGCTCACACACGTTACGGTAAACTGGATGGGTGAAGGATGTTTAGTTAGAGAAATGGCAAGCAAAGAAGATGACATGATCAATTTCCTTTAACTTTGCAACAAGTCTGCCATAAGCGGCCTCTCTCAGATCATGGTCATGGTACTCCTTGTTCTTAATTTGCCATAAACAGGGTTCTGATCCGTAGATTTCAATAAATTCCTCTAGAATAAGATTCCCTTTTTGGACAGCCATGATGCCGGTAAAAGGAAAACGCTGCAAAATAATAACTTGTAAACAATATAGAATGGGCTAGAAGACCAGTGGCGCGAGTGCAGAGGACAGACGATGGAGTTAAGCACAACAAAATCATGCAGCAATGCGAAGCCCTCTAGTCAGATTTCACCACAACTGACTCAAACCTGTGCAGGTATACCAGACGGCCCACACACACACACTCAGGTGAGCACACCTGTGCAGGTAAAAAGAATTGAAATTCGATTCTTGTCCAGTCACCTGCGCAGGTCGGTCTACCTGTGCAGGTTTGCCTGAAGTGGCTCGCACACACGCTCCGGTATACCTGTACAGGTCACATGCGCAGGTAATACCTCTCTGGTATACCGCAACGTGTATGGCCAGCCTCAGGTCCAACATGATTTCTGAGTTTATAACCTATCATGGTTTCAAAAATGCCCACAGCTGCGCTTCAGTCAGTAATTTGGAGTGACCTGTCTTCTTTAGTTCTGGTTTACAAGTGTTTCTTCACAACATAGACAACACGAAGAGGAGGAAATTTTCAGTTGTCTGCTGGAGCGCAGCGCTCTGGATGACAACAACAACCGTTGTTGCAGTTCTTCACATTTAATGTCTCAAAAGAAGCCAGCATTTCAGGTGGGTTTTGACATCACTGTTCAATGGGTAGCTTTTTTGAAAAATCCATCATCCAAACTATTTCTGATGTACCTGACACCTTCTTCCCTTTGGTCAGGGGTCCGTTGATGGCTCTAGTTGGTCCGATCGGACCAGAAGAGGTTATGGGTCAAAATTGCTATATATTACCCATTTTGAATGTGTTTTCGAGATTTCCGGTACCTAGGCGTGTGGGGTATCATTTTCCACTGAATTTTGACCGCTGAACCCAATGGGACGGGTCTCAGAGTCGTCCTAAAAATTATATTTTCTTGCTATTACTCGTCGATTACTGTAAAACAACACACAAATTGGGTGCCTGAAGTTAGGTACTTACTACCTCCACTCCGCTGTACGAGTATGTTATTTCTCCACTGTCGTCCCATTGTTCCATTACAAAACGCTTTCGTTTCTCCCTCTCTCGTGGGAATCGTATTTCGTCCGTTTGTTGCATATCGCGTGAACCGGTTACCTGATGAGAGTCCCCTCAGTTCTAATTTCCCATGCATAGAGCAGCCATTTTATATTATGCGAACCTACCAACCCTAGGTTCAGTTGTTGCGCTTCATCCGCTTTCCTTGAAGAATTGAATAAGATTTTGCTCGAATATAGTGAGTCCGGATCACCCACTGTTTTCCCCATGCTCTTGCCCCAAGGAGTAATCAACCATTGCGGATGAATTTGGAGCGTTTTGATCTGGAAAATTAATAATTTTTATATCAATTTTTGGCTCTAATCGGAGCGGGTGATCTCTGACATGATGGACCTAACCCCCTACAGTCGTATTCGTGTCGGTGGCGGTGATTTGGCGTTACTTTGAAAAATTTTTGTCCAAAAACAACACCCACCTCTTCACAAGGTATTAAATCAAGTATAGAGTCGAAGAGTCGAGGTTGAACGCATTGTTAGTGGGTCGTGGATACCGTTGAAAGGAATGATCCCTATTTGGGTGTCGGATCGATAAGGAGAAAAAGGTTCGCCCAACGATACCAGTTAGTGAGTCATACAATCGGAAATTTGACAGATTTAAGAGAAAGGAGATGAAAAAGCAGAATTTTGCCGTATTCGCTGCGATTTCTTATAAACGGATAGGTTATTCCTCGGACCAGGCGCATGGTGACTCAATTCTTCAACGTGGAGAAAATGGGGGAAACAGTGGGTGTGGCGGGTCCCGGACCCGTTCCATTCGATTCAGCGTTCATAATTTAGAGAAAAATGATACCCCACACGCCTAAGTACCAGAAATCTCGAAAATCCATTTTTCAAAAAACCTATTTTGACCCCCCCCCCCCCAATTTTGGTTTGATCGGATTGAAAAGTTTCGAGAACCAACTGGAGCCAGAAACCGCTCCTTGACCAAAATTTCAGATTTTTAGAAAAATGTCTACTACCAAATACGGCACGGACGGCGTGCGGCGGACGGACATTTCACTTTTTTGATCCAGACACCCTGAAACGTTTGGAAAAAATTTTTGGGGCGAATCAGAGAGGTTGACTTTTTGCATGAAAACAGGTTGATTATTCAAGGAATAACGAACCAAAAGAGAATGATAGCCTAACCCATAACTTGGACCTCTGAGGTTTGCGAGTAGGCGAAGCGCACTGATCATTACCTCCAATGTAATCTAAAAATCCGTGGTCCAAAGACATCGGAACGAAAAGACCGATTCTGTTCACTTTGGTCGAGCGCGACACTGGACTGAGGCGCACCCAAAACTCAATTGAAACCAACGCTCGAGTCCCCCATCGGACGAGCACCTTGGCAATTGACTGGAATCAGCGGGAAGACCTTCAGGGGTCGGTGGTCGGCCGGGATGACCGCAAGTTCAAGGTTGCTAATGCTCAACCCCGAGGGTTACACAACTCTCTAGAAACAAGATTTCAACAAAAGCAGCGACATCAGCGCGAACTCTGACTCACTCCTTCCGAAAACAAGCTGACACTTTTGGTTGAATATTCCTTGAATAATCAACCTATGTTTTCATGCAAAATGTTAATCTCTCCGATACGGGCGAAAAATTCTTTCCTGACGTATCAAGATGTCTAGATCACAACAACATGGGGAAAATGGGAACCAGTGGGTGTGACGGGTCCCGGACCCATTCCAATCGATTCAGGGTCCAAAATTTAGCGGAATATGATACCCCACTCGCCTAGAATGGGTCTGGGAACGATTGGCGCCCTCTGGACGAGGTTATGGGTCAAAATGGTGCCCATCTACTCATTTCGAACGTGTGTTTTCGAGATTTCTTGTATGTAGGTATGTAATTTTTGAATCGATTGGAAAGGGCCCGGTTCCCGCCACACCCACTGTTTCCCCCATGTTGAAAAAATGAATCTCCATGCGCCTGGTCTATGGAATAACCAACCCGTGTGTAACAATTTGCAATTTTTCCTTGGTAATTATATACCGACTCCAGACGACTCGGGGTTCAAGATGCGTTCACCCTGACAGGGGATCCCCATCATAGAATATAAGTTCACTGTCCGTGGTGGTGTATTTGTATGGCGCTCACCATAGTGCTGCAGCAGCACATGAGTTTTTCGAATATTATCCAGACTGTCCGCGTACTAGGGCCACAGTACTATTTTGGTTACTTTTCGCTGTTTTTGCGGAATTGGAATGGATTTGCCCGCGACAGGAGGAAGGAGGAATAAAACCTCTTTGTAAATCAAGTTAAGGATATTATTCAAGAGGCAGGTATTACATAAATGTTCGTAATTAAGAAATACTCTTATATAGTTTCTAGTTCTTGTGCCAAATCAGAAGGGTTGGTTATTTCTCGGACCAGGAGCTATGAATATCATTCTATTCGAGTAAGCGTCCATTATTTAATGGAGAACGCAGATTAATAAATCAATCAATCAAACGAGACCACACACGCCTAGGTACCAGAAATCTCAAAACCACTCATCCAAAATGAGTAGGTAGGTACCCTATTTTACCCATAAACTCTTCCGGTAGGTGCCTATCGTTCTGGGACCCATTTCATTGGATTCAGCGTCCCAAATTTAGTCGAAAATAACACCCCACACGCCTTGATCGCCGAAAATCTCAAAAATTCATTTTTCGAGAAACACATTTGGACCCCCTCCCTCCAAATTTGGTCCGATCGGGCTGAAAAGTTTCGATGACCAACTAAGGCCAAAACGGTTCCTTGACCCGAATTTCAGATTTTTAGAAAATTTTCTACTACCAAATTCGGCGTGGATGGCGTACGGCCAAAACCACAGTAAAAGAAGATGATTTTTGTAATCCTGGTAATAATAATTTTGGTTGGTTATTCCTTGAATAGTCAGCCCAAGTTTTCGTGCAAAATGAGTTAAATGAGAGGGGTCTTGGAACGATGTGTGGCCACCGCAAGAGGTAATGAGTCAAAATGGGTATCTATCCCCCATTTCGAATGTGTGTTTTATCGAGATTTCTGGTACCTAGGCGTGTGGGGTATCATTTTCCACTAAATTCTGGACCCTGAATCGATTGGAATGGGTCCGGGACTCGCCACACCCACTGTTTTCCCCATTCCATGTTGAAGAAAAGAGTCTCAAACCTGCTTTAGTTTGGATTCATACGGAAATGAGGATCACCCGTGAAGACAAACAAATCCTCATCTACCAGACGTGCCGCTCTCAGTTAACCAAGGCCAATTATATGTTAATTCGTTTCCTGTCACGCGTTAGGCGATGGACTTCCACGAGTTGTCGATATCATTGAACTGACTGGGACCTAGCAATCAGTCTTCTCACAGATGGCAAAGGAAACTTCTGATTTGATCTTTTTTGCACTCATCCTGACCAATCGCACGCTAAATGACGGTGGCCTTAAGGTTTATTTGTAAATAAAGTTATCCAATATTGCAAACAGGTTTCATGTAGATCAACACGATTTATGACGAATACAAATTCCGCGCCATCTGCTGGGGAATACATGATGGATATAAGGAACAGTGTCAACCCCGATGTCCGCACACGATTGCGTCATTTGTCCATCAGTCAGCCGGGAACGGTTAATGTTCAAATTACCTTGAAGCATTGCGGTTATCAAGCAGCCACATGAAACGTATCTACCGCCCTCAACAAACCACGAGCAACCTTCATTGAGAGGCTGCGGTTGGAACTTAGTAAAGAAAACTCAACATCAGCTTCTCAGAAATACGGTGCGTGAATGATAAGGAGAATTTGAAAGGAAATCCCAATAGCTTTGCCGGAATGGAAACGGGATTTAGAGAAAGAACTTCTCTACAAGGGAAGTATTTTGAAGTTAGGTATTAAGAAATTAGACCATTTTTTAAGGGAGGGCCGTCCATTGGAACCATTTTACGCAAACAGTGAATGGTTGCACCAATTTAGAGCAATACATACGTAGATGAGTCTATTATTTGATGAAAATAATTTATCAAAGAGAAGAAGAACGAGGATAGGCACAAGGGCTGAGGACAAGCCCGTACGCCGTCCACGCCGGATTTGGTAGTAGAAAATTTTCTAAAAATCTGAAATTTGGGTCAGGGGTCTGTTCCCAGTCTAGGACGGTCCTCAAAACTTTTCAGCCCGATCGGACCAAATTTGGGGAGGTAAGGGTCAAATGTGTTTTTTGAAAAATGGATTTTCAAGATTTTTGGCTATCTTGGCGTGTGAGGTATCATTATCCACTAAAATTTGGACGCTGAATCCAATCAAATGGGTCCCCGACCGATTAGTGCCCTCTGGATGAGGTTATGGGTCAAAATGGGTTCCTGTCTACCCATTTTGAATATGTGTTTTTGAGATTTGTTGTACCTAGGCGTGTGGGGTATCATTTTCCACTAAATTTTGGATCCTGAATAGATTAGAATGGGACCCACCACTCCCACTGTTTCCCCCATTCCATGTTAAAGAAATGAGTCGCCATGCGCCTGGAATTTGCGATTTTGGATCGGTACTCGCTGGTAGAATCTGTCCCCTTTTCTAATTTTCTAATCATTCATTGTTTATATTTTCAGAACGAATCCGCCACGACTCAGACCAGTGAGGCAAATAATATAGACTAAAAGATATCGTTGCGAGACTTCGAGTTGATTGAGGCTTATGGGATATCATGTGGTCACCAAAATCACCTACCGATTGGTAGCCGTCTGTCCATTTATTTATTCAACTAGAAAAGGTGGACTTCCGGCTACCATCGGTGAATTTAACCTACAGCCGGCAACTTGGCTAAAAAAAAAGTGCTTGTTGTATGCTTTCAGACAGAACGTTGGAGCAATACGAGTATTGTGGTAAGCACAAGCGACACGGCAATAGAGACTTTCCTCACGCTTTCGCCTAACTGAAGTGGGTTCATTTGGCAGGTACTTTCTTAAAATAAAGCCTTCCCGAACACACTATTCATCACAAGTCGGAATATCGCAACATTTTCTATTGAGAGCTTGTCAGAACTAGAGTTTAGTGGGTTTGAAAGGAAGTATTGTCAAGGAAGGAAGCGAACAGAGGACGGATGCCGCCTCAGGAAGCACAAAAAGTTTCCTCGCCCTTCATCCAACCACAGACATCATTCTTCGGCATCAGAGAAGCACAAGCTTACGGGAGACAATTAAAAGGAAATGTTCATGCTTCTACGCGGAAGTTAGTATTCTAGGGATTTCACATCGGACGAGCTCACAGTTTTGCCATTCAATGGAACACAAACATTCACACAATACTACCAAGTAATTTCCCATCCCACTGAACGATATATTGCGTGTTTCTCAACACGCGATGGTGACAGCAGAGATTAAGGAGTGAAAGACAGACATCATTTCCCAACAAAGATTTTCGGCTGGATGAAGAATTCGCCAGCTTGATTTTTAGATGAAGAAAGAAAACGCCGCAAATTCGTTCACAGAGGTAGTTTATTCCTCGGACCAGGCGCATAAAGAATCATTTCAGTCGATTCAGTGACAAAAGTTTAGTGGAAAATGATACCCTACACGCCTAGATACCAGAAATCTCAAAAACCCACGTTCATAGTAGGTAGATGGATACCCATTTTGACCCAAAACCTCTTCCAGTGGGCACCGATCGTCCCAGAACTCATTTCATTCGATTCAGCATCCAAAGTTTAGAGGAAAATGATACCCCACACGACTAGATACCATAAAATCGAAAACCCACCTTCGAAATGAGTACATAGAAACCAATTTTGACCCATAACTTCTTCAGATGGATGCCAAATCGCCAAAAATCTCGAAAATCCATTTTTTGAATAACACATTTTGACCCATACCTCCCCTAAACTTGGTCCGATTGGGTTGATAAGTTTCGAGGACCAACTAGAGCCGAGAAGGGGTTCCTGACCAAAATTTCAGATTTTTAGAAAATTTTCTACTACCAAAATCGGCGTATACTAATTTTGATCTGGACACGTTGAAACGCTCAAAAAAAAATGTTTTGGCTGAATCGGAGAGATTGCCTTTTTGCATTAGAACGTAGGTTGATTATTTGAGAATAACCAACCAAAAGAAGTTTTGGGTTTCCTCAAAAAATAAAGTGAGTTAGTCATTGGTAGCTCCAAAAGACTATAAAGCGATCGGTAAAAACAACCCAGGCTCGGCCATTTATGGTGAAAACAATGTCCACGACACTGCAAATCTGTCCATCACGACTGTTTAAAATATCTCTAGGGGATGAATTTCAATTTAAATGGATGGTAGTGCAGCTTGGGTATAGCACCACTGATGCTTGTATCAGGGATCATTCTCCAAGGGTACGTTCAGAGGCGGCAGGAGAATGGAGA
>CM034003.1:26464504-26486663 GCA_019603395.1 Cyrtorhinus lividipennis | reverse complement strand
CCACTAAATTTTGGACCCTGAATCGATTGGAATCGGTCCGGAACCCGCCACACCCACTGTTTCCCTCATTTTCCCCATGTTGAGGAAATGAGTCTCCATGAGCCTGGTCCGAGGAATAACCGACCCGTGTTTATGCATACTCAGTGTTCATGATTGTCTGATTCGTCTGGAGCCATCCCATGAAGCTATGCTCTTTCACCAATAGAAATACGTTGCTAGATTCCACCAAGAGATGCTCGTCATTTTCCACAACTAATCATGAAAAAGAAGTAAATTCCATTGGAGTGGAAGTGAACAGGAGGTTGGATACGAGCAGCGGTGCCATAGGTGCAGGATGACTGGTCACAGCCTGTCATGTGACTCATGTGTGTGGCTTGTGCATCCTAACGTCCTGCAGTGCCTGTGGGTGTGGCCTGTCCTGAGCCTGAACATGCCACAAGGACCGTACACAGTTAGATAGAATTTAGCACTCTAGATCTTCAATTAAAAAATTAATTTCATATAAAAACCAAAAATGAAATAATACCCTAATAATCTTACCTTGATCCAATCGGGATATTCTCCTCCATCTGGTGAAGAAAAATAATTGCATTACTACCGAATAAGTTAATAACAGCTCTGAGTATTACAGGACAGAAATCTAAATTAGACTGAGTGGTCTAAATGTGACAAAAATCTGATGAATTGCGTATATTGTATTTATGGGATCAGCTTCTCTCTGTGATCATTGTTTGCCTGTCACGGGTCATTAGCCTATACAATTTAGGCACTTTACTATAATGACCAAGATTTGGAAGCACAATTTGGTCACCTCGACCCTCTAAAGGGTGTCTGTCCCAGTTGTAGTTCAGAAGAGCCAAATTCCAGTTTTAATTCCCCCCTCTGGAATGAAAATCCGGTTTTCCCTGGTGCCTTCATTTATATTTCATTATTTACTTACTTATTTACTTGTTCCTGGCCACATCTACCTTGCGGTGTAGAGGGTGAACAATGTTTTCTCCAACATCTTCTTTCTGTACCAAAATTCTCGCGCGTATTGGGTCTACTCCTTTTTCTGGAGTTTGGTTCAGCGTGCCACTCCATTTCAAGCGTGGTCTTCCTTTTGGGCGTCTTGCTTCCATCACTTGCTTAGGGACCCTTTGTTCTTCCATTCTGACCACGTGACCGAACCACCTCATTTTGGTTGGTAATACAACCTATGTTTCCATGCAAAAGGTCAACCTCTCCGATTTTCTGGGCGTTTCAAGTGTCTAAATCAAAAAAGTCAATGTCCGTCCGCTGTACGCCGTCCACCGTCCGCGCCGTTTTTTGGTAGTAGAAATTTTCTAAAAATCTGAAATTTTGGTCATGAGTCTGTTTCCGGCTCTAGTTGGTCCTCAGAACTTTTCAACCCCATCGGACAAAATTCGGGTAGGGGTCAAAATGTGTTTTTTAAAAAATTGAATTTCGAGATTTCTGGTACTAGGCGTGTGGGGTGTCATTTTCCACTAAATTTTGGACGCTGAATCCATTGGAATGGGTTCGGGATCCCCCACACCCACTGTTCTCTCCCATTTCTCTCCCATGTTGAAGAAATGAGTCTCCATGCGCCTGGCCCGAGGAATAACCAACCCGTGTGAAAGAATTTGCAGCGTTTTTGTCTTTCGACTCTGTGTTTCTCTGTTAGCAATTCTGTCAGGAGATTGTTCGGGATTGTCTGATTCCTAATGCGGCCTCGTCTCAAATATCGCATCTCTGCAGATTGGACTCTTCTACTCTTCCTATTTTCTGTGAATTCCCATGATTCACACCAGTAAGGGTCGGTACATGTACAGAGTTGTAGACAGCCATTTTCGTCAGGGTCGTGATTTCCTTCTTTCCTAAAAAGGCTCTGCTTATTGCAAAATGTAGCCTCCCTGTGGCTGCAATCGTAGCATTAATATCCTTGTCGGGTTTACCTCATTCGTTACTTAACAGGGTGATAGGTTTCCACCTAGTGTTTACAGTGGTTTCAGCAGTCTAAAGCGCATGAGCATCGACGGTCCATTTTCTATTGGCTCAGTAGAGGGACTAAAGTACATACTAGGTATTATTAATAATTCACAACTATTTTCCGTAGCTGTCATAATATTTTTAAGTGCAAGTTTCTGTGAGAGGAGTTATCTCTTATCAAAATAATTGCCTTGGAAAACTTGTGGACAGATTGACTTGAGATAGAAGTGGTTAGTCCTATATATTCAAGAAAGCAAACAACACAAACGCACAAATCAACCAATTTCGGCTATTAGGCCGTCATCAGTTACAGTGCTAATAATGGTTCTGAGGAAGCCCTAGTTCATATAGAGAAGTGATAGGTACAACATACAAGGGTAATCTAACCATTTTTATCTGCAATGGGCGGCTCACGTCGAGATTGACTTGAGTTTGGCGATGTTATTAATTCGAATCTGATCAATGAGTGGCAGAGTGTCGTGATTTGTTAAGTTGTCAATTTGAGTTGTATAATTGTGTGATACTAGGTGGTATAATTTTGTCGTTCACGTTAATAAAATGTGAGAAATCGCAACTCGTTCGCTCGTGGGGCACCGCCGATTCGCTCAGCCTTGGAGTTGTGTGAATCGAGGACTTCTTAGCAATGGCGATCATTGTGAGAATCGTGCTTATTTCATACTGTTAGTACTCATCGCCGTTGAGCAGTCAGTTGTAATTGATAAGACGGTGGGTACCTGAACTGCGGAAGAAGACGATGGTGCATACACAGGATATCACGACGACCCTCACTCCTCGCATGTTTCCTGGAGACTGGCTCTTGGCCTTCAACGGTAAAACCGGATTATTCGCGAGAAATCTTCTATCTCCCACTATCGAGATAGCCAACCAGCGTCAATATGAACTGTGTTCCTTCTTATCGTTTCCATTTTGAAATCTCAAAGCTGATTTGGCCCATTTATCAAGGCCGTGGGTTAAAGTGGAAAACCCGACGGAAGACGGTTGATACGTACCGATTCCACGTGAGGGAATTCCCTATAAGGGCCCTAAGCCAAGTTGAGGTACCTCCATGGGTTACTTTATTGATATAATAATATGATGTCCTGAATACGTTCAGGATGACGTAGTGGGTTCTGAATTTCCGAATTTCCACTTGGATAAATTGCTCACTACCTGTGAGTGTCCTGGAAGGGACAGGTCTGCATCCACGAATGCATGGGCATAATAACCGATGACGACCTGAAATGGGAGCTTCACGTCGCACTGGTAACTGAAAAACTCAGGAAATTCATACACTCATTTTATCACCCCCGAGGGTCCCTTGAAATAAATAGTTTAACTATCATATACGAAGCACTTGTCCAGAGCGTTCGGGATTATAGCATGGGGAGGAGTTGCTCCAACAACTTTGAAACCACTGAGATCTATTGTCAATGTTCTGTTGAAAAACGCTGCAAATTCCTACACACGGTTGATTATTCCTCGGACAAGGCGCATGGAGAATCATTTATTCAACATGGGGAAAATGGGAAAACCGTGGGTGTGGCGGGTCCCGGACCCATTCCAATCGATTCAGGGTCCTAAATTTAGTGGAAAGTGATACCCCACACGCCTAAGTACCAGAAATCTCGAAAACACATATTCAAAATGGGTATATGGGCACCCATTCTTACCCATAACCTCATCCAGAGGGCGCCAATCGTTCTGGGACCCCTTTCATTGGATTCAGCGTCCAGAATTTGGTAGAAAATGGTACCCCACACACCTAGATTGCAGAAAATCTCAAAAATACACATTTTGAAAAAAAAGTCAAATGTTCGTCCGCCGTATGCCATCCACCGTCCGCGCCGTTTTCGGTAGAAGAAAATTTTCTAAGAATCTGAAATTTGGGTCTGTTCCCGGCCTAGGACGGTCCTCTACACTTTTCAGCCCGATCGGACAAAATTTGGGAAGGTAGGAGTCAAAATGCGTTTTTCGAAAAATGGATTTTCGAGATTTTGGGCAATCTAGGCAAGTTGGGTAACATTTTCCACTAAATTTTGGACGCTAAATCCAATGAAATACCCATTTTGTATAATATGTTTTTTCGAGATTTCTGGTGCCTTGGCGTGTGGGGTATCATTTTCCACTAAATTTTGGACCATGAATCGATTGGAATTGATCCGGGACCCGCCACATCCACTGTTTCCCCCATTTTCCCCATGTTGAAGAAATGAGTCTCCATGCGCCTGGTCCGAATGAATTTGCAGCGTTTTTATTTTAATTGTTATAAAATCTTACTTATTAGTGTGCGGGGGCAATATTTTACTGCAATTTTTGTAGTCAAAACCCAGACAATGACTTACGGGCGTTATGGGGCAAGTACATATTTATGATGAGTGAATAATTTATTTTTTCCACATTGGTAGATATTACATTATCACAAATTATACCTCTTCTATGAAGGATGTGTTTGTAATCATTATTGTATATTATGTTGATCCGTTTTGATCCTTGGTTTTCATAATCAATTTGGTTCATCCAATCATCAGAGAGCAGTGATTTTTATACTTTCAATTTGGAGCGCATGGCTACCATTCCAACTCTGTTGCCAAGATTCTTTTGCTTTCCAAAATTGAAACACAGCCTGTAATACAAATTGAGTGTAATTTATCATCCAAACCAAAGTGAATTGTCCTCACATTGCTCTTAAGGAGCATCTGTCATTCATAGTACGTGGTATAACACTTACCGAATCATTCCCATTTCCCCACGGTTTGCTACTGAGGTCATGTCCATTGCTACAATCATCAGGGAAATCAGACAAGCCTCCAACGTCCACGCCAATCACAAGGTTAACCTGCAAGTGGATATACTGTTACTGAATGACCTATGATGACGCTAGGGGTTGCGATCACCATCCTTTTGTGAGGATCTAATATTCGGAGACTCAGGGATGCTCTGACGTGATTTTCAGCATTGCTTTCTGTTGGCAAGATAGAAACCCTTTATAACTTGCGTTCAGCCAATATTTTGACACATGGAACGTGTTTTGCCTGAATTGCCAGGAACGAACCAGGCAACTGGTCTATGGGGAAGTCAGACAAATTGTGCAGCATGCCTCCTGCTGGTTCAAGCCTGTATTACACGGTAGCCATTGCAACCGTACAGCCAGCTGTTGCCTTCCAGATCGAGAACAAGTGGTTGGATCAGGCAATCAGAGACCTAGGTGTAGAGGGGTAGCCAAACTTACTGCCCCTCCTCTCAGGTCTTCAATTCCAGACCATGTCTGATAAATATTTTGCCGTTCCTACAAAATCTTCCTATACTGATTTTTTTTCTTATCCCTCGTTATAGTCCGTACACGACAATAAGATTTCTGAGCAGTGTAGAGTCGGTATCAACAACCAACTGGTTGAAAGGAAGTTGTTGGCAAGGTTACACGTAGGATGCAGGCTTCATACAACCTCACCCCAACCTCAAGCAGTCATGCCAGGAACATTGCTCTGGGCGTCTTTGAATGTAGGGTTGTTCTGCTTCAACACAAAAAATCTGAGCTTTAAAATAGTTGTTGATGTTGTTGTTTCCTGGCGCTTGTCATTGAAGTGGATACCACCACAAATATGCTTTGTAAAATAAAAAAACTTAGCTTTTCGAGGGTTCAATAAAGAATTGAAATAAGTACTGTTTTGGTTTGATGAGAACTATTGAGGCTTACGTCCATTCCAGCTTCAACCTCTACTGGTATTATTAGAAGACGGTGGTATTACTAAACTCACATTATCATCAAACGGCGACATTGGAGAGCCATTTTTGTAATCTTCTTTTTCTGTTTCTTGTAGCCCAACTATATCGTAGTATGGAGTTCCGTTGAGGACGTCCTTTCCTATTTCTTCATCGTCAACGTAAAAGGCGATGGAACCTGTGCAGTGAAATTTCATCATATTAGATTAGGTTTTTTCTTTACCTCTACACTAGCCTCAGAAGTAGTCAGAGTTCCTGCGGGACTGATTAGATTATCTCAGACCACAAAAGTATCAGGTCTTGGAATTTGTCCAAATGCGCAAGAATCTATCACTGTCCACCTCAATTGATTTAGATGGATATGGAAAAACTGTTCAAGGATGTCTACATTGAAGCGGAATGAGGGCGTTTACAAATCAGTTTTCATTTAGTGAAACGATTCAAAGCCACCACGAACAACACTGCTCCTTTCAAGTCTATGGGCCAGAAAACACGTTAATTTGATTCAATGCTCTTGGCAGTAAAATAATTGAGACTTTTAAACGTACTATATCACAAGAAACAATGTAATAAAATCGGATATTTCGTATCTTTGCAATTTGTTTCAAGAAGAGCAATCTAAATCGCGCTGTGATTTCAGTGTCTGAAAAATTTAATAAATTAATATTTTTTGGAGTTTGATCAATGGTTTTTAACGACATCGAGAATACTTACGCTTAGGGCTTAAATTCAAATGTTTGAAACGCATGATGTGATTTTTCTGGTCTTACCCGGAGTCCATTCCATTTTGTAATTATGAAACTCTTCACCCCATCCTTTCGGGTTAAACTTCCTGGCGACGGTTCTCGGATGGCGTTTTATGTGTACCAAAGATTCTAAAACCCTGTGAAGTGAGGAAATCATCGTGCAAAGTTGCATTTTTCTTAGAAATATCTCATTAATGAAGACGGCAGACGGATTTTTTGAATTTACACACTTTGAAAATTAAAATTCCGGGGAGATTTTTCATTTCAAATGTCAATCTTTCCCTGTCCCTGACCCATTCCAATCGATTCAGGGTCCAAAACTTACTGGAAATGATATCCCACACGCCCAGGTACCAGAAATCTGGAAACACACATTCAAAAAGGGGAAATAGGCACCTGAATCGCCAAAAATCTTGAAAATCCATTTTTCAAAAACTACATTTTGACCCCTACCCCGTCCGAATTTGGTCAGATCGAGCTGAAAAGTTTCGGGGACCAACTAGAGCCGGAAACGGGTCTCCGGACAAAATTTCAGATTTTTAGACAAATTTCCTGCGGGGCGAGTAGGGGTTCATTTTTTACCAAATTCTGGACGCTGAATCCAATGAGACGGGTCCCGGAACGATTGGTGCCCTCTGGATGAGGTTATGGGCCAAAATAAGTTTCTATCTACCCATTTTGAATTTGTGTTTTCGAGATTTCTGGTACCTAGGCGTGTGGGGTATCATTTTCCACTAAATTTTAGACCCTGAATCGGTAGGAATGGGTTCGGGACTCGCCCCACCCACTGTTTGCCCCATTTTCCCCATGTTTTCACTAGGGCGTATTACCTCATACAGGACCTCTTTTCTATACAATAAATAAAACCAAGCTCTTTCATTTGAATCATAGTATGATTCGAAGACCTCATTTTGTCCTCATATTTTCCGAAGACTTGTCAACACATTCTCCGCTCGTGTTGAAGCAGCCACATCCCATGAAGATCATCCTTACTTGTTGGAAATGTCGGCATCTTTATCGTCAGTTTTGTCTATCAAAATTCTGTTTCCTCGTGCTCTCCAAAGAGTTATTCGTCCCCAGTCATCGCCTTTGCTGCCGTCGAACTCCAGAGAAATGTCTGAAGACGAGTATACAAACATGATGAAAATTGTCTATTTGATTTAGTCCCTATTTTGTTGGTATCACTTACGAGGAACTATCCAATCACCAACGGGCAGCTTGGCTCTCATCTCAATGATTCCATATCTAAATGAAATCCGAGTCGCTAATCTGGCTGATATCACTGGGGGTGCAATGAATCTGAGCGAACCGGGTTTCACGCATTCGTAGTTTTGGTAGCCTGACGTGGTTATGTAGTTTTTTGTGCACCTGAAAAAACAGTCCTTGCTCATTTAACCTGAAGTATGACAACGCCATAATGAGAATTTCATGATGTCGTGTAATGGAAAACTACAAAATGATCCAAAATGCCAGTAGATCACTTTGTAGTTCCTTGAAGGTGGTCAAAGTAATTCAGTCTTGGGAAATATTATTAGCATATAAATTGAATATAACTGCAGTGTCAATTGAAAGCACTTACTTATTTACGCCAAGGTCTATCGTTGCTTTCACATTAGGGTTCAACTTAGGTTCTATTTGTAGTTTCTTGTTGACGATTTTGGTATTTTGTGTGAGGACCATAAAACCATCTGCCTGTACGAGAGGGAGAAACATTTTTCTCATCAAATGATACCATCTTGCCTTAAAGAAAACCCCTTTTAAGACTAACCTGGGACTGAATTGCTCAAGCTCAACCATGTAAGAAATGAAGCAATGGGACCTCAGCTCAGACCTTTGTTAGTTCCCTGCTGCAAGCTCGTCTTCCAATTGTCACAATCTAAATATAAGAATAACGTCTACGTACATGTACTCCTGATACACTCCAGATGACCAAGGACCATGGTGGGCTAAACTCATACAATGAGTGTCAAAAGACAATGGCATATGGACAAACTGGAGAAACAAACCTGGGGACCATTCCTAGGAACTCTTCACTCCTCACTCTCCACTGTGCAAACTCCCCACTCAACGAAAACTTTTTGTTCCTAGAAAGTGCAGAGCGTTATAAAGATGTAGAGTGAAATGAAGAGTCAAGGTTTGCAGAATTTTTGGTGTTCTACTCGGGTTCTGTTCCAAGAAACTCTTCACAGTCATATGAAGAGTCAATACTGTGGGTTTCAAATGAAGAGTCCATTTTTTTTGTAGAGTATCCAATGACTTTGCCAAATAGTTGAGTACTCTCCAAATATCATTTAGGAGATAATTTATACTTGAAATATTTTTTTGGGTGGATTTTATTGGAAGAGGAGAATAATCCTAAATCTTTTGATTGGTAATTTGGTAATAAGGACTTTTTTGTTGCTAGTAACAATATATTTTTACAAATAATGAAAAAAAAAATTTCGTCAGAAACCCACTTTTGGCTTTACTTGGTCCTCAAAACTTTTCAGCCCGATTGGAGCAAATTTGGGAGGAAGAGGGTCAAAATGTGTACTTTGAAAAATGGATTTTTAGGATCTAGGCGTGTGGAGTATCATTTTCGATTGAATTTTGGACGCTGAATCCAATAGAATGAGTCTAGTCCAAGGAATAACCAACTCCAACTCTTGTTAAAGACTTTGCAGCGTTTTATTTATCAGTCAATTTGCAACAAAAATTCGAAATTCGCAAGGTACCACTTGTTCAATTAAAGAGGCACGTACGTCAAGGCATTGGGAGTTGGAAAAGAGTGAAGTCTTTTATTCACTTACCCTTCAAATAAAAATCTTCTTTTTTTACCACTTCCTATACCAACTACTTCTTTTCTTCACTCTCCCTTCTGGCCATTGCTTGTAGTTGGGTCCCTTAAGTTGAAATTACCACTTTGTGAGTTCACTCAATCGGTCACTCAAATACACTATCCTCATTCACACACTTACACAATCACAAGGCACAATACACAATTGTAACGCTTGTTGCACTAATTTATAACAGGGCCCAATTTATAACACGATTCAATATTCAGACTCGGTCCCATTTATGCTCGCTCCCTTGGTCGAGAACCTTCTCTAGTCTTCCCTGGTTCTGGGAACTTGACTTGTTGTCTGGAGCAAAGGGGAAGGTTCCAGCCAATTCAATATGTTCGAGAGTGACCCTTAGCCCTCCCCAGGTTGTTGACCTTGTACTGCTGGTTGCCCAGGAGACTGGTGCAGGTATAATCTCGCAACAATACTATCCGTTCTTCATCAAAACATGAAGCGCCATTGCAGTGTGGCGGTAGAAGTCTTTGAGTTTTGCTCGTTCAAGTGTCCTAAGCGAGAGGATGGTGACAAAAAAAAATAGACACACAACAACAACTCACTCTGCATTTTGAGTAGAACAAGAAAGTTGGAGTGAATGGTTCCTTAGAACAGGAAGTTCTCCTACTCATCGTAATTTTCAACCTGAAGAGTATGAGATGAAAAGTCGCAAAGCGTGGAGAGAAGAGTTTCTTGGAATGGGCCCCAGGTCCTCCATAATCCCAATATAAAACGCACAACTATGTAAACATTTTTGCGAACAGGAGTTTGCATAGGATCTCTGAAGCAAATTGGTGCGTAATAAATGTTGTCTTTCAGCTCCTAACCTGAGTTTTCAAGGGTCAAAGAGTCTGAAGACCTTTTAACATCAGAAGCCCATCTCTTTATGAAGATCATACGTTACGTAGTGAAGAAGGATAATGTACAGGAGAAATCGGAGCAGAGGATAAACAATGATGATGTTTTGAAACAGGAGGGAAGAAATTAAAGATCTGTTAGGAAATGCACGCACCACTCCATCACCCCCAAAATGTAATGGGTCAGGTAAGCGGACAGATACTCCAATCCAAAGACCCAAAACGGTGTAAGTAAACTCATCAGGCAATTGAAGAAATTACTCAAACTAACTGGCATGAATATCTCTGTCTTCCATGAGTTACTGTTGACTGTCTGTCCTTCGAACTCATCTTTGAAGATCGTATCCCCGCGGCATTTCACTTGTTGTTTATTCACCCAGCTAAGTGACGCGGGGCAAGCAGGCGCTGTTAGCAAAATACAGTTTTCAGTTAATTTTTTGGTTGGTTATTTCTTGAATCAACCTGTGTTTTCATGCAAAAAGTTATACTCTCCGGTTTGGCCCAAAAATTTGTTTTTTGACGTTTCAAGGTGTCTAGATCAAAAACGCTGCAAATTCTTACACAGGGGTTGGTTATTCCTCGGACCAGGCGCATGGAGACTCATTTCTTCAAATGGGGGAATGGGGATAACGGTGGGTGCGGCGGGTCCCAGACCTATTCCAATCGATTCAGGATCCAGAATTTAGTAGAAAATGATACCCCACACGCCCAGGTACCGGAAATCTCGAAAACGCATATTCAAAATGGGTAATATATACCCAATTTGACCCATAACTTCTTCCAGAGGGTGCCAATCGTTTTGGGACCCATTTCATTGGACTCAGCGTCCAAAATTTAGTTGAAAATGATACCCCACACGCCTAGGTTCCAGAAATCTCAAAAACACATATTCAAAATGGGTAATATATACCCAATTTGACCCATAACTTCTTCCAGAGGGTGCCGATCGTTTTGGGACCCATTTCATTGGATTCAGCGTCCAAAATTTAGTGGAAAATGATACCCCACTCGCCTAAATCACCCAAAATCTCGAAAATTCATTTTTCAAAAAACACATTTTGACCCCTACCCCGCCCAAATTTGGTCCGATCGGGCTGAAAAGCTTGGAGGACCGTCCTAGGCCGGGAACAGACCCCTGACCCAAATTTCAGATTTTTAGAAAATTTTCTACTACCAAAAACGGCGTGGACGGCGGACGGCGTACGGCGTACGGCGGACGGACATTGACCTTTTTTGATCAGGACATCATGAAACGTCCAGAAAAAAAATTTGAGTCGAATCGGAGAGGTTGACCATTTGCATGAAAACATAGGTTGATTATTCAAGGAATAACCAACCAAAATGGGTAATATATACCCAATTTGACCCATAACTTCTTCCAGAGGGTGCCGATCGTTTTGGGACCCATTTCATTGGATTCAGCGTCCAAAATTTAGTGGAAAATGATACCCCACTCGCCTAAATCGCCCAAAATCTCGAAAATCCATTTTTCAAAAAACACATTTTGACCCCTACCCCGCCCAAATTTGGTCCGATCGGGCTGAAAAGCTTGGAGGACCGTCCTAGGCCGGGAACAGACCCTTGACCCAAATTTCAGATTTTTAGAAAATTTTCTACTACCAAAAACGGCGTGGACGGCGGACGGCGTACGGCGGACGGCGGACGGCGTACGGCGTACGGCGTACGGCGTACGGCGGACGGACATTGACCTTTTTTGATCAGGACATCATGAAACGTCCAGAAAAAAATTTTGAGCCGAATCGGAGAGGTTGACCATTTGCATGAAAACATAGGTTGATTATTCAAGGAATAACCAACCAAAAAGTCCAAAAATGTCCGTCCGCCGTACGCCGTCCGCCATCCGCGCCGTTTTTGGTAGTAGAAAAATCTGAAATTTGGGTCAGGGGTCTGTTCCCGGCTTTAGTTGGTCCTCGAAACTTTTCAGCCCGATCGAACAAAATTTGGGTGGGGTAGGGGTCAAAATGTGTATTTTGAAAAATGGATATTCGAGATTTTTTGCGATTTAGGCGTGTGGGGTATCGTTTTCCACTACTGAGACATATATGTGGATTGCCACGCACCATGTTACGGTTCAATTTCAACTTAAAATTATACCCAATTCTGCTCAATTCACTTCAATTCCACTTGATTATGTTCGACCTCATTCCTAGCCCTCCTTTTGAACGCGATCTAGGTAAACTTGTTTAGGCTACAAAAACTGACGAAACCACGACACATGTCTGAATTATTGTCCACTTACGTTTTGGCGTCAAAGGCTGATTATGGAATTCGATTATATCTGTGGAATTGAACGGCCACGGTGGTTGTGCCGTCGGCCATTGCGGCATCTCCTGAGGTGGCCCAAATGTCATTGGTGGACGAGGTGGCCGAGGAGTATTCGGTCGTCGAGGAGTCCGTGGTGTGTTTGGTGGTCGAGGAGTCCATGGTGTGTTCGACTCCGAGGGCATTTCGTGAGAAAAATCCTAATCGAGTAATATTTATGGCTCGAGTATTGGAACTTGTCCAGTCAAAAGTAACGTTTCTAGAGTAACTGCTCGATTGATTATACTCACCACCCCCAGTATCTGCGCTGTCTCGTCCAGTTTGGCGTAAATCTCCTGAATAAGTGAATGAGTCAAAGCAACCCTCAATAAATGGACTCTTACTCACTAAAATGTTGATGATAGATTGCTTCAAACTGACGATTACGTTACCTGAAGTGCGGGAGGAATGTCAGCTCCACCTACATAGGACATAAAGAAGAAGAGTTCATTTGTGTGGTGCCGTTCCAGTGGAATATTCTATGTTTTTGGTTGGTTATTCCTTGAATAATCAACCTATGTTTTCATGCAAAATGTCAATCTCTCCGATTCGACCCAAAAATTTTTTCTGGACGTTTCAAGGTGTCTAGATCAAAATTAGCAAATGTCCGTCCGCGCCGTTTTTGGTAGTAGAAAATTTTCTGAAAATCTGAAATTTGGGTCAGGGCTCTGTTCCCGGCTCTAGTTGTCCTCAAAACTTTTCAGCCCGATCGGACCAAATTTGGGTGGGGTAGGGGTCAAAATTAGTATTTCGAAAAATGGATTTTCGAGGTTTTTGGCGATCTAGGCGTGTGTGGTATAATTTTCCACTAAATTTTGGACGCTGAATCCAATGAGACGGGCTCGGGAACGATTGGCGCCCTCTGGATGAGGTTATGGGTATCTATCTACCCATTTTGTATAATGTTTTCGAGATTTCTGGTACCTAGGCGTGTGGGGTATCATTTTCCACTAAATTTTGGACCCTGAATCGATTGGAATGGGTTCTGGAATGATTGGCGCCTTTTGGATGAGGTTATGGGTCAAAATGGGTACCTATCTACCCATTTCGAATGTGTTTTCGAGATTTCTGGTACCTAGGCGTGTGGGGTATCATTTTCCACTAAATTTTGGACCCTGAATCGATTGGAACGGGTCCGGGACCCGCCACACCCACTGTTTCCCTCATTTTCCCCATGTTGAAGAAATGAGTCTCCATGCGCCTGGTCCGAGGAATAACCAACCCGTGTGAAAGAATTTGCAGCGTTTTGTGTCATACATTCTGTTAAAATCAGTTAATCTTGAAAATTTATTTATTATTTCCGCAATGGCAGAGACAACAATTATACGATCAATCTTTTCTCTCGGTTTATTACCCTGAACAAGATAATATGAACCTTTTGTGTCTTCACTCATCAAGTCCTGGATTGCGAAATAGGAAAGTGTTACAGTGGAAGTAAGTGCCAGATGGGACTCATAGTGCAATTTCCCACTTAAGGGTTTGTATTTCCCTTTAAACAAAAATAGCAGTTGTGATAGAAAATACGTTAGATGAATGTAGATACCTGTTTCACCTACTAGGACGGTGGTGCACACACAACATATCACTACAGCTCTTACTCCTCTCATGTTTCCTGGAGACTGGCTATTCCTCGCGTTATAACCTTCGAATATTGAAACCGGATTTTACTCGAGTGAGGTCCTCATTCTCCCACCTTCCCGATAGCGATTCACTATCCTGTCTGTACAATCCCAATTCTTCCTCATCGTGTTCATTTCGAAATCCCGAGACTAAAATTAATTGATAATGTTTCCAGGGCCGCCAGTTACAGGAGTAATCTCCGATAATATGACGCAATTGTTGGGCACAACAACGAAAAGATCTGATTTTTTTAGTGTTTCGGAGTCATCTAAATCGATTCAGGGTCCAAATTTGAGTGGAAAATGATACCCCACACGCCTAGGTACCTGAAATCTCGAAAACACACATTCAAAATGGGTAGATAGGTCCCATTTTGGCCCATAGCCTCATCCAGAGGGCACCAATAGAAAATATTCTAAAAATCTGACATTTTGTTCAGGGACCCGTTTCCGGCTCTAGTTTGTCCTCGAAACTTTTCAACCCGATTGGACCAAATTTTGGCGGTGTAGGGTTCAAAATGTGTTTTTTAAAAATGGGAGTTTCGAGATTTTGGGCGATCTAGGCGTGTGGGGTATCATTTTCCACTAAATCTTGGACCCTGAATCGATTGGAATGGGTCTGGGACCCGCCGTACCCACTGTTTTCCCCATTTTTCCCATGTTGAGGAAATGAGTTTCCATGCGCCTGGTCCGAGGAATAACTAACCCCTTTGTAAGAATTTGCAGTGTTTTTCTTTATTTCCAAAGTAGCAATTTTCAAATTTTTTTCAGTGGAACTTTCCTCCCTAAGCAGAGTGAATGAATGAATGAAAACATGCTTTATTCTTACTAAGGACAGTTGTATCTTAAACTATAGCATACATGTGATAATCATGGTCTCAAGAGACCGTCTGATGAGTTCACCGTCTGCAACATTTAGAAAATAAGGAAAAAATAAATTAATTAATAAATAAATGCCTCAACAACAAAACAACTGAGTGGTAGGCAAACATGATATAAAATTTAACAGTTGCAAACAGATGAGTGGTGGATAACATGATGTAAAAACTATAACAGTCTCAAACATGGGAGAAACTTTTTATAAACCAAGATTCAATATATAACGATAACAGTGATAAATTACTTACTTCATATACATAACAAATCTATTAAATATTCAAATAACCAAGTCAATAATAATAATCTAATCATTAAAGCCATATTCACTCATGAATTTACTCCTCAACTCCCATGCAACTAAGCAGAGAGAATCACGCTTCAACCGAAGATAAATAACGTTCTTTTTATTTACAGGCGTCGACGAATTGACGTACTCTGAGACGAATTTGACCAAATTGAACGGAAGCGTCGAAGAGGAGTTTTTGACCAGTTCGGCGGCCGATTCTGTGTTCAATGTCACCGTAATTGCTGGCATCTCCGCACTTGTGATATTCATCGCAGTACTTATAGGTGAGAATTGACTTTTGACAAAGTAACTTTTTGGAATAAAATTTATGTAGAGAAAGCGGCGGCTGAGGACTCCAGCTACTCAGTTGTCGCGGACGTGGCCAGCCACCATTTAATGGGTGGAACGTAACTCGTTCTGTTACGTTCCTCATTTCCCGTTTAAATGATTTAAGGTACTTTTAGAGACGTGTTTGAAATATCTGTTAAACATATGTACGTTAGTGCCGTATGGAGTAATTTTGTGCAAAATCAGAGCAAGGAGACGATTTTGTAGATGCTAGGCAATATATTCAAATAACACATATCTTGTTTAACCCTGGAACGGCACACTAGGGAGATGTACACCCCAACCTAAGTTACCAAATCGCCTCTTTTTGGAAACTTTTTTATTTGCAGATCCTTGAATATCTTTTCCCACTCCTTCTTACTAGAATGTGGGAGGTTTTGTGGTCAATTGTCGTCTAGCTTTTGCTAAAGGTATTTTGTAAATGTGTGTGGAGTGGCTGACACCCCCAGTTTGCTGACAAAACCTTCCTTCGTTTCCAGACTTCTGCCCAGTTCTTGCTACTTAACGGTTTTATTCGTGGAAGATTTCAACCGTCTGATCGCTCAAACGGCATCAATAAAGTCCCCCCCTCATTTGTTGCATATGGGCATGAAGCAGGCTCATTTTAGATTTGTAAACGTGTGTGGGGTGGTTTACACCCCAGTCTGCTGACTAAACCTTCCTTCGTTTCCAGACTTCTGCCCAGTTCTTGGTACGTTCATTACGGTTTTATTCCTGGTGGATTTCAACTGTTTGATCGCTCAAATGGCATCAAGGAAGTTCCTCCATCATTTGTTGGTTAAGGGGATGAAGCAGGCTCATTTTAGGTTTGTGGAAGTTCCTCCATCATTTGTTGCTTGAGGGGATGAAGTAGGCTCATTTTAGGTTTGTAAACGTGTGTGGGGTGGTTTACACCCCAGTGTGCTGACAAAACCTTCCTTCGTTTCCAGACTTCTGCCCAGTTCTTGGTACTTTACGGTTTTATTTCTAGTGGATTTCAACCGTTTGATCGCTCAAATGGCATCAATGAAGTCCCCCCCTCATTTGTTGCATATGGGCATGAAGCAGGCTCAATGCGTTTTGCATTTGACCACAACAAATCCTGGTTTCAAATACGCCTCGAGGGTTTGCTGCTCACTACTTTCCACCATGATTACTCAGTAAGGGAGGATTCCAAAAATCCAGAAATCGTTGACCATTATGATTATACCAATGGTGGAACTGATTCGTTCGACCTGCTGTGTCATACTCGGTCTCACGAAAAACTCAACCATTCCGTTTATTTCTATGGCATGCTCAACCCAATTTGTGTCAATTGATACGTCTTACATGGAATGGTGCAGTGGCATCTATGGTCACCTACGAGTAGTTTGATAAAGAACGCCGACGGCAAAATGAAAGAGTGCGCATGAATATGACGACTCTTGTAATGGACATCCTTGAAATACCTGCAAACTCTGTCCAAGCAACTGTTGAGCAGTTCTCTGTGCCCATGTACAAGGGATACAAACCCTCTGTGCCTCTTGACATCTACCCTTATGCTGCGGCCATTAGACTTTGATGCTTAAATCTTTGCATCTATTTGCAATTCTTGATGCTGTATTGTGCTTTGTTATCTTTGAATATTCTAGTTTTGTGAACACATTTTATTTTGAAAACTATATTATGTTTTGGGATTTTGTTTTAATTGAAGAGGTTTGTTTCATGTTCCAAGATGTTTTTCTTTTATTTGTAGACCCTAATTTTGGACTAAGACAATGAAATTTGAAAATAAAAAAATATAATTTAACAAGAGAAGTGCAACACCGCACTGTGCAGACATCAACTGCTACATCTATTCAGGTTATTCTAGGGTTAATCGGTCCATTTGTTATGTTGCAGGTGTGATCAGTTTTGTTCTTTATAGACATTTTAGTTGGAACCGACCCCAAACCCTCAGCGACAAATTCAGCAACGACGAATCTACCGGATACATTGATGACTCAGCGTTCAGAGTAAGAATGTGTCGTGTAATTATCAAGTATAAACAAAAAAACGATGCAAATTCTTACACACGGGTTGGTTATTCCTCGGACCAGGCGCATGGAGACACATTTCTTCAACATGGGGAAAATGGGGGAACCAGTGGGTGTGGTGGGTCCCAGTACAATTCCAATCGATTCAGGGTCCAACATTTTGGAGAAATGATACCCCACAAGCCTAGGTACCAGAAATTTCGAGAACACATATTCAAAATGGGTGGATAGATACCCATTTTGACCCATAACCTCTTCCAGTGGGTGCCAATTGTTTATTGTCTTATTCCAATTGTCTTTTTTAATTAGATTCAGCATCCAAAATTTGGTGGAAAATGATGAAAATCACTCGCCTAGATCCAAATATCTCGAAAATCCATTTTTCGAAATACACGTTGACCTCTACCCCTCCCCCTCCCCAATTTGGTCTGATCGGGCTGAACAGTTTCAACGTCCAACTAGAACCAAATACGGGTCTCCAACCAAAATTTCAGGTTTTTAGAAATCTTTTTACTACCAAAATTGACGCGGGCGGCGGAGGGAGACATTTGCTAGACGCCCTTGAAACGCCCAGAAATAAAATTTGTGCCGAATTGACCTTTCGCATGATCCTGATTCAAGGAATAACCAACCAATAATAACCAATAACGTTATGAACTACATATAGGTTCTGTCGACAGATATACGTATTTTTGTGTCTTCTGCGACTAATTGGATCCACCATTTTGCAGGAAAATTCCGAAGAAATGTACAGCTTGGACAACGATTCATTTCTCAACAGTCTAGAAGCGATGACGATTCAAAATTATTGGACTGACCACGTCAAACACACCAAACTTTGAACGAGCGTAAGACGTTCCACCCGTTTGATTTAGATATTTAACAAATCGTTACGAATATTTTCAATTTAATAGGTCGTTTGTAAGCGTTTCGAACTAACTCGGTGACGTGATAGGCTGGGATGTGTGCATTAGTGTAGTGAAATATAGCAAAAACGTAGGTACAATTTTGCTGAGGATCTGTTTATTTTACACTTGCAAATTCCCTGGTCGACTGAGTGAAATTACGGAATAGTTCTGTTGAACACTTCATTGACTCGGTTGTTACGTCAAATGAGTTCCTTTTTTGTAAAATATGCTCTAATGAAATGGTTATATTAGCGCGTCGAATTAAATATTTTCTTGTCCGTTGAAATTTTCCTAATTATGTCCTAGATATAATATAAAGAGAATGCATTACTTCCTGTTATTATTACATTGAAAGTTGACAATGGCGATGAGAAAAATGTGAATGAAAAAAGCTCTGATTATAACGTTCCTTTGTGGATGTTTAATTTCCAATATGTAAGTGTCTGTGGTCCAGAGTTGGCCACATTTTTATTTATACATAAGTATTATAAATGACTCACATTCATAAATTTTTCGTAAATTAAATCAAATTCAGAGAAATAAACAGGACGTTTAAGGTTAGCAGCCCTCAAGGGGTCGATTCTACAAGTAGGAACAGTTAATTTTCAACAGCACTTTTTTTTAGAGGCTTGATGTCACTAAAAAGGCCATAACTTTCTTAATTTACTAGATAATCTCAAATCTCATTGAAAAAAACGTCAAATTGCCTTTTTGATGTGCCCCTCAACATCTCCAATAATTTAGTACTGGTATTCACTAATTCTCGCGTTCGTACAACACACATTTGTAATGGGTAGATAGGTACCCATTTTGACCCATAACCTCATCCAGAGAGCGGCAATCGTCCCGGGACCCGTCTCATAGGATTCAGCGTCCAAAAGTTAGTGGAAAATGATACCCCACTCGCCTAGGTACTAGAAATATCAAAATCACATATTCAAAATGGGTAATAGATACCCAATTTGACCAATAACCTCTTCCAGTGGGAGCCTATCGTTCTGGGACCCACTTCATTGGATTCAGCGTCCTAAAATCAGGGTCCAAAATTCAGTAGAAAATGATACCCCATACGCCTAGATACATACCAGAAACCTCAAAAACACATTCAAAATGGGTAGATAGCCACCCATTTTGGCCCATAACCTCATCCAGAAGGGGCCAATCGTCCCGGGACCCGTCTCATTGGATTCAGCGTCCAAAATTTAGTGGAAAATGATACCCCACACGCCTAGGTAACAAAAATCTTGAAAATCCATTTTTCGAAATACACATTTTGAGCCCTACCCCGCCCAAATTTGGTCCGATCGGGTTGAAAAGTTTTAAGGACCAACTAGTGCCGGGAACGGACCTCTGACCCAAATTTCAGAGTTTTAGAAAATGGTACCTCCCTTGAATTAAATAAATAGGAATAAATTTGAATATACCGTTGGAAAGCTGGTATCCTGAGTTGAATAAACGCAGGCATTTTTCTTGGGGAAAATGTTCCCTTTGCTGCTGAAATTTGACTCTTACTAAGTTGATTTTCTCGTTTTCAGCCATTCCCTAATTTTAGGAATAAGAGTGAATACTAATACTAAATGAGATGTTGAGGGGCCCATCAAAAGGGCAATTTGACGCATTTTCCACTCTGATCTGAGATTATTTAGGGAATTAGGGTAATTATGGCCGTTTTAGTGACGTCAGGTCATGATCTCTATATTAATTATAAATCGTGAACAACTGAGAAACGAAGCCTCTAAAAAGAAAAGTCCTGAAGACACTTTTTGTTGCAAATGAATTGTAGAATCGCCCTTTCAAGGCTGATAATCTTAAACGTTAACACCGATACATATACAATGAAAAACATTTGTTTTTTTATTTTACCACTTGTTTGTTGATTTTTAATCCACTAATTAATTATTAATGGAAATGCATATTGAAGTCCCCTAATGTAAATAGGGTCAATATTGGGTTATTAGTATTTGCAGCAAACAAAATTGAATTTGCGGTAATCCCTTTTGGTTGGTTATTCCTCGTTTTTCATTGGTCTGCTGATCAGTAACTTGTTACTAAATCGTTGTTACATTTTTCAATTCAATTTATTTATTCCTTCTAAATACAAATAGTTCACAAGAAATTGTTGTACATGTACATTCTTAATGTTTTTAATTTCCCCAGCTGATGTCAAGGTCCTCTTCAGGCCCGGTAACGAATGATATATTTTGTTGTGAGTCAGAATTAAAGCCTCGAATCACCTATGTGTGAAATCAATAAGTTCGCAGATTTATTTTTGAATAAAACAATTTACAGCATTTTTAGTAATTATCTATGTTTTCATGAAGTACTCCCAAATGTGTGCTTACAAAATGAATGACAAAGATTAGGTTACAAATTACATTATTTGATCTGCAGAACACTTTGAGAATGTGATTTTTTTATTACATTAATTTACTGAATTAAGTGAGGACCTTATTTATAAATAAAAATTGGCCTAATTCTGCCAATTTCCATCTGTTCGAGAGAAGAAGGATTCGCTAACCCTCATTCTGTCTTGAATGCAATTTGAACTAGACTTCCTGTAATCTCTTCATACATGTTAATTAAATAGAAACTACAATTTACGTTCATCGTCGCAAAAATACAAAATCTGGTTGACTATTCTCGTTTCAAAGTTGTAATGCAGCTTTTTTTAAATTACTTCTAGTATATTATCGGTTAGGGTGCGGGTTGTAGTGGGGTTTCTTTGATCAGAGCACCTTGATTCGTATGGAGGATCTCCTTGCCGTCCATTCGTATTTTGTACGTTTTACGTTTCATTTTTTGGTGAAACAAAAGGTGCTAGACTCGAATTTCTAGCGCAAGACAACTGATTAGGATGAGAAGTTCTTATTCGACGATTTGTTGTACTTTCTTCCGTCGTTGTTTTAAAATTCTTTCAAAATCGTTGTCTGAGGGATTTTATGGTTCATTTTTCCTAAATGAATTCACGTTATTCACGGCTATCGCGACAGGGGTTGCCATACCTCGGTAGTTCCCCAATATGTAAGGGGCCCATTCAAGCTCAGTTTAACTGTGCAGTTTGACTGAGCAGAAAAATGAGTAAAAAAACGCTGCAAATTCTTTCACAGGGGTTAGTTATTCCTCAGACCAGGCGAATGAAGACTCATTTCAATCGATGTGGCGTCCATAACCTCTTCTGGTGGGTGCCAATCGTTCTGTGACCCATCTCATTGGATTCAGCGTCCTTAATTTAGTGGAAATGATACCCCACACGCCTAGTTCGAGATACACATTTTGACCCCTACCCCGTCCAAATTTGGTCCAATCGGGCTGAAAGTTTTGACTGAATGGGTGTTACGCATGGGTCTGAAATTAGTCAATGTTTGTTTTCCAATTATGTTTTCCATAACTATAAAAGTGGAAAAAGGTGTCAAATCTCGAAAAACATTCAAAATGGGTAGGTAGATATCCATTTTGACCCATTACCTTTTCCTGAGGGCGCCAATCGTTCCGGACCCATTTCATTGGATTCAGCATCCAAATTTAGTGGAAAATGTTACCCCACACGCCTAGATCGCCAAAAATCTCAAAATCCATTTTTCAAAATACACATTTTGACCTCCCTCCCCACGCTACTTACCCCCGAAATGGCTGAGAATTTCGAGGACCAATTAGACTGGTTTGGACCCCAACCAAAATTTTTAGATTTTAAAA
>CM034003.1:26368368-26442455 GCA_019603395.1 Cyrtorhinus lividipennis | reverse complement strand
GCAATACTAATTTATATTGTCATATCAAAATAATGAAGTTCACCTCGCAGTTGTCAACACTGCGAAACCTCCTTGTTTTCTCTCTTCTCTGACGCTTGGCGTCTGTCTGGTTGCGGCTGTGAGCTTGTTGAGATCCAAGAATATAATTCATTCAAGTGACTAAGTGTTGTTCAATTAATTATCAAATCCAGTATAATCCATATTCATAGATCAATAGGTAAACAAGAAGTGGTTCATTTCATGTGTATGAAATTCAGTGAAGAAACACCGATAATTTGGCAAAAAAATGTTCCATTTGCTCCAGGAGTTAGATCTAACTTGTTCTCAGTTAGGAAAGTAGCTGAAACAGGGATGAAAGCTGTGCTTAAAAAATGATTCAGTGGAGTTTTGGAATGAAAAGACAAATTAAATAATTAGGACAGGGTCATTTAGGGACAACTTGAGGTGGATAGAATTTGAACTTGATCAAACAGACACCCTAAAAAGGCATTGCGGATATGCACAACATCCCACAGGAAAAAGAAAGCTTCGAAATATATAGGCCTCAATGCTAGTGAATGTAAAGAAAACTCAGGGGTTGTTGTTACTGTGGGAGGGAGCAAAATAGGAAGAGTCAAGTCTCTAGCTCAAGTAGGGGTCAACCAAAGAAACTTTCTGATAAATAGTCTAGTTATGAGCCTGAAGGAACATTAGCCCCACCTGGTATGTCTGAGAGAAACATTGACCCAAACATAACCCTCTTGATAACAGGATGCACCATTTTGATCTAGAAAAGCTCTCGCAAAACTTCAGGCCTAGCCTTAAAGAAAATCCTGCTGAGCTGTGGCACCTAAGGCAAAATCATGCATCAAAGCGCTACCTAGAACTTGTCGTTAAAAACATTGGAGAAATGAAGGGAATCAAAGTAGGGGACGGTATTTTGGAATATCAAGACTGCTTAGAGGACAAGACAGTTAGAAACCCACATAAAACAGTGCGTGAGTGCGTGAAAGAGCAGAGAAACTTATTGTGAAGCTACACTCTGATGTAATTGATCCCATCCAACCATCAACTTTCTACACTGGGGCTCAGTATATAGTCACATTTACATGTGATTTTTCAAGGTATGCATTTGCATATCCAATTCATGACAAGAAACAGGTTCATTTAGGTTTTAGGAAATGTCTGACTGAAATCTCAGTTATTACTAAGGGAAAACACAAAGTAATCTCCCTTCAGATGGATGGTGGGCTGGAGTATCAGACAGCTGAAATGAAGAGACTCCTGAGTTCAGAGAATATCTCTGTGCAAATCTCACCCCCTCATACTCCTGACTTGAATGGCTGTAGTGAAAGACTTAATCTAGAAATTGAACGAAAAGTTAGAGTGAATTTGGTCTCAGCAAAGTGCCCCACCTCACTTTGGGGATACGCATGCCAAATACCTCAAACTCCATTGTGAGCCCTTTTGAGTTAGTACACAAGAAAATTCCTAATCACCGGTATATTAAAAGATTTGGGTGCTTGGCAGTATATTATGTTGATAAGAAAGCTAAAACTAAATTTGGACCTAATGCTAGAGCTTATGTGCTAGAATGTGGGGAAACTAATTATTTGCTGTTGGATGAGAAAATTAAAACTGTTGTTCGTTCATGTGATGTCAAGTGCGTAGAATCTATAGTCAATGGAGACTACATTAAAGAAATCCCCGAAGAACTCACAGAATTCTTTACCGTTCACCCTGAAAAAGACGAACTGACTCCCCCTGATCCAACCTCTTGTGAGTCTCAGGTGTTTGAAGAGAGAATAGTCCCAAATTTAAATTTATTATTCTTTGCAAAGCCAACCTCATATGTAAAAGCAGTTTCTTCCATAGATTCAGATTTCTGGGAGGCGGCTATTTGTGATGGGCTGGAGTCCTACAAAAACAAGGGGACTTGGGAGTATGTACCAAAAACTTCACTAAACCAAGGGACATGGATCGTAAAATCACAGAAAAGTAGAGGCTGATGGATCATACTGATACAAGAGTTGGCTCTTATGTAAAGGTTTTTGCAGATAATAACTACTATGATGTGAGTGAAATTTTTTGTCCCAGTCTCAAGGCTGGTGGATGTACAATTGGTCTTAGCCATGGCCAACAAATTCAATTTGGAGTTATTCCAGCTGGACATTAAGACTGCATTTTTGGATGGAGAACTAGAGAAAACTGTCAACATGGAAATTTCGGATGGAGTTGTAGAATTCTCTGAATTTCCAGAAAACTTTGGAACAACTCATGTCTGTAAACTAGTAAAATCTTTGTATGGACTCCATTGGACTGTATCGACACCAAAAATGCATTTTCAAATGGGAAGACAAGCAGAATTTAGCCGTTCTCTTAGTGTATGTAGATGATGCAATTCTAGCATGCTCTTCCACAATAATTGCCAATTCATCGCCAAACTAAATAAGAGTTTTGAGATACAAAACATGGGCACACCAACGAAGCTCCTCGGTTTGGAAATAACAAGAAAAAGGTGCAGAAAGGAAAATATTTCTTAACCAGTCATCGTTTTTCTTGGAGATTCTGGAAAAATTCGTTCCCCATCCCTCAAAGAATCGCCAATTTCGCCATGGATCCTTCAATAATGTCACTCGCAGTTCAGAGGAACCATTGTGGTGAATAACCAAATGTGTACAGACTACTGGGTCATTGGGCTGTACTTACGAAACGGGGCACGTCCTGACATAGCTTTTTGCAGTACTCAGGAGAATCATCTGACATTGTGGGATGATCTACCACGGGATATATAGTTGATGTTTTTGGGGACTTAGTCATGTGGAGATCAAAGAAGCAGTCACACGTGGCTCTATCAATGTGTGAGGCCGAGTATGTGGCTATGTCCAGCGTATGTAGCTAGACTTAGTGAGCATTAGAAACATGTGTCTGTTTTTAGAATGATGTGTGATCAAACCTATTCTTTATGGAGATTGCCGTCTTGCAATTGGCTAAGACGGATGACTCCAAGACACTTAATTACAACATAGTAAAACTGTGTTATCACTTTGTGAAGAATTTCAGATGGGAAATGTGGACATCCACTGGGTCAAATCAGGCGATCTGTTGGCTGAAGTTTTGACAAAACCCCTCTGCAAAGAAAAAGTGTTGAGTATTTCAGAAACATGCTGTTGACTCTGTGCTAACTCAGCCTTATTGCTTTCAGGAATGTGACAATAAATGTCCTCCCTTCAAGCAAATGTGGAGGAACACTGGCTTTAACTAAAAGCTTGGACATGTGGAATTTGGGATTCATGAACATGGTACTGGACGCTGAACTGGAAAAGACAGAAAATGGATGATATTGGATGATAACTCGGGTAATCCAAGTAAGAACACACTACACTCTGGAGAATCTGGTGAGTTCTATAATATATTGTGATCTATGATAAGGATCAGCCATATGCTCTTTAAGGGTTGAACCTTGGTGGTTCCCTGTGGGCTCATCTGCTGTAGTGGTAGCAAACAGTGAGCTCCCCACTCGTGGTGGAGGGAGCGTTATTTTGACCCTGGGCAGCTCCTTGCTCCCTGCACCCTACCTACCTGCGGGGGGTCAACTACTGAACCAGTCATATTCTTGCCCGTTGAGATATGAACTACCCGCCTTGATAGAAGAGAAAACCTCAAGAAATATAGAAGAAATATACTCACACATAAACAACAAGCAATACTAATTTATATTGTCATATCAAAATAATGAAGTTCACCTCGCAGTTGTCAACACTGCGAAACCTCCTTGTTTTCTCTCTTCTCTGACGCTTGGCGTCTGTCTGGTTGCGGCTGTGAGCTTGTTGAGATCCAAGAATATAATTCGTTCAAGTGACTAAGTGTTGTTCAATTATCAAATCCAGTATAATCCATATTCATAGATCAATAGGTAAACAAGAAGTGGTTCATTTCATGTGTATGAAATTCAGTGAAGAAACACCAATAATTTGGCGGAAAGAATCTACTGATTCAAAATAGGTAAAGTTGTAGAATATAATCAGCACGAATGAAGAGCTTGTTAGGAAGAAATTTCAAGCACTCAATAGAATTGCAAATCATGGCGATACTGCAGGGTAATATGATGATATATGTGACGGCAACTGCCGGCTCTTTAGCCCACGTGTATTGATAAACTGGCAGCAGCAAAGTTTATTTCTATTTAGGAAGGTGAGGCTAAGTAAGTGATACCAGCGTGACCGCAATGGGTTGTTGCTTGAAAACAAAACCTCTCCTGGCGAATATATAACAAACCACTGGCCCCACGTGGGAAACCTATCGCAACATCCTCAACAAGCGAACGCGCTCAACCTCTAAATAAATTAATATCACGCCTCCAACCAAACTCGATAAATGTCATCTCTGGCGTGAGTCGGAAAGACTAGATTTATGAATGTTTTGGGTTTTCCTGAATTTTAAATAACATGTTCTTGCCTAATTGTCTCAACCGCCACGCGATGTTCTCCAAAACAAGATTTCTCGAATGTTTCAGATCGATCACAACGCAACCAACTCATCCATACAGCAATTTTTTTGGTTGGTTATTCCATGAATAATCAACCTATGTTTTCATGCAAAAGAGCCATCTCTCCGATTCGGCCCAAAAAATTTTTCCTGGACGTTTCAAGGTTTCAAGATAAAAACGCTGCAAATTCATCCACAGGGGTTGGTTATTCCTCGGACTAGTTGCATGGAGACTCATTTTTTCAATATGGGGAAAATGGGGGATACAGTGGATGTGGCAGGTCCCGGACCCATTCCAATCGATTCAGGGTAAAATAATAGTGGAAAATAATACCCCACACGCCTTGGTACCAGAAATCTCGAAAACACATATTCAAAATGGGTAGATAGATACCCATTTTGGCCCATAACTTCTTCTGGTGGGGTGCCAATCGTTGTGGGACCCATTTCATGGGATTCAGCGTCCGCAATTTAGTGGAAAATTATACCATCACGCCTAGATCCCCAAAAATCTTGAAAATCCATTATTCAAAATACAAATTTTGACCCCCACCCCACCCAAATCTGAGCCAATCGGGCTGAAAAGTTCCGAGGACCAACTAGAGCTGGAGACGGGCCCCTGACCGAAATTTCAAATTTGTAGTACTACCAAAAATGGCGTGGACGGCGTTCAGAGTACGGCATATGGCGGACGGACATTTGACTTTTGGTTGGTTATTCCTTGAATACGTTTTTTCTGGACGTTTCATGATGTCTAGATCAAAAAAGGTCAGTGTATGTGTAATGACTTTGGTACTAAAAATTATTCAAAAAATCTGACTTTGGTCAGGGGTCCGTTCATGGCTCTAGTTGGTCCTCGAAACATTTCAACCCAATCGGACCAAATTTGGATGGGGCAGGGGTCAAAATGTATATTTTGAAGAATGGATTTTTTTGCAATTTAAGTGTGTGGGGTATCATTTTTCCCTAAATCTGGACGCTGAATCCAATGTGATGCGTCCCAGAATGATTGGCACCTGTTGGAAGAGGTTATGGGTCAAAATGGGTATTTATCACCCATTTTGAATATGTGTTTTCGAGATTTCTGGTACCTAGGCGTGTGGGATATAATTTTCCTCTAAATTCTGGACCCTGGATCGATTGAAATGGGTCCGGGACCCGCCACACCCACTGTTTCTCCCATTTTCCCCATGTTTGAATATGTATTTCCGAGATTTCTGCTACCTAGGCGTGTAGGGTATGATTTTCCACTAATTGTTTGACGCTGAATCCAATGAGACGGGTCCCGGAACGATTGGTGCCCTCTGGATGAGGCTATGGGTGAAAATGGGTACCTATCCACCCATTTTGAATGTGTGTTTTCGAGATTTTTGGTACCTGGGCGTGTGGGGTATCATTTTCCACTAAATCGTGGACCCTCAATCGATTGGAATGGGTCCGGGACCCGCCTCACCCACTGTCTCCCGAACATTGACCTTTTCTGATCTAGACATCATGAAACGTCCAGGAAAAAAATTTGGGCCGAATCGGAGAGGTTGACTTCTTGCACGAAAACACAGGTTGATTATTCAAGGAATTACCAACCAAAATTAGCAAAGGTCCGTCCGCCGTTCGCCGTCTATGCCGATATTGGTAGTAGACTTTTTTTTTAATTCTGAAATTTTGGTCAGGGGTCCGTTCATGGCTCTAGTTGCTCCTTGAAACTTTTCAGCCCGATCGGACCAAATTTTGGAGGGGTAGGGGTCAAAATTTTTATTTCGAAAAATGGATTTTCGAGATTTTTGGCAACCTAGGCGTGTGGGGTATTATTATCCACTATAATTTGGACCCTGAATCGATTGGAATAGTCTGGGACCCGCCACTCCCACTCTCTCCCCCACTAGTACGCCCTTCTCTCTGATCTGTCGATCAGCCGACTGCGGAAACCGGTGCGAATGATATTAGTTGTCTTCATGGGCTGTTTCCAATGTTTTTCTCACTCTAATGCAAGGAAATGAACCGCAATTCGAGGAGGTGTGCTACTCCTGTCCTTTCATTCTAACGAAGTTTGGAGAGGTAGTAGATGAACGTCTACCCCCCATGCTCCACTTTCCAGAACCAAGTGGTTGGCCTGAAGGCTAGCCCTGGCACCATTGGCACACCTGACAGGCCCAACCGTGTACTGCCTCTGCCCCACTCAACACTGAACACACACCTGATACTTGATACACCTAAATACGTGAAGAACTCAACCATTCTCCATCTTACCTACTCCTTGGCTCAACCAATACTATGTTAGACTTGGGCAACCAACGGTAGTGTGCCACTGACACACCCAGCTCGGCCAGATCCTCCCGGGTCGCCATTGCTCTTTTAACCGAAGAAGGAGACATGGGTACTTGCTCACCCTCATCATTAGATAGGGAACACTCTTCCTCCCTGCGGCTGGCCCAACTAGTATCGGTCGGAGGGACCTTTATATGCAGCCTTTGCTTCCAGGCCTTGGCATCTGCCATAGTCTGCTGGGCAGACTTCTTCATCCTCCTTCGTCTGTACTTCTTCCTGGCCTCACTTTTGGCAGTGGCCTCTCTTGCTGATGTGCTACTAGCTACTTCTGCCCATATATCCATACAGTGTCCGTGGCACTATTCTCGTCTTCTGTGGCTGCCACCCAAAGTCTCTTACGCATTGCAACATGCTGCGGCCTCCCTATGGGATGTAGGGTTCTGCGTCCTTACGTCCATCAGCCTTGTTCAGAACTTGGTGATGGGCTGTGATGCTGGCATGGACAGGTGGTTGACCTTCCTCATCGGTGGGGCCAGATTTTCCCATCTCATGGCCTCAATCTTGCCCATTAGTTGGTCAGCTCCTTCCTTGACTAGGTTTATCCTTTCGCTCAATCTTTCAAACTGTCCCAGCTGTCTACTTGGACAGCGGAAATTCGTTTGCATTCATGTAGTTTTGGGAACAAAGATTCTCATTCTTTGGGGTTTTTTTATTGGGCACAAAGGGAATCAATCGCCTGGCTGCCGAAAATATATTATTCTGGAGAACCAACCTCATTAGACAATCCTCATCCATTCACGTTTCTTCACTTCATAATATTCAATTCATAAAATCTGGACCTGGAAGGTCGCTCGAAATTAATTTTGGACGATAATCGACTTCTGAATTCTGTGGTTCAGAATACCATAAGTATTACAATCAGTGGTATAATTCCTATACCTACTTGGTCAGAAGTTAATTGGAAATCTGATAATTCTCAGATTTCCCCCAAATTGTAGGAATTTAGCATTTTCGAAGTGTTTCACAGTTTACACACAGTTTTCACAGGTTACACAGGTTTCAAAAATACGCCACGCAAAAGAATGGATAAATAAAGAAGCCAAATTCAGTATGTTTATGCAATGTTGTCTAATTATAGATGTAAATGCGTTTTTTCTTTTTTTATTAATTGTAACCCTCAAACCCGCCAAAAGAGATCTTGACCAAATTCGCTCAAATCGATCAACCGCATGTAATTCCCTTGAATCTCGAAGAGCACTTACCAAATGACGTAGGCTTAAGTCGGAACGCCTGCTCGTCTAGCCAAGATTTGAAAGGCACATCGCGAGCAGGCCAAGTGGTCTTTGCGCTCGTCCGTTTTTGGAGGTTCACCTCCGCATAAACCCAAATAAGCCACAACGAAATGCACGGCGAGGGATACGTAGGGTTATAAAGGGAAACGAGATGATTCGGATTCAACATGCGTTGAGAGCGGAACAGTTATGCAAATCCGGCGAGGGAAACCTTCCTCTAGAGAAAAAGTCGATCGATGTAGTAAGAGCTGAGTTGTTCCAACGATGGGTTTCGATTCTCCCAAGTGCTTCATCGCATGCAGGAGATGAAAGAGGTGAATCCGTTTATCTCATATTTTATGTTGCGCAACGGGCTGACCCACAGGTCAGTTAGCCCGCGGATGAGTAAGCTGTTACCGGTGTCGGCATCGTCACACACCTACCAACACTCTAGCACGTCACCTTGATTCAAGCGTAGGTACAGTATCATTGCTCCCACATTTTGGTGACGTACTAATGTCCCGAGTCAAAATATATCATCAAGCAATGCAATCCAAAGCGAGCCAACTAAATGATCAAGATGTGGCTTTCGCAGTGAGCTTTTTCAACAAAGGAACTAATGGAATACGATATTACAGCCTGAGGAGCCACCTTTTACTCTCAGTTGAGCTGTAATCTGTCCGATTGTATAAAGATGACTGAGCGAGGTCGAGTTTTACACGGCAGGAGAATTGCCCTAACATGTACTTACCTCATACAAACTTGTAAGCATTCATGACGGAATGATCAAGACATACCTGAAAAAGAAGAGCGGGTTTTCAAAAATGAGATTCAATGAGACTTTAAAATCTGCTTTTGGTAGATCCAAATAGCGGGCAGATTGAGAGCCCATGAATACAAGGAATGTGGAGGATAGCAAGGATGAACACAACTGCATGAAACGCCAATAAATTTCTTCGATAAAAATTACAAAACGTAAGTTCCCTTACATTTATGTAAATGTCTCTTAATACGCTAATCATCGATGAAATAAGGTCGAACCCCTTGGGAGTTCACGTGAATTTGATGAGCTGGAGAAAACATTCTCATGAGATACTATCCCGATAACCATCAAGAAATGCACCTATACATGTGTGATGAGTAGAAAAGATTCAAGCCCGGACCAAAAACAACACTTCAATTCATTACTCAATGGTTGTTATCCTAGTTAGACCCTCCTTAAGTGTAAGAGAGAGAATCGTTGGGGTCTCGAGAGTAAGGACCTACCTACTAAGAAAAAGTAGCCAATTCATTTCAAAGGGAGTTTCCAAATTGTTCACGCATATGCTACCTCCATTAGTGGCAATTATTCTGAGAACCATCTAGTCGATTTAGCTTCCCACATTTTATGGTGCCGTCCGCCGCCCACCGCCCGCGCCGTTTTCGGTAGAGAAAAATATTTGTAAAATCTTAAATTTGGGTCAGGTATCATTTTTCACTAGATTTTGGACCATGAATCGATTAAATTGGGTTCGGTACCCGCCACACCCACTGCTTCCCAAATCTAACCCAAGGTCCGGCATTTTGACGACTTAAGCATGTGGGGTATCGTCTTCCCGTGATTTTTGGATCGATTAGAATGAGTCTCCATGCTCCTGATCCGAGGAATAACCAACCCCTGTATAAAAATTAGCAGCGTTTTGGTTTAAAAGTTATAAAAAGTGCTGAAAAAACATAAAACAAAACATCAAACATCATTCTTTGGACACCAATATATGGTGAACCAAAATGTTCAACCCGTAGTCCCCAATAGTTTAATTCAACACCAACGGAGGATTCAAACGAAACGAAGCAATAATTGCGTTGAGATTGGTCTGACGGATGATATCGCAATGAGAACGCAAAGAACCTTCGCCGTTCCTGAAATCAGTCGTGAACCCAATTAACTAATTTCGCAGTGGTTTGACCTCAATCCTGGGATCCCACCCGGTTCTTGAGTCGTGAAGTGATCCTATCGAAAGGGCCTAGTAATCCCACTGGCCGCGGTGACTGATTAGTCCAACGTGTTTCAAATCCGGTTATTAGACAGTCCTCGTTAGTACCCGAATGATCACGTTATTTCTATGCTCGCTCGCCCGTGCCCAAGTGCTCATTGGACGCATCATATCTTTAGTGGAGAATACGTGCTCGACTCAGATGTACCTACATCGAACACGTCTACTTATCTGATGTATTGATTCCGTGGCTCATTACTCAATAATACTGCACCAATGTTTTCACTATCTCACGATCAAGCTCTGAATTCAACGATTTTCTCTGTACCACTGCCGATTGATCTTTGGATTGGAAATTGGAAATGGCGAGACTCAAAGAAAAGTTGGGGAATCAATGTAACTCTCTCCTCAAAAGGTGCGTTAGTCAAAGCCCGATCATGAGGCTCTGTAGTAAATAACTCGCTAGAATCTACGAGTGTAACCAAACCGTCAAAACATTCAAGCATTTTATTTAACGACGCTAACACGACTTCTCTCGAGTACCTAACGCGTGAACGCGATAAACCTATGAAAATAAAGAAGTGACACACCCTCATAAATGTCACCGCGTTGCAGAACTAGAAAAAATAGGCGTAAATTCGTACACAGGAGTTGGTTATTCCTCGGACCAGGCGCATGGAGACTCATTCAAACCTCGGGCGCATGGAGATTCATTTCTTCAACATGGGGGAAATGAGAGAAACAGTGGGTGTGGCGGGTCCCGGACCCGTTCCAATCGATTCAGGGTTCAAAATTTAATGGAAAATGATACCCCACACGCCCAGGTACCAGAAATCTTGAAAACACACATTCGAAATGGGTAGATTGGTACCCATTTTGACCCATAGCCTCATCCAGAGGGCACCAATCGTTTCGGGACCCTTTTAATTGCATTCTCCGTCCAGAGTTCAGTGTAAAATGATACCTCACACACCTAGATGCAAAAAATCTCAAAATTTTTTTTTTCGAAATACACATTTTGACCCCTACCCCACCCAAATTTCGTCCGATCGGGCTGAAACGTTTCGAGGACCAACTAGAGCCATAAATAGACCCCTGACCAAAATTTCAGAATTAAAAAAAAAAAAAAAAAAAAAAAAAAAAATCTACTACCAAAGTGGGCGTGGACGGCGGACGGCGGATGGACATTTACCAATTTTGATCTTGACACCATGAAACGTTCAGAAAATAATTTTGGGGCGAATAGGTGAGATTGACTTTTTGCGTGAAAGTATAGGTTGATTATTTATGGAATAACCAACCAAAACATCTCACACAATGAATGACGACAATACTTATGAACTAACAGCTGACCACAGATAAACTCTCAGGAACCCCTTTGACACGTAACAATTGATTTAAAAAAAAGCACTTGTTAGCAATTCGCTTATTATAATTAGCACATCAAGTATTGTGTTTCTGGTCACAACATCCTTGAGACAATGTTCCCCTCCCACCCGAAAAATTCCCCGCTCTCATCAGAACAATCAATATTATTGAATGCAATCTACGAATTGTCACGCATTTCAACGCTCTCTTACCAGTTGTACGGTTGAGAGTGATGATGTGTTTTTTGAAAAATAGATTTTCGAGATTTTAGGCGATCTAGGTGTGTAGGGAATTTTGAACGCTGAACCCAATGAAATGGGTCCCGAAACGATTGGTGCCCTCTGGATGAGGTTACGGGTCAAAATGGGTACCTATCTACCCATTTCGAATGTGTGTTTTCGAGATTTCTGGCACCTACTGGTGTGGGGTATGATTTACCACTAAATATCGGACCCTTAATCGATTGAAATGGGTCCCGGAACGATTGGCGCCCACCAGAAGAGTTATGGACACTGAATCTATTTTTAAATTAGTCTCCATGCGCCTGGTTCGAGGAACAACCAACCCCTGTGTGAGAATTTTCATCGTTTTTTTTGAAACTAGATTCTTGAGGTTTTCCGGTACTAGGGGTGTGGGTATCATTTTCCACCATAATTTTTGACGCTGAATCCATTGAGATGAATCCCTGTTCAATTGGCGCCCACCGGAGGTGGGTATGGGTCAAAATGGCTACATAATTATAACTTATAACCTACGTGAAGTATCATTTTCCACTAAATAATTGACGCTGAATCGATTAGAATGAGTTCATGACACTCCATAGTCACTGTTTTCCTCATTTTTCCCATACTGAATGAATTCACAGCGTTTTGATAGAAGAGGTTGACACCCCCACCTCCTCTTATCATGACGTTGGGTATGATCCCATAGATTGATTATTCAAGGGATCAGCAACCGAAACTGAATAAATCTCACAGAAACGTCGACGTGGTTCAGGGATTGGGATACTCACATTCTGATATTTGGCATGTAATGGTCAGGAGAACACCATACCTGTATTAATATTTCATTATTGGTTATTCCATTATTTGACAAGTTGATCTGAGCTGGCAGGAATCACCTCCTCTAGGGAGGTCTTCTGGGAGAATGTCAACCAGATTTTAAAAGCCGATAGAAACATTTGCATAGGAGGCGCATCTACATAAATGTACATGCTAGAATAAATGCGAGAAGGTCGATCCATAATTCATTATAAGGCGTCTACACTATGGTAGTTGAAATACTATTGGGATTATCATGTTTGCCTAAGAAATGGGGGATGTTGGATAGACAGGGGCTCGCACGAGGAGTCGGGATAGTCAAGTACAAACCCCAGCAGCAGTTTGCATTATCGCCAAACGTGGGTAGGGCAGATCTCCTAAATCTTATAACCCGAGAAGTCAGAATTCGAGCGAAAGTAATGGCCGTACAGATCTTTATGGCCAGTTAATGAGCTGTTACCGGTTGGCATTATATGCGCGGCATAATATCTCGTTTGAATGTATGATTTACAAGAACGTCGTAATTTACCTACGTTGTACAGTAAAGACATTACTCGTTCTACTATTGACATGTACATTACTGGCTGATATAATACCGACTGTGAACATTGGTAACCCCCAAGTGTACACCATACATTTGACTTTATTACTAAAACTGGAATGACACATAATTTCCTTATTTCCTCGACGATTTCTGCCTAAACCTTCAATGTTTACCTTCGACTCAAAGAGAGTCGAGAAGACAAAGAGAGTATAAATTAAAAATTCGAAAACCGACGAACTAGATGCGTTTTGAATTTTCCGAATTTTAACGCCATTGTGCCCGCTGTGCGCTGAATCGATTGTGCCGTGTCAAGATATGTTCAACGCACCGATCCTCCAAACGGAAGCAGGATAAGGAGGGAAATGGGTATTCGAAGATACCATGCGCTAAATGTGCGGTGTGCGTGTGTATACAAGGGTACCCCACGAGTTCCCCCCTCCCACTAAATTTGGTCTATTTTAGGAGGGGGGGGGGGGCTTGTGAGACTCCCTGTATTTGTCGTATTCGTCAGACCACGCTCATGGAAACTTGTTTAAAAACATGGGGGAAATGGGGAAAACGGTGGGTGCGACGGGTCCCAGACCCATTCCAATCGATTCAGTGTCCATGATTTGGTGGAAAATGATACCCCACACGGCCAAGTACACGATATCTCATAAACACATATTTAAAATGAGTAATATATACCCAATTTGACCAAATAATTTCTTCCAGTGGGTGCCAATCGTCCTGAGATCCACTTCATTGGATTCAGCTTCCAAGATTTAGCGGAAAATGATACCCCACACGCCTAGGTTCCAGAAATCTCAAAACCACATATTCAAAATGGGTAATATATACCCAATTTGACCAAATAATTTCTTCCAGTGGGTGCCAATCGTCCTGAGATCCACTTCATTGGATTCAGCTTCAATTCCAAGATTTAGTGGAAAATGATACCCCCCTCGCCTAGATCGCCCAAAATCTCGAAAATCCATTTTTCAAAAAACACATTTTGACCCCTACCTCGCCCAAATTTGGTCCAATCGGGCTGAAAAGCTTGGAGGACCGTCCTAGGCCGGGAACAGACCCCTGACCCAAATTTCAGATTTTTAGAAAATTTTCTACTACCAAAAACGGCGTGGAAGGCGGACGGCATACGGCGGACGGACATCGACCTTTTTTGATCTAGACATCATGAAACGTCCAGAAAAAAAATTTGAGCCGAATCGGAGAGGTTGACCTTTTGCATGAAAACTTAGGTTGATTATTCAAGGAAAAACCAACCAAAAGGTCAATGTCCGTCCGCCGTACGCCGTCCATCGTCCGCGCCGTTTTTGGTAGTAGAAAATTTTCTAAAAATCTGAAATTTGGGTCAGGGGTCTGTTCCCGGCCGAGACGGGTCCTCGAAACTTTTCAGCCCGATGGGATCAATTTGCGGGGGGGGGGGGGGGGGGGGTTAGGGGTCAAAATGTGTTATTTTGAAAAATGGATTTTCGAGATTTGGGGCGATCCAGGCGAGTAGGGTATCATTTTCCACTAAATTTTGGACGCTGAATCAAATGAAATGGGTCCCAGAACGATCGGCACCCACTGGAAGAAGTTATGGGTCAAATTGGGTATATATTACCCATTTTGAAATGTGTTTTTGAGATTTCTGGTACCTGGGCGTGTGGGGTATCATTTTCCACTAAATCATGGACACTGAATCGATTGGAATGGGTCTGGGACCCGCCGCACCCACTGTTTTCCCGATTTCTTCCATGTTTTTATGCGTAAGTTTCCATGCGCCTGGTCTGACGAATAACCAACCCCTGTGTACGAATTTGCAGCGTTTTTGATCTAGACACCTTGAAACGTCCAGAAAAAAAATTTGAGCCGAATCGGGGAGGTTGACCTTTTGCATGAAAACTTAGGTTGATTATTCAAGGAAAACCAACCAAAAGGTCAATGTCCGTCCGCCGTACGCCGTCCATCGTCCGCGCCGTTTTTGGTAGTAGAAAATTTTCTAAAAATCTGAAATTTGGGTCAGGGGTCTGTTCCCGGCCGAGACGGGTCCTCGAAACTTTTCAGCCCGATGGGATCAATTTGCGGGGGGGGGGGGGGGGGGTTAGGGGTCAAAATGTGTTTTTTGAAAAATGGATCTTCGAGATTTTGAGCGATCTAGGCGATGTCATTTTCCACTAAATTTTGGACGCTGAATCCAATGAAACGGGTCCCAGAACGATTGGTATCCACCGGAAGATGTTATGGTTCAAAATGGGTATGTATCCACCCATTTTTTATGAGTCAGGATTTCTGGTGCCTAGGCGTGTGGGGTGTCATATTCCACTAAATTTTGGACCCTGAATCGATTGGAATGGATCTGGGACCCGCCACACCCACTGTTTCCCCCATTCGAGGAATAACCAACCCGTGTGTAAGAATTTGCAGATTTTTTAGACACGTGTTGATTACATGAACATTTGACTCCTTCAGTGTATGGTAGTATTTTTTGATTAGCCCTAACGAAATACTGTCGATTCCAGGATCCGATTTGCCATTCATGTTGGAGACGACCTTCTCAAGTTCAGATGTTGTAATCATTTTAAATTCGAACCTTTCTGGGTTAGTTTTGGGTGTGGTATCGTCAAGGGAGACCCTCGACGAGAGTCAGCTGTGGGAGATTCCTCCACAAGCTCTTTTCCAACGTTACAGAAAAACACGTTGATGTTGTCAGCTAACTTCAATTTGGCAGATCTCCGGTTGATGTTCAGTGTTTTCATGAACTCCGTTAGTAGATGGCTGGTAGTTTTTTTCGGGCTTTGTTCACCTCCTTAAATTTATCTTTGTAGTAATCATTTCTAGCCACGCGTTTTAGGTTATTTATTGTATTACAGTAATGTCTAATGCGTGCCAGAAGGACTGTTTTGAAGGGTTTTAGGATTTTTTGCATAGATTGTCTCTGGTACGGATGGCTCTGAGGATTTCATTTGTTATCCAGGGCATAATTTTTTGTTTCGCATGGGATATGGTGCTGTTTTGATTGGAAGCAAACTTTATGCACTCACCCTGACAAGTGATTAGCTTACTAGTAGCTTCATTCACGTCAGTTGGCTTACTTATTTCGCCCCAGTCAAAACTAGTTAGTTTATTGCCCAATTTCGGGTAATCAATCCTAGTATGACACCGTCTGTGGGGATCACAGCTCTTTTTTGAGTGCAAAAACGTCGATATGACTTTACAGAATTCCTGACATTAGTAGCGGTTTTTTTCCACGGCAGAAAATATGGTCAATGCATTTTGAAGATCCTCCCTGCACCCTAGTGGGTTTATGATGGATCGGAAGCCCGATTCAGCCATGGAGGAGCAGTAGTACAGAGCATTATTGTATGTATTGATGTTCATGTATCGACCACAAATGTCATATTTGCATATTTTTTGTGGTCAGAAGATCTACGAGTTCATCACTAAATTTTCATTCATGTAATTTGAACAATTCCGTACATACTTCTATTACTTATCAATTTCACATTTTTTTATTTGTCAATTTTACCTTTGTTTATTCATTTTTTCTTCCGACAACAATACTTAATTTTCAGGATATTTTTCATTTTTATTTATACCATTCCAGGTGACTGACAGCAACGCACACATATCACCGGTGGCCTGTGGTGAATTTAGGACTTACTGGGGTTGGCGCACTAATATTTTCTCTAGCCCGTTTATTTTACAAGTATATATTTCATTTTCTCCGGCAACGACGTGGGCCCAAGTCCTACGAACCGGTCACTGTTACGTCCGGCCAGGAATGAAAAAACAAACCCAGGAGCGGTGTGTAAAGCGATAGCTCTGCGATACGGATCAAGCGCGTGGGACTCGCTCAGAGCGCGTTCGGTGATAAGCTCGACGTGTTAACACGGCCGGTGGGATCGTCGTCCTTCTCCCATGCATGATCAACAACAGTGTACCCATTCAAAGCTACAACTTATACAAGCCCCTCCCGCGGCCTGAAGTGTTCGTTGAAATCAAAACCCGTCAATTATTGTTTCAACAGCCGGGCTGAACCGTGTAAATTGAACCGAATTACGTCCACGGTCGCCCACTGATTATCATCGGCCCCGTCGCTCCCAGTTCACTTTCAGATCACCGATTGTAGATTGTATGATGGACAACATTTCCCACTTCAGTAATAATTATTTCAAGCGGACGCTAGATTGAGTTTATGAAGTGCGATTGCTCCGACCGGGAGTCAGCCTGAGTGCGAACCTCCATCACCGTTGACTTCACTCTCATGTACAATTTGTACTTCAGATTATATATAAAACGTACAAGCACCTACGCAAATGTTCGGTTTACGGCTGGATTTTCATTTTTCGAGAAGCCACCCATTTTGGTTCATCAATCTCATTGAAATGCATTCGTTCACCTTTGTGTTCCTTTGGAAAGGAAGGGAGAGATTTAATACAAAGAGATGTATTCAGGATGTTTACCGATAAGGTTAGCAGCCAACAAGGGGCAGATTTTACAACTCATTTGCAACAAAAAATGTCTTCTAACACTTTTTTAGCGGCTCTGTTTCCGGGTTATTCACGATATACGATATTTTTCGAGTTTTCGACTCGACGTGACTAAAACGGTACACAACGGTACACCGTTGGAAAGAACGTCAAATTCCCCTTCTGATGAGTTCTTCGATCTCTGCAATCAATAAGTACTGATATTTAGTAATTTACCCTAAAGTTAGAAAAATATGAAAACGCGAATCCTTGTCAACATTCACCCGGGAAAAAAGACATTTTCCCCTGACCCCTGACGAATTTCCGCATTGTCTCGTGGAAAAACTTTCCCGCAAATACCAGCTTTTTAACAGTATATTCAATTGGGGGGGGGGGGGGGGGTTAGCGGCAAAAACGACGTTTTAAGTAGGAAAAATGAGATATTTTCACCAAAATCATGGTTTTCATTGAATGTATTGGATTCCACGAACTTGAAAGGTACCTACTACTAACCTTTTCTTCAAGCTCAATTGAATTTTGACACTGCCAATCCCTTGAAAGTGAGTAAGTGAACTCTTGAACAAAAATCGAAGTGGGGTCAGCCTGGATTTCGGTCACTATTGCTCAAGTAATGAAGGAGTGTTCCTTTCTGTACAAATCTCAGCATGTATGCATTTGACGATTCCTGTGAATGACGGATCTTAGGATCTTACAAAATGATATTGATTGATTGATATTTATTATATTTCTTCAAAATAACAGAGCAAACTTTACAAAAGGAGTGTAAAGTTATGTCCCCCTTGTGGGCGGGACCCGCTCATGGGAGAACGAGTTGATACTCATGAAAGAGGCATTACGTAGCATTTCAACTAAGAAAAATACACCTGAAAAAGCTTAAATAAATGATAATACTAATAATAAACTTGAAATAAATTCATCTTACGAGATTAGCTGATATCATTTTTTCAACTTAAAATGTCATTTTCACCTCGCAAGGTGTTTTCAGAAAATGGTATCATTTTCCACTAAATTATGGACGCTGAATCGATTGGAATGACTTCATGCTCCTGGTCCGAGGAATAACCAACCCTTGTTTGTTCTAGACACCATGAAACGGTCAGAAAATAGTCGTGCGGGGTAGGTATCTATTTCCACTAAACTACAGGTGACGAACCGGTTGAATCAGGATAAAAGGGGCCTAGATCGCCGAAAATATCAAACATCCATTCTTTGGAATAGATTGTTAGCCTTTATCCCCCCCCCCCCCAAATTTGGTCCGATCGAACTGAAAAGTTTTGAGAACCAACTAGAGCCGGTCCCTAACTCGAATTTCAGATTTTTAGAAGACTTTCTACTAACAAAATCGGACAATTGCTTATTCTGATTTAAACACCTTGAAATTCCCAGAAAAAGTTTTGGGAAAACATGTTGATTTATCAAGGAATAACCGACCTAGATTAGAGTTCTCTGAAAAATAGAGTCGTGAAAGACCAGATTGGGAAGAATAGTAGGTGTGCGGGCCGAGTGATGGAGTGCACGGGTGTTGCCCTTTGATCACCCGTTAATTCGGCATCGCTTGAGGGAGTGCATAAACCGGACGTCGAACCAGATTCCAAACTGGGCGAACCAAAGCCTCATATCTCGTATAATTTAGAAAAAAAAAAAAAAAAAAAAAAAAAAAAAAAGAGCGGCCTCTCATTTGTCTATCAACTTGAGACCGGGCAGGTCACAGTATTCAACGGCTATAAACAATGGGAACTTGAAGGATGGACAAGTGTAAGGCCGTTACTGAAAATATGGCGATATTGGAAAGGAGCGGCCGGGAGTGGAACTCTTTTACATTCAGTACACGTCACGGCTCAGTCGTGCTGAGCTGGCCCTTGCACCTTCTTGGGTGGTTTAAATAGCTAATTCATACTGTTCACATACCCGATCCTCGGCGATAGTATGTTTCGTACTTAATGGTGACAGCGACCATTATTATGGAAAGGAACACTTTGGAGTTAGCTTTGTAACGGCGGGTACAACGGGAACAAATCCATAGAGAATGTCTCAAAATACTCTTACTAACGACTACTTAATGATTTTATTCAACATCACGGAAAAGACCAGGGGTCTAGGGCACCCAATGCCCGAGGAGTGGCAGTGTTAATAAGATTAAACGGTTGAGTATTGGCTATTCGAATAAATGAAAAACAATTCTCAGTTTCTCACAGCAAGAGATATCGTTCAAGTTTACAAACATTTGTAACAATTATGTAATGAAACATGCGCGAGAGGCTGTGGTAGGTCATTCGAGAAATCCGCCTTGATTGGGACGTCAACGAAAATTACATTGGACGCCGCCGGTTTTTGCAACGGTTCTGTATGAATACCGACAGGGGAGATGTTTGTCAGAGACAGATAGTCGGAACCAACAGGTGGCCGGGGTCCCAGAAGAAATTCCCAGAGTCCAGTTTGTAATATGACGAAACTCGTCCGAAAAGTAATACGAGACCGCGATCTATCAGAGGCTCGGGAGTGGATTTTGAGTGATTTTATACCGGGGCAGTGGACACATGGTTACGGCGAGCGAGCAATTGAATAGAAGTGGCGATTTAGAAATTTAAGTCAAATGATTTACAACGCCGAGCGCTTCGTACGCTAATGCGTCTGCATAATCGGTGTCTCGACTGTGAGCATAAAAACTAACCACCGCCAAAACGGATCTCAGGAAAGATGATTTATTCGGTGGTGAGATGTGGATATAGGAGTCCACTCAAAATCGTTGTGAAAACCTGAAAAAAATCTGCAAATTCTTACACACGGGTTGGTTATTCCTCGAATGGGGGAAACAGTGGGTGTAGCGGGTCCCAGACCCATTCCAATCGATTCAGGGTCCGAAATTTAGTGGAATATGATACCCCACACGCCTGGGCACCAGAAATCCAGACACATACAAAATGGGTGGATACATACCCATTTTGACCCATAACTTCTTCCTGTGGTTGCCAATCGTTCTGGGACCCATTTTATTGGATTCAGCGTCCAAACTTTAGTGGAAAACTATACCCCACACGCCTAGGTAGCAGAAATCCCGAAAACACATATTCAAAATGGGTAATATATACCCAATTTGCCCCAAAACTTCTTCCAGTGGGTGCCGATCGTTCTGGGACCCGTTTCACTGGATTCAGCGTCCAAAATTTAGTGGAAAATGACACCCTACTCGCCTAGATCGCCCAAAATCTCGAAAATCCATTTTTCAAAAAACACATTTTGACCCCTACCCCATCGGGCTGAAAAGTTTCGAGGACCCGTCTCGGCCGGGAACAGACCCCTGACCCAAATTTCAGATTTTTAGAAAATTTTCTACTACCAAAAACGGCGCGGACGATGGACGGCGTACGGCGGACGGACATCGACCTTTTTTGATCAGGACGTAAGTTTCCATGAGCCTGGTCCGAGGAATAACCAACCCCTGTGTAAGAATTTGCAGCGTTTTTGATCTGGACACCATGAAACGTCCAGAAAAAAATTTTGAGCCGAATCGGAGAGGTTGACCATTATCATGAAAACATAGGTTGATTATTCGAGGAATAACCAACCAAAACGACCAACAAAGCTCAAGCCATAGGAAATTATGACGACTAACAAGAAAAACGCTATAGGTTAAACTAAAAATTATTTCACCAGGGTTCGTTACTCCCAGAAGCAGTAGAAGTATGGGGAAAACAGTGAGTGTTCCTGTGATTGGGGGGGGGGGGGGGGGTCGAAATGTGTATCCCAAAAAAAGGATTTTAGAGATTTTTGGCCATCTAGTCGTGTGGGGTATCATTTCCCACTAAATGAGACGAGTCCCGGAACGATTGGCGCCCACTGGAAGAGGTTATGGGCCAAAATGGGTCTCTATCGGCCAATTTCAAATGTGTGTTTACGAGATTTCCAGTACCAAGAGTAGGGAGAAATTGTATGTTCACCCTAACATCAGCAATTTCGAATTTTCAATTTCTCCGTACTACCTAGGCGTGTGGAGTATCATATTCCATTAGACTTTGGACGCTGAATCAATTGGAATGAGATGATACCTTGCGCCTTGTCCGAGCAATTGTCAACCCCTGTGAATGAATTTGCAGTAGTTTATATTCAGCTTCCTAGTTGCCAGGGTGATGATAGTTTTCCCAGTTTTACTGAAGTCTACAGAAATTATCATTAGGTTAGATTAACACTAGAAGTTGTCACTAGTCGAGGTAAATCCAATGGATTCCAATGGAGTGAACGGGGGATGAAGGACACCAGGGAGGCGAAGGGTTGTATCAGAGTATCACAATGGCGAGACCCGTTGATTCCAGAATGCGGCGTTTGGTCTCCAAATCACCGAGACCCAATTATTGTCGAATTCCCAGTATCCAGATCACAATTACCAGACGATTGAAAGAAAAAGTTGGCGATGGGAATCTTAATTGGAATGAAACATCGTTTATCACAGTCGTTCGATTGTCGTTAAACAAAAATATTCTCCGGTTCGTGGCAGTTATAATTTCGCATCAGTCGAGTTAGAAGCCATTTCGCGCAGAAACATGAGCCTCCGGCTGCGGTGAAGGGATGACATAAGAGTCCGACGAATTGCCCAGAAATCGCCACGGCTATGTGAACATCGGTACGTCAATTAGTTAACCTACATAGAGAATGTGGCACGGGCATTATAGTCTCCCTGCGGCCTGTGACAAACTTTGATCGCACAAGTATCAATTTATCGCATTCCACGCACAAGCGTTCCACCATCGGTGGCCTCCCGATTTCTTATCTAACAAATGGCAGAGAATCTCAGGAGTGGCCGATTCAGAAGCCGAAACTTTAGGTCAACTTCAGCACAATAAAATATTCTGAAAGCATTTGCAAGGGATTTTTTTCCTATTTCTACGAGTATAATTGCATTTATTTGAGAAACAAACACATGCATACAATGTTTTTAGTACAATGGTACTCCCCTCTGAAAGCCAGGCTTGTTCTGAGGGAAGGAGTCGTTAAACACATAACGTAGGAATGCACACTAATATCGATTCATCTTGCAAATAGATTCATTAAGCCTAGAATGGAAATGTTGCCCCTCAGTGCTCTTAAAAAAAAGTTAAGTAATATTTACTCCTGTTTTCTACAAACCCTTCTTTTCTACATTTCCAGCGATTTTAATGTTAAGCAAATATGAATTTGGGGTAACTAAATATCTGGTAACAACATGAAGACTTATTGTTTATTAAAAAATATATGCGAAGTGAATATTCATGGGAAAAAATCAATACAATATAATCTGGATCACTATCACAGATCGTTCAGGTGCACCTGAGGCACTAATGTTCCTTATTTCTGAGATCACTGCCCTTCATTTTAGAAAATGGGGAATGTAGTTACAACAGTAGACTGTCGCTGGTGTGCCAAGGATGCGGAGACAGCTGTGCATGCGCTATGCGAGTGAGTAATAATCACTCCCTTGGAGGGTATTTTAATGGAAAACATGAGTAATAATTACTCCTATGAGGGTCTTTCAAGGGAAATGTGGAGTCATATTTACTCCTCTAGACCGGTCTAGATTTCATAATTTTACCATGTGGGAAAATATAATTCGTTAAGGAATATATCTACCATGGAGTGATTTTCTTTTCGTCAGGATTGTACTATAAAGCTAAGGAGCAATTTAAAGTCAAAAGTTTGCGAGCTTGGGGTAGTGTCTGGGAAATTTTGGTAGAGGGTAAATGTGTAAGTTGGGAAGCCAGTTGTCGGCTTATTGATTCGATGGTCTGTTCGGTGCTGCTTCTTAGCTCGGAGATCTGGGGTCTACGTAACCTTGAGGAACTATGGCAGTAGTCAAAAATTTTGAAAAGCATTTTAACTCTGCCTTTCAGTACCCCTCGTTAAATGCTGCGAGCCGAGACAGGTAGGGCAAAATTAGGATTTCTTGTAGTAGATAGAGCACTGGGTTGGTGGAAAGCGATCGTGAGAATGCCTGAAAGTAGATACCCTCGCATTTGTTATAACCAGCTCTTGTCAACAATCAATAGAGGCGCTGATGTGGAAAATTATAACTGGGCTTCCCAAATCAAGACTATACTTGTGGAATTGGGATCCATGATCTGTGGAAGGCGCAAAATGCAGACGAAGTAAAAGAAATAATCAGCAGGTGTTAAATTGTTTCACGACAAAAACTGCTTACGAAGACTACGAGCGAATGGTATATTCCCCAGGTAGATTATGGTAGATTACCACGAGTACATTCACAACTACTCCTCGCTGGAGGGATATTATTTAAGGTGAGAAATTTCTATCAATGTCAAAAGACTAGTGGCCCAGTTGCGTTTGAGGAATGGGAATATGCTTCGTATTTCTATATAAGTTCCTTGTACACTATTTACCTTTGTAACGAATGCTTTTTGTGTAACACCAAGTCGCCAGAAATCATCGAACAATTTTTTGTAGTTGCCCCCAACTAAGGGGCACGAGGGAAAAATATTTTGGTGAGGGTCAGTCTTGAGTTTGTCAACAAAGTTCTATTTGCTGCAGTGAGTAGGAATAATGTGTACATGTTATTTAATTTCACAATGTCATTTCTGAAATTTAGAGCCTTTGTGAAGGAATTGGTGGATGATGTGTTCAAATAAAAGTGCCCACCACCTCTCAACCATTTTATTGTGCATAGAACGTATTAAGCCCACCTCCCCCCTTTTTTATGCCTGCCGCAAGAGAAATGCTATATATATGCTTTTTTTTTTTACTCACTATTTTTATTTCATATTCCTCTAGACCTCCAGCCTTGGAAAGGTCGAGTCATATTTACTCAGTGACTTTTGAAAAATCATGTACCGCTAGAGAAATAGGTGTCTGATCACAATCATTGCTGGTGTACTGACAAGAGAACCTTGGGGAAGCATACCTCGAGCCAGGGGGTGGCACCTATTCAGGTTTGGCCAGTGTTGCCAACTGAAGGTGGTAAGGACTAAGATTTACTCAATATTTCTATTCTAGGGTCAATACAGATACAAATATTATATCCTGTACCAATGATAACAAATTTTACTTTTTCGCTATAAATTTGAATGTAATAAGCTGTGAGTGCAGGTAAACACCTTTCAGAAGCAATAAAAGGAAAGAAGAAAATAAAAATAAAAATGTGAAAGATCAATTTATTTAGAAATATTGTACCCAATATTCAATCCCGCTGAATGTGCTTTTTTAGTTTAAAGGCGTTGGTACCTATTACCCCTCTAACCTCTTTTGGAAGGCCATTAAATAAAAGATAAAAAGCATATTCAGTGTACTCCGTTACGTTACACCAATTTGATACATTGATGTGTTTAAAGTACTTGTACGATAGTATTCAGTGGTGCGAGTCGAATGGATTTGATTAAAAGCGCCATACGCAAGCGAAGCTCGGAATTTTTTGGTTTATTATTCTTGAAAAGGACACTCGCTTGTGGTCGCATACATTGTTCTCCCCAAACGTTTACATTTGTCGTTTTATTGTGAGTGGGTCCAAATTAAGCCCTGACTAATTCTAATTCATGAGAGGAGGGAGCGTCCCATGGAATTAGCAGCGATGATTTTTATTGTACCTTAGGGAATTATCAGCTCCGTGTTCACTTCAAAAATATCATTCCAGTGTATTCCTCGTATATTTAATATACGAGTATGTGTGGAATGGACCACCTGGACATCTACAATGTAAACTTTACGAGAACACGAAATTACTCTGCTTTTCCCTCAGGAAAGTGACAAGTCCTGATCCCCTTCGGCCTGTGAGGCAGTGAGATGGTCCAATTGACTATGTATTACATCGAAGAGAACCGGGATATGAAAAAAGTTCTCGGTCCACTTGCGCCTTTGAATGTTTTAATGAATCTGACCGCTCTGGGTGCAGTTTTCTTGCATTTGCATTGCCATATTGGGGTAGAAACGAGTTGGCTAAGAGTGCAAACGGAAAAACTGGGCCTCGCTCTCCCGCCTGTTTTGTAAAAATTACATGGAGTTCGTCCCATCATTTAACTTTTTTCCCTCGCCCCCTTCACTCGGCTTCCTCGAGGCTCGAGACATTTGATTAGAAATGACTAGCTAACAAGTACTAGTTTCTGTGTTCGACTTTTTGCAACCTTCTTCGGTTGAAGTATCCACTTATCAAACAGCATCCTAACGACTCGTCGCCTCTGCTCCGCCTGGTGTGAAATTCGTCATGAAGCCCAAGTCATTTCAAACTGAAACAAACGCATTACTTCTCTCAAGTCGGGAGGACTCCAATTTTCTCGCAAGGACCGGAGTAAGAGTTTAATCAACAAGGCTCCAATAAATTAAAGTATCTCTTGACCTTAAAAATAGTGATAATGAGTCCGGCTCACTAAGAACAGCATGAACGCTGCAAGGGAAGTTGGTGAATAACTGTCACCTCACTAATTGTTTCATTTATAATACTGTAGAAGTATGTATGTGGTGTAGGCCTTGTATTTTTCACACGTACCTATGTTAAAATGAGAAACCCGAGTTGGTCTCCATCCTCCGATGAAATATGATATCAAAATGCCTCACCCCTACATAGACAGGACCAAGACAAAGGCGAATAGGTCAGTAAAATTTAGGCTGACTAATCACCTGAACATTAACATACGGCTGTTCATTCTGATTTGTACTCGCTATTATTCCCCGGGTATGATAATCTCCCGGAGGGAGAATGAACAAATGTTATTTTTCGGTAAACAAAAAAATTAAGTTCATCCTCCATAGGAAATAACCTGAAAAATTAAATGAGTGAACCTTTGACTTATCGAAATCCCAAATTCACACATGAACTTGCCCAAAAAGGCTGTACCCGTTCTGCGGCAAGAGCCGCGCGTGGCTGAGGTAATACGTCGAATGTGTCCACGCTCCCGAGATGATTCATGTAATATTAAAACGTTATGCAGGATGGCCCATGTATGCCCTCCTAAAATCGTCCAAACGGGAGTAACCAAAGAAAAGTCTTCTCGAATCTTCAAATTTTTTTGCAAGGATCTCAAATATCATATTTGCGCACCCAGCGCAACCGCGAAATCTTGCGCATGCGACACTAACTTTAGATGGAAACCCAAATTTTTGATTGAAGACGGGATTCTACCCAAAATTGCATTTAATTTTTCTACCAAGCAGTTCAGAGAGCACGCCAAGTTGCGTAACCCGAAATAGTTAAATAGTGGATGATGGTGAACTACGAGTATAAAGTGTGGCACATTACTTTCCATTGTTTTTAACAATGATTCAGGTGATATTTACCTTCAACTCCACCTTGGCCGGACTCCACCGCGAAATAAACTATTCGGTCACTATCCCGCTACTGCGTCACGTAAATCATCGTTAAAAAATCTGCAAATTCTTACACACGGGTTGGTTATTCCTCGAATGGGGGATGTGGGTGTGGCGGGTCCCAGACCCATTCCAATCGATTCAGGGTCCAAAATTTAATGGAATATGATACCCCACACGCCTAGGCGCCAGAAATCCTGACACATACAAAATGGGTGGATACATACCCATTTTGACCCATAACTTCTTCCGGTGGGTGCCAATCGTTCTGGGACCCATTTTATTGGATTCAGCGTCCAAAATTTAGTGGAAAATGACACCCCACTCGCCTAAATCACCCAAAATCTCGAAAATCCATTTTTCAAAAAACCCCTACCCCCTCCAAATTTGGTCCGATCGGGCTGAAAAGTTTCGAGGACCCATCTCGGCTGGGAACAGACCCCTGACCCAAATTTCAGATTTTTAGAAAATTTTCTACTACCAAAAATGGCGTGGACAATGGACGGCGGACGGTGGACGGCGTACGGCGGACGGCGTACGGCGTACGGCGGACGGACATTGACCTTTTTTGATCAGGACATCATGAAACGTCCAGAAAAAAATTTTGAGCCGAATCGGAGAGGTTGACCATTATCATGAAAACATAGGTTGATTATTCAAGGAATAACCAACCAAAATGGGATTCCTCTTCAAAATAAGATAGTTAGTGTCACCTGTGCAGTAGCTTGAAGGTGGAGTAGCGAAGATGATTTTGCATCCCGAATAGATCCTTGCTTTCAGATACCGGCGACGCAAGGTAAATGGACTTGGTCATTGTTCGCATTAGACGGACAGGTTGAATTACAATCCAAGAGTGAAAGGTAGAGTGGGATATTTACGGAAGTCTCCCTAGGAGCTATTAAAGGAAGGTGATCATTGGGATCGTAAGGGACATTATATCAGGAGTGTGAAGTGAGCTTTTTTCCAAAAGGGAAGGCGGGACTGCGCGCTCAGGCCATACTCGATAGCTCGGCTTTGCCAATCGCCTCAGTTGCGATAATCTTCAGACGTCAGGATATTTATGTGCCCACGGCTACACAGCCGCTACCGTCTGGTCGTCTAGGCCGCCAAAGGAAGGTAGAGTACCAATTAAAAGAGGCTTTAATGTCATTCTCCTGCTAATTTGTTCCCCTCTCTCGGACCTCCTCCCGTTTGTGATGCCTCTCGATCCAGACCTGGAGCAATAAACACTACCCAGGAGGCCACACTGATGAAGGCACAGGCATAATGGAACGATTCAATAACTTGTTGAACGTAAACTACGCCAACATCCTTTCAACAACCATGTTAGATCTTGTTCTCTTCTGAAAAGTAAGCATTCCAGCTAGGAGGTAAGAATTACAGGTTCACTGTATTAGGATAAGTAGCCGGCTTGTAAGAATCATTAATTACAGGATTTCCGTTATCAGAGAGCATGGCCTCGAACGCCAGGCTCCATCGTAGTTTCTTTCCATTTCTAGGTTCGAAAATCGGCTCAATGCCAAATGAGAGACAACGAAAGTTCACCACGATCGTGCTTCCCCTTCAGGTACACGAAATCTCCAAGCTTGTACAAAAACCTAACACGAGTTTGAGGTTAGTCGAATCAGATTTCACGTTATAGCGGCTTGTTGACTGCAATATTCCTCTCTTCCCTTCTGTTCTGAATTAATTCATATCGACAATCGAAACTCAACATAGCCCATTTTTTATCATTCCGAGCGCTGGGTTATCGTCCTCGAATTTTAATGATCACTTCCCGAGAGAATTGAGATCAGACCTAATCTGGTCTTACCTGCTGCACATTATAAGCCCTGACCCACGATAGGCGCGCCCCGCCCCCGAGAGAATTTATTAATGATCTCATGTTTCGTTGTCCATGAGAGATTGCAATAGGAACTTGCAAGCTTGATAATAACCGAAGCTTCCTACACCATGTGATAAATATCTACTTTACTGATTTGTCAACGGTTGCCAGGTACAACAAATGGGACAAATTTATCAGCGTTCATGGGAGGGAGTCCGATGTCGAGGCCGTCCAACCATCGCATTATTATTAATTCTTGTTCTTATTCTCTTCTGCTCTGTGGGTGGTTAGAGTTCATATACGGAATGATCAGTGGTTGAAGGGGACAAGACCGTGAATCATGCAAGGTGAAATTTTTGAGGTATTAGGCAATGGAATGAAAGGCATTGGCCAATCGTATTCGGCCAAATTTAATAACACTAGTCTTTGAACTCCCTTCTTCCCAAGCACCCTATGATGACAACCATGACATTCACCTCACGGATACTTACTTGAATGCAAAATGAGGGGTCAGAAAGGACCTCATTAGATTATATTGTGCCTATATGAACAGACAATAGCTGGATACTCTGCCAACATCTGACCGTATTGTGATTCTCAATAGTTTACCGAGCGAGAGTTGCCAAACTCCGTCGCGTCCTCTTGTAAAATGCATTAATATGAAGAGAAGACAAAGTGTCCCGGGAAATATTTGAAGTATTTTCGCAAGTGAGACATCCAGCGGACTCCTTTTCACATATTCGTGAAGACGACAGATGTATGTAGCAGTTTCCACATGCGCCCGTGTAGAAGATTGATAGAGGTAGAATGCGCTGTGTTTTCGACCAGTCAGATCCAGCCCGAGGCCACAATTGGTTGCAATTTGGATACTCGGCTGTGCCGTTTTCGTTATAGGGCTCTTTGTAAGGCTTTATAGGCGAGATATGATCAGCCAATAGCGGTGAACGGGTCCAGCGAATATGTTCCGTCCATGCTCCGACCCGATCTCCCCAATAATCTGAGCTGTATAACACTTCACCCAAAGCCCTGAAAGGCTTAATTGCTTCTCCGGGTGTAAATACAGGGTTTTATTTAGCATTGTGATAGCCTATAGTGCGTGAGAATGGATGAAGGCGATTATCCGTAGAGCCATCCATCCAAATAGCGGTATATAGCTCGTATATTGTTGCTAGCAGCCCATTACGATGGGACGTGCCTATTGTGTAAACAGAGCATGCCTGTTTCAATCATTATGAGGCAGCAGCAGTTTTAAAATCATGAAACGTCCACCATGTGATGCCCACGAGCCGCTGCCCTTGTGGGTATGGGATGTACGTCCGCGGTCCGCCGTCCACGCCGTTTTTGGTAGTGACAGTTTTTCTAAAAATCTAAAATGTTTTGTCAGGGACCCATCTTCCCGGCTCTAGTTGTTCCTCGAAACTTTTCAGTCCAAACGGTATGGTAAAATGTGTCTTTTAAAAAAATTGATTTTCGGCGATCTTGGCGTGTGGGGTATCATTTTCCACTAAATATTGGACGCTGAATCCAATGAGACGAGTCTCGGACCGATTGGTGCCGGCTGGGGGTGGGTATGGGTCAAACAGGTACCTACCTATCTATTTCAAAAGTGGGTTTTCGAGATTTCTGGTACCCAGGCGTGATGAATATCATTTTCCACTAAATTTTTGGCGCGTAATCGATTGAAATGAGTCCAGGACTCTCTGATGAGGATCGTCTGTTTCCATATTGAATGTAGAATGCCACCTTGGCCTTTCAGATCGAAATATAAGAGAATACAAACATGCTGTGGCACCTTCATTCAGGAATAAGTTTGTATTCGCATTAAACAGTTGCTAATACCTTTCATTTCACTGAAAACAGCCCTGCATTTGCTCCATTTCTATTCCTAATCATTAGGAAGGCTGTATTCTAATTTATTCTATCCAAGCTAAACTATGGTTGCAGCAGTGACGGAGGAACCAAAATAAGAACACTACTACCATTCGTGTATTTCATGTACTCATGTTGCAGTATTTCGTTCGTAAAAGGAACGTCCATCTCCCTGATGCAAATAATAAAAGTTATTAACTTGATTCGAACCAAGTGGTCCGACGTAGTCTTTAGCGGCTGCCCACATCAATAGCACGGTCAGAGTACTGACTTGTTCACGGTGATTTCTTTCTCATTCATCTCCGGCTTCAATAAAGCCCTCCGGGCCCTAGTGATTTACTTATATCTACACTGCCTCATTAGATTCTAAATCTGGTGCAAATACGCCCGGTCTAGAGCCAATCAACTCCCCTCCCCACACCTCCGACGCCCAAAGCCAACGTCTTTCTGGCTGGGAGCGCTCCGATCTTGACCCCTCAATGTGAGCACACGAGCCACTCTGGCACAGGTCGTAGTCGAACGTGAGAATCACCAGGTCGAAGGTCGCGGAGAATAGATCCTCCTATACTTAATACTCCTTATTATTGATGCTTTATCAAAGTATTTTCGTGGGTACAAAAAACTGAGACTGCCAAGCTGGAACCAGGTGCTGAAGTAGATGTAAGTAATGTATGGACGAAATTGCCAATGGTTGGTTGTTTAATATCACAAAGATCTGCGGTGGGTTAAAATCCATTCAAAAGTCCTTACGTGACTTGATGGCACTGTTACGAACCCGAATATAAGATACAACCCAAGTAATAAGATCCTTGGTTACAGTCACATTAATTGCGGACTTGAGAGTGTCCCCCGCTCAGCACTAAACTGTGTTCGGAAGTGTGGTAGTTCCTTTCATCCAGGCCGATGTTCTATGATAACATAAAATTGTGCGTTTTCATTCTTATTTCTATAATATACGCCATTTTGAAGTATAAAATTATACTTTTAAAGTTTAATTAATTACACTTTTGTGCCAGACAAAACCTCGACAGCAAAGGAATACCTTCAGGACATCGGTCTCAGTACCCTAAGACTGAAGTCCTGAAGGTATTTGCAGACGTCGTAGAAGAGTTCATAAAACACTTTTCACATACGAAAAATGTGTTGCACGAACGATACAAATTTAACAAACTCAACTTGTTGCCGGGTCAATCCCTAATAGACTATGCGACAGCCCCCAAATTTGCTGCTGCATCTTGCGAGTGTTTGGATCGGAATGAAATGGTAACAGATCGTTAAGTCTCGCAGGTTGCCGATCAGGGACTTCTCAGCCGAATGCTGGATGATCGAGAAAAGCTGACTCTGGAACGCGCTGAAGAATTATGCCGACTCCATGAATATCGTCTTGTGGAGATCAAAGCCTTTGAAAAAAAAAACCCTGCAAATTCTTACACTCGGGTTGGTTATTCCTCGAATGGGGGAAACAGTGGGTGTGGCGGGTCCCGGACCCATTCCAATCGATTCAGAGTCCAAAATTTAGTGGAAAATGATACCCCACACGCCTAGGCGCCAGAAATCATGACACATACAAAATGGGTGGATACATACCCATCTTGACCCATAACTTCTTCCGGTGGGTGCCAATCGTTCTGGGACCCATTTCATTGGATTCAGCGTCCAAAATTTCCTGGAAAATAATACCCCACATGCCTAGATCGCCAAAAATTCGTGAAAATGTGAAATGACGGCTACATTTGAGACAAAAAAAAAAAAAAAAAATGAAATGAATTACAACAGCAGTCCTTGCTTTCCAGGGTGCTGCGCTCTAGCGGACAACTGTAGACAACTGGAAGTTTCCTCCTCATGGTTTCGTTACATAGTAAACCTATGATAATAAAGATGATAAGTCACTTCAGATGAAATACTTACCGAAGGGCAGCGGCAGGCAATTTTGAAACCAATGATAATAATAACTAAAATCCCGGACCAATTCTAATTGATTCAGGGTCCAAAATTTACTAGAAAATGATACCCCACACGCCTAGGTACCAAAAATCTTGAAAACACGTATTCAAAATGGGTAGGTAATAGATACCCAGTTTGACCCATAACCTCTTCCAATGGGTGCCAAAACGTTACCCCACACGCCGGAAATCTCAAAATCCATTATTCGAAATGTACATATTTTGACCTCGGGCTGATAAGTTTCGAGGGACAACTAGACCCAGAAACGGGTCTCTGATCAAAATTTAGCATTTTTAGAAAATTTTCTACTACCAAAGTCTAATTTTGATCTAGACACCTTGAAACGTCCTGAAAAAATTTTTGGGCCGAATCGGAGAGATTGACTTTTTGCATGAAAACATAAGCTGATTATTCAAGGAATAACTAACCAAAAAGCGCAAATATCGCCCTCACCTACATAGTCCACCGTCATAACATAAATATGACACCACAACTGTCTTATATCACTGCTCTCGTCGTTTTCGATTTCTATAGTATTACCATCAATTTCTCCTTTAGGCCTCGAGGATACTAATATATTTTGCGAAATCCTGGCAGTAGGACAACGTTTCTGATCCCTGTTACAATCTCGAAAACATATCATGCGCGACAACGTTTCGACATTTTTCGATGATAGTTGACCCAACACCGGCCTTTTTTTCTACCTAATTTCGAAACCGGCAATTATAGCCTCGACTGAACTGGATGGAAAAAGTCGAAAAACTTGTTCCCTTCTTTTTCTTCTTCTTTTTCAAAATCTTTTTCGTTCAAATACGTGACCCGTGCTCTCCATTCTTTATGGGGTCGTTTTCGAAGACCTTGACGAAGTACTCGTACTTAGGTAGCAATGTTCGAACATAACGGTGTATATGATTATTACAATGACTATTTAAGTGCGTTTTTGGGAGACGCGTTGTCATTATGATAGGTATCTACGGTGTTTTCAGACGTATCTGCATCAAATTGGTTCTGAAACGCTTTCGGAAAAAGTCAGGCTATTCGGAAGCAAGGGTGGAGGCTGACGATATTGCTTTTAGAATACTACTGTAGAACGCCACATAACTGCACGACCGAAGGAGAAAATCCTTTACCATTTTCACGAAGCAATTAACCCACAAAGGAAAAACGAAGAAATTCAATTTCACCTGTCTTAGGTTATTTGAGGCACAAAATATTCATAATCATTACTATCACTAGTGAGTGTGGAGTGTCCCGAACTTGATTCAACATCCAACATTTAGTGGTCAAAGATTCCCCACACGCCTGTGTACCCAAATATCTCGAAAACCACCACCAGAGGGTTCCAATCGTTCAGGGACCCATCTTCACGCTGAGATGGACGCTGAATCCATTGACATGGGTTCCAGACCAATTGGCACTCATCGAAGGTGGGTATGGAGTGGGGGTATGGGTCAAAAGTACATACCTACCTATTATGTAAAGGGTGTTTCGGGATTTTTGGGTACCTTAGCGTGTAGAGTATCATTTCCCTTTTGAATTTTAAACGCTGAAACGATTGGAATGAGTCCGAGGTACTCCTCACTCACTTTTATCCCCATGTTCCAGGTCACCCCTGTAAAAAATGAATTCGCAGCATATTTTCCTTTTTTTTTTTTTTTTTTTTTTTTTCTACAATTTTACATGGACTATTACTACTACTACTACTGAATTAATCGACAGTGTTTTGAGCTCAACCTCTTCCCTCCCCACAATTTTTTCTTTTTTTTTCTTTTCTTGAAAAAGCATTGGGTTTGTCAACCGTTCCGATTTTCGAGCTCTCGTTGTATGATTAGCGCACCATTTAGCGATTAATCATGTTGACGTATATGTGCCGGCTCAGTTTAGACACTGCTTGCCACCCATCTTTACATTTAAAAACATTTGTTAACTTTGATTTACCTTCCTACGTCATATCGTTAGTGAATGTACACTATTTAAAATTGTTCAAGGCTCCTCTGCCGCCATTGTCTCCCTGGCGAATGAATGAAACGAACAAGAAGAATTAAGTGAACTAATGTTTTCTAGTCCTGCACGTTCCTAACACGTCATACATCATCCGAGAACAGCCTGAGTCGTATAATATGTAAACTGATTATTTCATCAAACCAACTCAAACGATGCGAAGAGATAATTAAATTCCTGCTCCGTCGTTAGGCGAACACTAAGGCTGAGGCATCTTATTTTAAAACCCGTTTAACGCATTCAGTTCAACATATGTGTCTTTTGGAATACCATCCCATTATAAAAGCATAAAAGAGGATATATCGCTGGTGTAATTGATTCACATGAGGCTGGTTTTGAATATAAAACGAGAATCCAATCGTATAAATATCATTTGTATTTCAATCAAGTTTAATAGTCATCTTGAATAATCCTTCTCGAATTTCGATTCGTCATTCCAAGTCAAATCTCCTCTGGTGATGAATTATCGGCTTTTCGAGCCGACAAATTTCGAGCGAGACGTCAAGATCCGTCTCACACAAAACTATTAAAAATGAATAATATAACGTTGTTTCTATCTTTGATTTGACACGAGGATACTTTTTCCTGTACTCGTACTGGGGTTTTCAGAGTTCTAAATACTGGTGAAGGGGATCGGGAGGGGGTTACTTGCACGTATCAGCACTAAAACTCCAAGCAGTGATCCCTGTCTACATATTGAACAACTCCTTTCGATTCCAAACGGTACGTCTTTGAGTCCTTCCGAGACTGCATTCTTCCCCACGACGAGAGTCAGCAGGCGACTTCTCGATACTTGGGGACTGGGCCCAAGATCTGCCAATTAAAACGCCTATTGGGCGAAAAGTGGGTTTCGGATTTGTAGGACGTACACAGGTTTAATTATTGTCGGTCACCGCCGTCTGTATAATATTATTAGTAGATGGGAAAGTGGAATTCTACACCAATTAGATGACAACGTACTCATCACCGCGTGCCATTTGTCTCAGCCTAGAAAACAGTTAATTTTCTCAACGCACCCCTCATTCACTCCTTGGCTTCTAGTTTTCTTGCATAGTTTCGTTTTATAATGGCAGACCTCCTCATCTCTTCTACCCACTTATTTCCATCAACGACGAGGAATCCTTCTGGGATACCTGATTTACTGGAGAGTCGACACATATCTCGTCCTGCCGCGGCTTCCAGAATGCAATCACCGCGGAACTCGATAATTCCTCCTAGCGGCATCTTGAAATTCCCTGCGTCCCCTCCAACACACTTTAGCCACGATAGGACAAGTGTTTCTGCTTCGAGAAAACTTTTTCTACTCTCAGCTTTTGTCCCATTTCATTCATCTCCGTCAAGAAGCCTCAAGTTATGACGTTGAATGAAAAGAAATAACGTGTCAGCCTAATAGTCCACTCCATCACCGAGATGGTTTTGCTCCTCCACGTCTGACAGACCCCTCGATCACACCTCGCCCTGGAATTCTTTTCCTATCTGAGAAGGATCAGTGTTCGATCGATTTCGTGGACAACAACGGGGGTGAGGTGGAAATAGTTTGGAAAAGCACCCCCTAGACGAAGACAAGCTTTACTTTCCATCTCCTCTGGATTGTGCTAATATCATTTGCCTTCCATGCGATTTTTCTTAGTATCCAACGTTGAATAAGAAGCTTGATTGATATCTTCACAAATCAAAAGAACTATCGTCCGGATACGCTGGGCACTGACCAAACCACCCATGAGGCCAATCCATCTACTTCTAAACCCACGTGAGATAGGAACTTCTCCTCCTAAATGAGGGAATAAGTCCGGAGCAGACATTTTCTAATTAATACGGCTCTGATACTTGTTATTCGATCATTAGACGGCGATAATTATACGAGTATCTTTCAACGAGACCCTAGCTAACTCCCATGTACTGATGTATCAATTAGAAAAGTTTAATGCGAGGGTTATCAACTGGGGAGCCTCATTCTAGAGGAAAAATTAATCAACATCAGGCGAGCAGAGCAAGTTACTTATCGATCGCTCACTTAAATCAACCGACCAAAACCAACTTGGGCTTCATTAATTTACGATTGACCTTTACAATATTGATGTAGTCCTGATGGGTTCCATGCTAGCTACTTATAGGGGGTGCCCAGAAAACTAAACAGCGATTTTTTTTTCGCAGATGGAATTCGAATATAACAAGGTATGGACATGGACGGATCGTAGACCTATAAGCTTGAATGGGTTAGATGTATTCAACATTGCCATTATTTTATGATACCTACTGTAAAATGTTTTGGGAAATTTTGGGGAAACAAGTTTAAGGACATTAGCGAGGTAACGGGACACAATAATATTTCGCAATAACCTAAAATGTATTGCTGTAGCATGAACAACTTCTTCAAACATCACGTCCTCTAGAGAGTTTATGAAGCAACTGTCCACCGTTATGGAATGAAAAAAAAACCCATTCCTACCCCATTTCGACGGAATCTTCGTTACACATTCTAATGATCGACTGAGCACTCAGAAATGTGGGTCAAGTCTAAATGAAGGCAGTCGAGGTCGGGGGTGGATTGGCGTTGTGAAACTACTTCATTCGCCCGAGAAGATCGTGATCATATAGCTGGAAGCAATTAAGGTTAGTTTTCCCTCGGATGTGGTCTCAACTCATCATCGGACACATCCATCTCGCGGTATGTTCATACTGCCTGCCGAAGCTTAGACAGACCTTGGTCAGGTTACCCGAAGCCTGGATTAATGTTCCGGGTAGAGACAGGATCGAAGTGCTGGCCATTAATCTCCATTCGCGGCCTCTCGATGGGGTGAACAATGAGAGACTGAGAGTCGAACACAAACCTTCCCGTTCGTTATTTTATCTAAACGATAATGAATACTGAAAGATAGCTGATCTCGGACCAGATCCAGTAGTCGAAAGCGACAGACGATACGGATCTATTTTTAATAATAGGCTAGGCTATGCGACTTGATCCATTTTAGCCATGGCCTCGTTTACTCAAATGGAAAGCATTTCCAACTGGTGATGTGGCTGGGTAGATACTTATCTTTCAAGGTGATAGCGAGAATATTCGATATTATTATTATTGTCAGTATAAACCTTACTCAGACAAGGAGCATCGGAGGTGGGCAAATGACGTGTCCACTTCAAATCCTCCATTTCAAATGGTGAATGGTAAATAATATAGGTTGGCATACCTACGTGATGATTTCGCTAATTCAGAGACAACCCTCACCACTCAATAAGTTTCGGGTATTGTAGTGAAGAACTGCTTCGGATGTTTCGGCGTTTGGCAGGTTACCATAAACTGAATCAAGGATTAATAGTTATTTCGAAATATTAATAATTAACAATATTTAAATATTTTAGTTCCTTTTGTCTCCCAGTCCATTGAACAAACGAATGTCTTTTCTACGATTGAGCTTCAAGAGTTTCAATTCACGTACTACCAGTCTTTTTTCCCATATCCAAGAGCGAATGGGAAATGATTCATTCGTTATGCAAAATGCAACTCGGGGTCTGAACGACTGAAGGAAATGGAACGTGGAGCATTTAGGTAATACGAACTCGTGTGGTCGGAGGACTTGAAAGAGATATCTGCATATCTGATTAAAAGTCGTGCTCGGCGAGGTAAGGCGCATTTGGACCGCGATGTATAGTTAGCTTTGAATTTGCACAAAGTTGGACAAGTAGCTAGTTGTCGGGAACTTGAGGATTATGTTTCACATCCAACACCGGGACATTCTGAGGCTTCTCTCGCTCGAAGTGGGCATTTCAGGAAACTCCATGTCTAGCCACTCAAAGTAAGAAGCTAATTTTCACCAATACCGTCTTCATCTTCGGCATTGGGACTCACAATGAATTTGTTAGGCGGTTTACGACTTCTGCCTCCGATTTCATTCCTCGAGAAGAAAGCATTTCGTGAGAAGGGACGCGTCCCAACTACTCCTCCTCACGGACAGCGAGTGAATCCATCAGGATGAAGCCTAGGAAATACAGATATGGGAAAGCAGTCATCGCTTCGTAATTGAAAACTATTGACGGAAATGCGGCTACCACAAGTACCTAAGGATATAGGTACTTCACACCGGTGTCTTCATGGCCTTCTTTTGGCCATGCTTTAAAAAACTGGTTTGTAGATGCATGGGAGGAAGCTGTCAACTGGTAGACAGTTTTTTACTAATTACAAATGTTGGATACTTATCCTGCTACTGCTACAAGCAGTAGACACACAAATCATTACATCAAGAGTGTTCCTGAAGTAGGCATAGATCAGGAAATTGGCCAGAATGCAGAAGTCAGGAAGGGTAGCATGCCCGAACTATGTTTATTTATGTTTTGTTCTGATGTTATTAAAACCGTGATTCGTACCGTTGATTGGATGCCGCTGGCTTGAGATGATATTCATACCCTAGCAGAAACCGTCTGGAACGAAATCCTTCTGAATTCTGAAGGTCCTGCCACCTTTAAATTTCTCACAGTACCTAGTTGAGACTATTCAGTCATAAGTCGAATATCATCGAATAGCCATTCTGCTCATATCCTCCTTGATTACGAGGACGTAGGAAGCATAAATCATGCAGCGCACATTCACTATCAATAAGAGAAACCTATAACAAATTTGAAGGATTAGAAACTGGTGCATTTCAAGCAGGAGGCATAGCTGGGTTTCTGTGAGGTGTCAGGCCGATGCAGACGACGATAAACCCGAATGGCGCTCTAAAAGCCCAACACACAGGCAAGCGGAAGTTCCCACCCTCTACCGGTTCTTAAATAAGTATTGTCAATAAAACGGACCAACTAGAGCCATGAACCCCTGACCAAAATGTCAGATTTTTTGAATAATTTCTACTACAAAAGTTGGCGTGGGCGGCGGGTAGCGGACGGACGTTTGCTAATTTTGATATAGACACCTTGAAACGTCTAGGAAAAAAATTTCGTGCGAATCGGAGAGATTGACTTTTTGCATGAAAACATAGGTTGATTATTCAAGGAATAACCAACCAAAACCACTGAATTATTTACAACATTGACAAACTATTTAAAACACTAGAAGATGTGTGGGCCAGTTGGAAGACCTAGAGAATGACATCTAGCTCGTAAACCGATCAGTTGAATAACAGAACGGTTTTTAGAAGTCGCCATCTTAATTAATGTTAGCCGAAGAACAGATCTGGGAAATGAATATGCCTAGTCGGCTCTGCTGGAGAAACCTCCCTAATATGCACATAATTATACTTATAAACCTTTCGTAGGTGGGGTTTCTACCTCATGTCAATGCCAGGTGATCTCAGAAAGCTGCACTAAATAACAGGTTTTGGGGGGCTAGCCGCCTACCTAGCTATACAGAGGGCGATGAAACTCGAAGTATATAGAAGAAACGCAAACGAAAAACACGCAAACTGACGACGAGCTACAAGGAAAGAAACGAAATAGCGGAAAATGATACTCCACACTCCTAGGCACCCGATAATCTCGAAAAGCCACATTCAAAATAGGTAGATAGGTACCCATTTTGACCCAAACCTACCTCCAATGGGCATCAATCGGTTCGGGACCCATATCAATATATTCAGCGTCCAAAATCTAGGGGAAATGAATATCCCCCCACTCTCAATTTGGACCGATCGGGCTGACAACTTTTTTGAGGACCAACTAGAGCCGGAGACGGGTCTCTGACCGAAATTTCAGATTATTTTTCTACTACCAAAATGGGAGAGAATCGCCCTACGTTAATATTCAAATGTACCTGTGGATGTAAGATGCAGAATGCATGGGGTGAAATGAACCAATTTTCCAATATTGACGAAAAAGGGTGAAAAAAGAGTCGAAGAAGCAGTTAGGTGAAGAAAATTAGTGATGGTAGTGGTCTAGTTAATGTGTGGTTGTTAAATACTGATGATATAGTGAGACTTGATAAATCTTGGATCGCCTAAGATCAGTGCCGATACCCCTTCGAACAAGAAGAAGTCGTTGGCAGTTGGTACATATCTCAGAAAGTGCACACACAGTGTTGCATAGAACTGGCCATGAGAAATTACGACGTTTTAGTGCTATTTGTCGTGCCGTATTATTTACACTGTTTTCGGTAGCTACTCATTCCCTTATCTCTGTATGAATAAGAGGACAAATGAATTGAGGGATATAATTTACGAAATCCGTTAACCAGCAGAAACTAATCAGTAAGCGCTCACTTCACAAGTAGCCTGTTAATTGTTTCATCGACAAGGACAACGTTGACTTCCATTATTCCACGTAGCGAGTAATTAAAGGATCAGGAAACTTCGTAATGTACCACGTACGATTTGAGCTCAAGCGCTCTCTACTATATAATCGGAGCGAACTGGTTGGAAGTTGGACGAGGTCACGCTAACTTTACTAGCTTTGAATAATTTGATGTTAGAACTGCAGTTTTAAAACATCTATCTCTTTCAAATCCTCCAAGTTTGTCGTTACTAACGATTCAATAGTAATTAAGTGTGTAGTGGTGAGACGCATCATTATTTTATATTACCACGTTGTTCAACGTATAAAAAACCATAATAATTACATCAAAATGAGGGAAATTAGCGTAAATCTCTAGAAGCATGGAGCTCTGTTTGTCTCAATAAAAGTACCCTTTTTGTGATGAATGGATCAAGTTATAGTGAAGTTCTGTTTCTCCTTAAAAAACTTTTATTTTTCGAACGACGAGACGCTATATTTCGCCTATCGGTGACAACGCACACCCCCAATCAATCCAATCAATGGAATAGAACTAATTGGAGTAATGCTAGTTTATGGAGACAAAGTTTAGCTCCGGAGCGGTTTTACTTTAACTTCAAAGGAGTCTGCAGGGGCCGAAAAGTTTCAAACTTGACTACGATGATTTGTGAAATGCAGCACTAATTTGTCTTTAACACAACATGTGATATATCGGAATAGAGAGGTTTGGAAGGACACATTTTTGACGTATAAAGTGAAATAATTTACTCACAGGAAGGAAGGCGATGATAGATGAAGGGACACTCACCTGAAACATGAATACAATGATGTATTTAGTATTTGGAGTATGTAGCAGGAATATGTGGTTTTCCAAGCAGGAAAGTTTGGTTGAACTGACGTCAAATGATGCGCGATTATTGACTCAATGTGAACTGTATATCTGCACATCATTGAGGAATTAAAAAAGTTTAAATCTATTCTCCCTCTACGGCTTCTAAAAACCTTCTGAGAGGCCCTAAACATCAAAACAAATGCTGGCAAGCAACAAAACCGAACCCAAACAAACCCGTTTGAAACCTATGCCCTTTTCATTCATTTTAAATAAAAACAGCTTCTTATCCTACTCCTCCTTGTTCTTCTTCGACGAATAACACCTGAAGACTTGATATGCGAAGCATAATGCGGTGTCTTGGGCGAGGCGAGGTTCGTTTCAGGAAAATGGCGATTTCTTGTAACAACGTTTTCCATATAAATGGACAAACACGGTTATCCTTGTACATTTTTCCTTAGAAGATTATTTTACAATAATGAATGGAAAATAATTGTTTAAAGATAAACGGAATTGGAAGTAAATAATTAGGTAGGTGTCCCAGCTTTGTTTAAGGATGATTATTGTTTGGTAATTAGTTGTATAAAAGTTTCTAAAAATTTGAAATTTAGGTCAGCGACCCGTTTTGAAAGAAAGAATAACCAACCTATTTTTTCATGCAAAAAGTCAATCTCTCCGCTTCGGTCCAAAAATATATTCTGGGCGTTTCAAGGCGCCAACCTTGTCTGTCATTTTTCGAAGTGGCAGCGTGCTTTTAGGAAAACTTCACTCTTCCGATACACCCTAAGTGCCAATTTGATGTAACACACGTACAATGTAACAACATGCAACTTTCCCTCCGATGACGTGGGCCAAAAGGAGTTCAGCTTCGGGTCAGACGACGAACGCGTGTGAGTCCTTCCACGCAAAATTCAATAAGAACTTTAACAGCCACCACCCGAATATTTTTGTTTTTGTTGACGTCCTTTTGACCACCCAAATAGACACGCGGATAGCAATGAACAGCGTGAGTGACCCGGTGTGCCCGCGAAAAAAAGTGCTTCGTCAAGTTGGCCAATATAGGCGAATGTATTCGCGAATATATTTCGGGCGAAATCACACGCGTTTGTGAAAAAACCGCGTCCCACAACAAGCCTAGTTCATTTAGACTACCTACAACGACCTACGACAACTAAGTGACTTAATCCAGATTTACAAGGTAGGTCTGTGTGGCGGGGAACTGACATATAGGGGTGTTGGTGGCGGTGGTGAGCGTCAGGTCCCCGCAAGGGAGCTGACCAAGGGCGTGCGCGGGGAGTTGACCAGACCCCTATTGGTTTGTGAAATTTGTAGGAGATGCGTTGTAATGGTGCTTGGGAGAGACACATTGGTGACAAACAAGTTTTTATTCAGTAACAACGCTTTTGATTTTTTTAAATTTTAATTACCTACCTTACATTACTTCTTTTTAGATCGGCGTTCTTGGACGAATTATGACGTCTCAACAATAAAAAGAAGGTAAGAAGTCATGCAATTTTTCACTGCCACCTCACCGGTGATTAAGAACTCATATTCATTCGAATTAGTGCTCAATAACAAATTGAGAAGTCGGCGTACGATTTTGAAAATTATTAGAACAAATTTACGGTCACTGCGAGAATGTGAAGTGGATGCGGCTCTGATCACGGGTACTCTTCAAGATGTCAAGAACCAACTGATCGGAGTGACCTGTTGGTTGACCCATGGTTGAACGACATGAAGGGTACCCGAGATCCTCGCATCATTCTTTGTCCATTGATGAATTTCCTTCAAGTACAATCAACTTACCCTCCATTTTTGGACCATCTCTCCATTGGACCAAAATAATGTATACGGTTATAAAATTAAGACTTGGAGTTGTGGGTAAACTGCAGTTGGTGAACTTCGTTTAAACTGTCAAGAAATTCGCTAGTCGATTTTTTTAATTTTTCCTCCAGTTTACATCAATGATATTTGTCTACCAGGATTCATTATAAAAGCCTATTCGCCGAGTAAACATAATATCTTTAAGAAAAAAAAATAAGAGGAGGTTCGACTTCGGTTCCAATTAATGTGATCTGCTAGCTTGCATTAGGCTTCTGAGTAAAGGAAACCTGTTAGATGGGCGCCGCGACAGTTTCGCTCTTGAATCACCAAGTAGCGTCCAACTGAGTGTTTTTTACTCTTCTCAGAGAACTTAGCGGTACGCGTACTGAACTGGTAACTGTCGTTACGCGTGAGGAAAAGAAACTTGTCGTGCAGTTGGAATCAAAGAGTAAATTAGAAGTACAAACAGACCGCATCAGTGTTTCTGTGGTGACGTCATCAGGGACAAAATGGCGAAACTGGGAACATCAGATTGGAAGAGACTCAGAATCGAAGCAATGTCAATTTTACTAACTTGATAACTAGGGACTACAGTAAGCTCAAGAGTTTGAAAGTCCACCCTATCAACTATTAATTCTAATATATATATATATATTATATATATATAAATATATATATTATTATTTTATTTTTTTTATTTTTTTTTCAAATAATGCATTTATTCATAACTATATACAGAACAATCACATTACAATTATCAAATGCTACAACCCCTGTAAGAAAACTTGTGCTGGGGTTGGAGTTGCAGTGTTACATTTTGTTGGTAAGACAAAACCGCATTATACATCCGCTCCTAAAATTATCCCTAATTAATATAGATTTTACATGTCAAATTAATGTTAATTGAGAAATAAATGAAATCTGCACCTCAAGGGCCAGAGAAATAATTAATTAAAGATCCACCTATACGAGCAGTTGAAGTAAAGATAATGACAGAGATGTACTCTATCACAAGATCCGACCCTTCTCCGAGACATTCCTTAGGTTACTTATGTTAGGATTTGCAATACTTACTTACCTGGAACTTACTGTAAACAAATTGTCCGAGATTGTAAGAACCTAAATTTGTTTTTGATTTCTAATTTGAATTTTTTTAATGAGACAGGCTGCGTTTTATTTTCGAATTTATATTTATTAAACGTCTGAACACCTAGGTAAAAGAAGGATCTCTGACCGGCCGACGTGAAGCGCCTGGGTATTTCTAAAGCCAATTTGCTTGCGACTCTATTCGTACTTTTCACAATATTAATACTGTTCGTTAGGTAATTTTTGTACATTACAATCAGTGTGGTTTTCTCAAACAGACTCTTGAATTTAAGAATTTGTGTGACTTTAAATAGCAAATCCGAGGAAAACCTGAGGGGCTTTTTGAAGAGTATTTTGATTAGAAGTTTTTGCGTAATTAAAATTTTGTTTAATTTATTATCATGAGCAAACCCTCATACTATTACACCATATAGCAGTTGAGATTGAATTAGTGCGTTATAAACCAATGTTTGTTTTTTTTTTGTCTGACATGAAGTTACGTATTTCCAGCAGAACAGGTAGGTACTATTTTCCTAAGCTTCGAATTGATTGAATTGGCATGATGCTCCCACGACAGAGTTTGGTCAATAATGACACTTAGATATTTCGTATATTCAACCCTCTCAATATCGGGGCAATCACACCCTAATTCACAACAATTACAATTATGACATACAATTTTGTCAAGTTCGGGGATGTTATTAGTCTTTAAAGCGAAGGTAACAAAGTTCGTTTTCCTGTAATTGAGATTAAGATTTTGCAAGTTATACCAATGCGCTAGTTTTTTCATACTTTGTGCTGCTTTATAAACAATTTCTTCCCATGTCTCTCCTGTAATTATTAGCGCCGTGTCATCAGCAAATGAGACCAAGTCACCGTCAATATCAATCTTGAATATGTCATTTACATATATTAGGTACAAAATTGCACTTAGCACGGTTCCCTGAGGGATTCCACAGGAGATTTCACAAACATCACTAATTTCATTTTCCACTTTCACCTGTTGCTCCCGAGGATATTACTATTACCCTGATCAAAAGATTTCCGTTATTCTGTTTCAATTCCTAACAATAAAGTAATTATCTGGATGTTCTAAACCAAATTGTTAGTTACAAATCAATCCTGAGCGCAATCAGTAACCGTGCGCAATTTATCATAAAAACGCAGCAAATTCTTTCACAGGGGTTGGTAATTCCTCGAACCAGGAGCATCGAGACTCCAATCGATTCAGCGTGCAAAATTTAGTCGAAAATGATATCCCACACGCCTAGATAGCCGAAAATCTCGAAAATCCATTTTTTGAAATACGCAAAGTAAAGACCTTACCCCCTCACAATTTGGTCCGATTGGGCTGAAAAGTTTTGAGAGCCGGAAACAAAACAAAAATACAAGTACTGACAAAAATGTCAAATTCTTAAAAAATGTTGGGGTAAATTGGAGAGGTTGGCTTTCTGCATGAAACATCTGCATTGAATATTCAACAATAACCAACCAAATGATTCCTTGTTCTAAAAAAATCCTGAATATCGAGTTCCAGACAGTACATAGCCACCCCAGATTTGGGCCGTTCGGGCATAAAAACTGCGAGGACCAACTGAAGCAGGAAACTGGGCATGTGGAGTATCATTTATCCATCCGTGATGGATCAGATGTCTAGATTTAAAATCCTCGGGCCAAGAGCATTGGGACGATAGGAAAAACTGAGGGAGGAGTATTGCGGACTCATTTTAATCGATTCAGCCTCCAACATTAAGTAAAATCTCGGACAGGGAGCATGGAGACTCATCCAAAACGATTCAGTGTCCAAAATTTAATGAGAAATGATATCGACACGCCTAGGTACAAAATCTCGTAAACACACATTCGAAATGGGTAGATAGATACCCATTTTGACCCATAACCTCTCCCGGTGGGCGCCAATCTTTTCGAGGTCCGTCGCAATTGCATTCATCATTCAGAATTTAGTCGAAAATGATACCCCACACGCCTGAATCGCCGAAAATCCATTTACGGATTTCCGTAAATTTACGGAAGTACACATTGAACCCCCCCCCCCCCCCCCCCGCTTCCCGACCAACTAGACCCCGAGGTGGGTCCCTGAAAAAAGACGTTCGTACTTGTGCGAAGGGCATGCGGGAAAACGTGGGGGCTGACCCCCAAAACAGTTTCCTGGCTATACATGACAATAGTTTGCCCTGGGATCACACATGGCGCTGTTGTCTGGTGGAATAAAACGGAGCAGGTGACTGTAACCAAGGCCCTGGAAACCATCCAAAGGATGGCCTGTTTGGCAATTACTGGGGCCATTGGGACAGCACCTACAGCTGGGATGGAGACACTTCTCGATCTCCCCCCGCTGGACATCTGGGTGACCCCTGTGGCAATTGGGACGGCATACCGCCTCCAATGTTACCGAGACTGGCGCCCCTCCAGGGGGAAGGGGCACGCAACGGTTCTGGACAGGGTAAGGGAGTGCCCTTTAGTGCACATGCCCTCTGACTCTGTCAAGAGGAAACCTCTAACTGGGAGGTGATTCAATGTGGTCATCCCAGGGAGAGGAGTCTGGACCCAGGGACCCCAGGGGGTGCTGCCAGGGGATCTGGTATGGTACACGAATGGGTCCAAGATGGGAAACGGATCCGGCCTGGGGGTGTACGGCCCGGCGCCAGAATGGGAGCTCTCGCTCTCCCTTGGTAGCTGGGTCACAGTATACCAGGCTAAGCTGCTCGCAATAAAGGAATGTGCTGAGGAGAACATGAGGAGGGCCTACCGAGGTAGGCGGATCCACATCTTCTCTGACAGCCAAGCAGCACTCAAGGCCTTAATGGGATCGAGCTCTGACTCGAGGCTGGCGCTTGAGTGCTGGGAAGCCCTCCAACTGCTGAGTGAAACGAACAGGGTTGTCCTCACATGGGTCCCGGGCCACTCATTGGTTAAGGGTAACGACCGAGCTGACGCTCTGGCTAGGCGTGGGTCGGGGACTGCCTTTACGGGACCTGAAAAATGCCTAGGAATCTCCCGCACCATACTATCGGGATGGGTGGCAAACTGGGTTCGCTCCCAGCACCAGAAGCGCTGGGAGCGGACGCCGCGGCAAGAGCACGGTCATATTATGATGACTGGTCCTAACAAAGGTAGGGCCACGAGATGCCTAAACCTTAATAGAGCTTCCCTGAGACTCACTGTTGGCTTATTTACAGGACACGGGGACTTCAGGAGGCATCTCTGCAGGATAGGGGTGCGCAATGGTACCCCTGACTGCAGATTCTGTGGCGAGGACGAGGAGACACCGCATCCTCGCAAATATCTACAAGCGAGCAAAGTGAGCGAGTGGTCAATTTTGATTGAATTATACAATTATATGAGGGGTTACAAAGTGAGGTACCATTGAATTTTGTTTTGGGGCTGTGCCAAGAGTTAACAGAAAAAAAAACTACAGAAAACGTGCCGATTCAAAACTCCAGGTAAATATGTTGTTGTTAGATACACTATCCTGAAGGAAAATCACCTAGATATGCAAAAACTGAATTATACCCTGGTCCGCATGGTAATTAGGGGCAACAGTAATTGGGCATAGAACGGGAACAAAACCGTAAATGAGGAACTACCGATTAGACGATATCAACTTATCAATTATCGTTTCATGTCAAGTTGAACCGCAATATCAGGGCTCATGAACAGTTCTTGAGGCACATTCAACTAAGAAAGTTCAACAGCGTCATGACCGCATCCACCGTTGATCATATCATATTCGGTGCCCTGGTTCTGGGATCAGGAGTGATCGGTATTTATTTCGGATGGTACAAGAAGAGTAAATCCATAAAGGAATATATTATGGGAGATCAGGCATCACTGTTCCCCGTCGTCACTTCCATCATCGTGACGTAAGTATCAGCAATATTTTACTCATGTACATCATCAAAACAGATCATTCAAAGATGATGGATTTGAGGTAGGCTTTACATGTGGGGAGAGAGGCACTATGAATGTCAAGGTCAAGTAAAGTAGTTGGCTGGTAAGTAAAGTAGGTAGTTGAAAACTCCGCCAAAGCCGGTCCCAAGCCCGGTTGAGATAGGAGGAGGGGCACAATCCAAGGTGGAATAGCATATGCCGAGGGATGCGTGGCCAGGGGGGTGCCTGGTCGTTAATATGCAGACTCTGGGAACCGGACGACACCCAGTTTTAGTATAGCCTTCCCTAAAAACAAAAAACAGGGGGCTCCGTGGGGGTGGATGGGGGGAGGGGAGTGATCGCCACAGGCAGGCTTCGCCGACTGGGCCTTTGTGCTCAGAAGGCGACCTCCAGGTGGGGGCACCCCTCTCACCCGCTGCTCCTCCGGAGTACCCGGCGGAGGTTTCCCCGCCGCATCCGCCAGGGCCTCTGAGCTCTGAGGGATGTGGCATGGAAGCGAATGCTGAGGCTGGGAGCCATAGTGATCCCAGTGCTCCGGAGCAGCCGGGGTCTGGGAGCCTTTGTGATCCCTTGAACCCGGTTGCCCCTGAGCAGGAGGACATTGCGGACCTGATCCAGAAGATCAAGGTCAAGGGCCAATCGGGAGCCCAATGCAGGAAAGAAAAAAGGAAGAAACTTGAGGCTCAGGGGCTCCAATACAGGAGACCCGCACGTAAGAACCGACCGACTGCACAGACCGGTCTGAAGGAGGGAGGTGTCACTGGTCGGGTGAATGAGGGAGCGGGTCCCAGTGGGAACCAACCCCATCGCCCGCTAGAGCACCCTCAGGAAACCCCCAAAACAGGTAGACCGGTTGAGTCGGCGGGGACTACCCCCGATAAACCTCCCCAAAAGAGGCAGCGGCAAGAGGGGGACCCACGGGTACCCTTCAGCGCAGTGACCTCGGGGGGAAAAGTGGCCTCTGTCAAGAGGAAACCTCTAACTGGAAGGAGATTCAACGTGGTCACCCCAGGGAGAGGAGTCTGGACCCAGGGAGCTCTGGCTAGGCGTGGTTCGGGGACTGCCTTTACGGGACCTGAACCATGCCTAGGAATCTCCCACACCCTGCTATCGGGATGGGTGGCAAACTGGGTTCGCTCCCAGCACCAGAGGCGCTGGGAGCGGACGCCGCGGCAAGAGCACGGTCATATTATGATGACTGGTCCTAACAAAGGTAGGGCTACGAGATGCCTAAACCTTAATAGAGCTTCCCTGAGACTCACCGTTGGCTTATTTACAGGACACGAGGACTTCAGGAGGCATCTCTGCAGAATTGGGGTGCGCAATGGTACCCCTGACTGCAGACTCTGTGGCGAGAACGAGGAGACAGCGTCTCACATCGTCTTCAATTGTCCTGCCCTGGAACACAGGCGTTTCAGAACCTTCGGGACTTTGGACCGAGGGGACTTCCTCAACCAGGAGAACCTGGTCGGAGCTCTGCTGGACCTAGTTGGGAACACGGAGCTTCGGCCTAGATGAGCTCCGATGGTTAGCACAATGGGCCACTAGGTCTAGGTGCGGGGGGCGGGCACGATGATGGACGTCCCCTCTACCCCTGTGTAATTAATCTAATCTAATCTGAAAGTAGTTGAAGCTTCGTTGCATTCTGAGCACCGGGGGATTGTGAGAAGGGAATTTTTGGGTGTATGGGGGCTGACGACGTTCCTGGGACTGATATTGGAGGTACCTGAGGTTGAAGAGAGCTAAGAGGGGAGGACAGTCGATCTTGTTCTTCAATATCTTCGCCGAAAATACCGCATCCAACCAGTGGCGCCTGGACGCCCATGATGCCACCCCACTCGCCTCCCTCCGAAAGGAGGAGCCAAGGGCACCCTCCGGAAAACCCATTCTGTAAGCCGGTAACCACAAGAACGCGTTTTTTCCCTCTCCAACTGGACAAGCGCGACGGCGTGGAAAGGAACCAAACAGGAGCAGCGTACTCCAAAATAAGACGAATAAACCATGATAATAGCAAAGTCATCATTGAAATCGGAGGTATTGCCTTTCAAAAATCCCAGAAGAGAAGGAAACTGGGACACATTTTGCGAGATTCAGGGATGAACCGTTATTGATGCTACAATTAGAGAACCAGTCAAGGCCCTCCTAGAGCAACCTGCAATCCTCTTAACAAGATTCCTCCAGGAACACCTTAACGTTATCAGTGAAAATCAAGGTTTTGACCCCATTGTTGAAGAGTGAGCTGAGGTCATTCACAAAAATCAAGAATAGCCCAATCGGGAACCCTGATGGCACCCTGAAGTCACTGCGAAACGCAGCTCTCCAGCCTAACGATGAGCTGACGATCGGTCAAGTAGCTCGCGATTCAGTTGAGAACATATCCATGGAAGCCAAATGAATTTAACTTGGACAGGAGGAAGACGTGGGGCAGCCAATTAAAACACTGAGAAATGTATACAGCATCCACCCTGTAACCACGATCAAGTCTACCGATTATGTAGTTTCCGTAGAGCGTAGGGTTTTCGTCACTCCTACATTGATTTAAAACGACTCGAACCCTACGGGTGGCCAAAATGATTACTGCCAGTCTTTTGGAGACAGAGTGCCTGGCAAGGAGCTCACTGCCAGACACTGCTCGTGATACCTAAGAAACTAACGCTTGTAAACAATATTTGACTCCATTGTTACTCTAGTCTTTTTGTCTGTGCAGATTTACGACACCCAAAGCTATGATAGCTGATCCCACTGACGTGGCAATGTTTGATACTCAGCTGATCTTTGGAGTTACTATTGGATTCTTGGTCGGAGGACTCGTCTACATGGTTTTCTTCCTGCCAATTCATCAAAACATGACTGGACGATCTCTGCTTGAGGTGAATTTTCCTGATTCTTGGAAAATTGAGAATCAAGCAAACTCACTTAAGAGTTTTATGTACATCTTATCATTTTATCGTTTTCATGTGAGAAATAGTATTTTGAGAAGAGGCATAATAAAGAAGTGCGCATAGCAGCAGCAGTTGTAGCTGTGATGAAAAATGTAAGTTTTCTACCTTTTCTTATTTCATAGTAATCCAATATCAATCGCGAACAACTCATTCAATTATTAAAAATAACTAAATGTTCGGTTCTCGTATCTTTTTAAAGTTATGCATTTTCTAATTGCTACGTAACTAGTAACTACTTTAACTAGTAGCATATTATTCTGTCAATGATATCACCGACCGTACAACAAATTAGTTACTAGTTTCGTAGCATGAAAGAACTTATATATTATAAACTTTCACACATATATATACTTTTTATATATTATATAAGATGTTCTTTCATTGATTGGAAAAAGTAGTTACATTCCATATAAATCACGATCACTTCTTTCAGATATTGAATCTTCCAATAAGGATATTTCTACCAGCGATAGTTATAGAGAGAAGTAAGTGTGGTTGGACCAATCGGATTGAACTACGTTGGTCTTTTTGATTCTTCATACTTTCAAATATTCTATGATGTTTCAGTGTTGGGATTGAACCTGTCATATTCCGCACCCTGCCTCATCCTTGTGTGCTTGTTTTACACGAGCCTGGTGAGTGAAGGATCAATTGCCCAGTTAGCCGCTTCCACATACCATGAAACGCTTCATTGTACTCAAGTTACTTGTGTCTAGTACACATTAAAACATTGCGAGTGGATTTAAAGTAGATCTCTTTTGTGTGGGAGTTGGTATTTTCGAGATCGTCAAAATAGGCATGTACATAACTCACTTGAAGAAAAGGGAGATGAATCATTTTCATTTCATTAATGAAACATCCATTTTCAAAGTACTCTTCTTGAACATGGATTCTTTAGCATAAATATTTTAATCCATAAGTCCATTCGAGTGAAAAATGTACAATGAATGTGCTCGTCAGGTGGTTTGTTGGTGTTTTTCCTCAAGATGGCCGTTAGTTAAATTTGCTTTTTGTTCCAAGAAGAAAATAAATTATTTGCTCGTTACACAAGGTGTACGTTACATCTTTTTGAAAGTAATTCTAAATTCTCGTAATTCTGTTCCATGAAACAATCAGTCTGACCATTTATTGTAGATACTCATCTATGACACCGCCATATCAACGACCGTCATTGTCATCACATGCAAATAAACTGTATAGGAACCAAAGTCAGCACCAAATCTTCTAGGGTGGTCTGAAAGCGGTTTTATGGACGGACACCCTACAATATGGTTTCTTCTTGGTCTCAGCGATCGTGTGCATGATCGTTGGTCTCATACAGGCTGGGGGATTCACGAGTGTGTGGAACGCATCCCTTGAAGGAGACAGAATTCGATTTTTCGAGTGAGTGCTACCATGTTTTTTCTTTCCACAATCACGCATAATTTCAATCCCGCAATTGAAACGTCTGGCTTCCTGTATTTCAGCATGGGAAGTAGCTTTTTCTACGACAGATCAAATTTCTGGGGTTCGATAATACTTGGGACGATGTATTCTTTGTCCGTGGCAGTGACAGAGCAGTCGTTTTACCAACGACTCTATTGCGTCAGGGAGCTGGATAGATCTTACTAGTAAGAACTGAGTTTGTACGTGCATGGTAATGGTATTTCACGTCCCAAGAATAAACTTTGGATTGATTGTTATGAGTACCAAGGGTACTTATGGGGTACTTGTGGTGATACAGTATGCATAATTACGAACATTTTGCCTTTCAAGTGTTTCAATCGTATCTTTCGTATTACTATGCGTCTCTCGACTTCCTGGAATAATAACTGGCCTCACTATCTACACTTATTTCAAAAACTGCCATCCACTCCTAACAAAAGTAAGAAATAAGGCGAATCCTAACAATCAACCTCATCGCAATCCTCAGTTGACGAAAAAGATTATAAACCGAGTTTTATCACTTTTTTCAGGAAATATCGAAACCGGACGAGATTGTAATAGAATTCGTACAACGAGTTTCCGACGTCGTACCCGGGCTTTTGGGGATATTCAGCGCTGGTATTGTAGCGGCTTCACTCAGGTGAGTTTGTGTTACATAGCCGAACTGACATTTCCTGAAACACCGAATCCATGACAATCTGATGGAGAAAATTCTTTTTAAAGTACTGTATCGAGTGTTCTCAACTCAAGCGCCTGTTCTATCCATGATGATATCTTGCTACGACTTTGGTCTGGTGCGTTTTCAAGAAAAGCAAGTTTCATTATCATGCAGTGTACCATTTACATTATGGGAATCATTGGTTTGGCGTTAGTCCCATTGGCCGAAAACATCAAGTCATTGAATCAGGTTGGTGTATGTATCGAATTGTGGATGAAATATACCAAGACGTCAAAAGGCATAAAAGGGCATGATGTAACCATCTTTAATTTTTTTATTTTAAGGTTATAATGACTGTGACCGGCGTGACAACTGGTGCAAGCCTAGGAGTGTTCATTACAGGCATGATCAACCCATGGGTGAATAGTAAAGTATGTAAAATATTCATCTGAATTATCATTATCTGGGGGTACTACTGGTGAGCATGACGACTGTAACAAAGAATGAAAAAATGCAGAGGTCACTGTTGATTATTTCATTTTAGTTCATCCTTTAGAATATTGCCTTCCTTGACTGCACTCTTCTGGAGGGAGAGGAAAGTAGCCTGCTCTGGAAGGCAATGGAGTTAATTTAACTCTGTTGTGTTGGTAGCCTTGGCCAATGGCTGCCAAGCTTTGTTGTATCTATTGTTTGTGCATTGTTGAGCTTTTTGTTTTGTTCTACAACATTCCTAATTTTGAACTCCAAAACCTATTGTGAATATCATCACAAACCCCCTGCTGATCTCAGGACAACCAATCAATCCAAAACCAGCATTTGCGAGAGTCAAGCCTGCAAGGAGTCAAGCCCGAGAAATAGTTCACAATGTTTACCAGTATTTTATGAGGAAGAAGGCAGAGGATAATACCAATTATAATGGTCGCGAGGAGATTACTGAAGCAACGGGCGTCTTGGCTAAAACAGTCAGAACCATCATGAAGGATGCTGGAGGCATGGTATCATTGTGAGCTGATCAACTCGCAAAGCGGTCAGTTGGCCCCTTGCTGACCCAAGAAGAAATACCTATGGAGGAAAGCTAGTCTGCGAATTCTCAACAGTAAAGTGGGTGAATGTGTGCGGACATGTGATGAATATTGAGGCTGACTACAGTAAGAATGATCATCTATCAGAATTCGAAATTGACAATATCATAATACACCTTGGTCAGGCCTCATCGGTTCAGAAGACGACTTGGATTTTTTGGATAATTTGTCAGGAGGTGAATGCGAACAAATGTTATGACAGTATGTCTATAATATTACCTATACTTACATGATCTATGAAATAAATTGCACAATTTTTCTTTCCTTTGAAATCTCTACACCAACAAAGCCCCCAGTTTGAGATTACGAATGTTGGGGGAAGAACATCCAGTGAAAATCTCGAAAATCCACTTTTCGAAATACACATTTTGATTTGGTCTGATCGGGATGAAATGTTTTGAGGATCAACTAAAGCCGGAAACGGGTCCCAGACCCGAATTTCAGATTCAAGGAATAACCATGGGGGACCAACCAAAATGGGAATTTTGTGTTACAATTGCAGACATTGACACAATTGACTGCTCCTCCAGAAGAGTGCAGTCAAGGATGGCAATATTCCAATGGACGAACATGTTGGCCATGGTCCATGATTACTCCTCATCTTTTCAAAATAAAGGGTATGCTGGCTGGAGTGGTGGCAGCCGTAGCATCACCTGGGTGGCTGATATACGAGAATAGTCGTCTGGTGTCAGAGCATAAGTTCCTATATGCGTTCAAGCTCATTTCGACCAGTGGCTGCAATAACACGCGAGTTGGTGGATATCTGATCGAGTGAGTACCCAATCAGCTGATTAAGAAAACCTATCACAAAAGATATGTACCTCTAATTAAAGCTCCTAATCCCTGCACAATGAAACAAATGATAAGGCAATTCCACAGGGCAACAACACAAGGTTTCAGAGGCTACCGTCCACGAGTGATCCTGAACAATGAAGACCCACTTAGTTCAGTTGGTGCGATATCATTCACATGGTACATGGCCATAAGCTTTGCCTCTTCATTGATGTTCAGCACCATCGTGAGTATGTGCACGGGAGTTGAAGACCTCTGCAAAGTGGACCCAGCACTCGTCTGCCCGCAATTGCATTGGCTCCTTCCCAAAGAGTCTCGCGAAAGGTGGCGAAAACGCGAAGAGACAAATGAACTACAACCCCTCAGAAAAGAGGAGCAGACGCCTGATGAAAAATCATGAGTACCGAATGTTGAATGAATTAGTACTGTCTATAGATGAGCGCCCGTTTTGTTCAAATTAGTCCTTCTTACTCAAAATTGAGAGTGAATATAAGTGTGGATATTTACCCCTGAAAAAAGGAAAAGCTGCTGTAACCACTAAGCGATTATCATTTTTAAAAAAACCGTCTTTGGAGGAAATATAATTCTATGTCACCAGATTATGAATAGAACAGTCCGGTGTCCGGTATATTAGTCTGATATTAATAATGATTTTGAACCATAATCCATTTGAATCAAATACATTTTAAATGAAAATTCTTGTTAGAAAATATTATTTCTTCATTAAATATGAAGAAAGTTTCTTTTAAAAAGATAGTGGTGTGTAGGGGGATTTCCTTGTAAATTAAATTGCGTTGTTTGCAAGCTCCCCTGTGTTGTCATTTTCCAACTTGGTCCGGGGCGCAAACAGTGCTCAGAATGATCAGAAAAAATGATATTTAAATAAGTCAAATTTCTCGATACTGTCGTATACCATCAACAGATTTGATCGATCAAAGTCATAACAAAATCCTGGGTAACTAGTATGCTTCGGAATCTTGCGTGAAATTTGCGAGTGCGTAAATGCCAAACATCGTTTGAAGACCGCTAAATGTTTTATTTCACACAAGCAGCAACCACTACCTCACAAATGTTTATAATATCTTTACTCCACTTATCCGTCGAGTATCTATCAGCGTACGGTTGTGGGGAAATCCAGCCGCCCTTGGGCGCACGGAAAAAATCGGCATACATAGGAAAACTGATCACTTAGGCTTTGATGAACTTAAACATCTGGACGGAAGGATGTGGTAGATATTTTATGAGCGGCAGTTGCAATGTATTGAGTGACCGTGTTGCGGATTTGTTTACGTTCGTCGTTTACCGAAGGAAGGCTCTCTGGAAGAGAAAAAGTCCCGAAAACCGGACGTGAGCCAGGTATTTCGACTCCTCCGTCTGTTGGCTCGTGTAGGGAGGAAACCATTGTTGGGAATTATCGGAGCCGTAAATGAAGCCCATTGGTGGGGGATGAGCAGTAGAGGCTATAACACTAGGGTGGAAAAATGCCTATAAAAAGGGATGCGAGGTCAAGTATACGTATGTGCGATGGGGAGCTCAGCAGGAACGCGATGTTAATGGTTTATGATGGAAATAATGAGGTTTTAAAGCTTGTGTTAGATGGAAGATTGGTCGGTGGCGGCTGGGCGTGAGTGGCACCGCCCTCGATCTCGAAAGCTTGTGGGACACTCAGGATCGACTTCCCTTTAATGATTACCGACTGGTAGCGATGGATACGGATACTGACCTGGGACCTGATCTTAGTCCGATGTTGCGATTCGTTCACACGTTCTTCCACTCAACATCACACCTTTCATTTAATTCATTTCATCCCAGATCACTTCAGGTCCCTTTTCGACACCTTCCGTTTAAGCGCATTAACCCATCGCATTTAATCGGCTAAGATCTCTCTCACGCGTGGGCACGTTCATCACGGCGGTGGACGGCCGGGAATTTAAACCCCATTTTATCCACCCAGACGCTGATTTTTAGATTAATGTAGCGGTTGGTTATTCCTTGATTAAGCAACCTATGTAATCTTGGCCAAGGTCATAGGGGGTCAAACTCTCAGATTGGCCCCAAAATATGTTTGCATACGTGATGTCTTGACCAAAAGCGAGTTCTTTCACAGGGCTTGGTTATTCCTCGAACCAAGGGCATGGAGGAAATGGGGGAGAACAGTGAGTGTGTAGCGAACTCATTTCACTTGATTCACCGTCCAATGTTTAGTGTAAAATGATATCCTACACGCTTAGATACCAGAAATCTCGAAATCCCACTTGAAATAGGTAGATTTGAAATAGGTAGATAGTTACCCATTTTTTAACTCATCACCTATTCTGGTAGGCACCAATCGTCTTGGGACCCGTCCCATTGGATTAAGAGTCAAAAATTGTCAAAAATGATACCCCACGCCGAAAATCTCAAAAATACATTTTGATCAGGAAAAAATCAGAAAATATTGTCCTTTAATCGTAGCATCTTTCGGGGATTGGTTATTCTTTGGAAAATGGGGAAACAGTGAGTGTGGAGTGCCCCGGATTCATTCCAATTGATTCAGCGTCCAACATAGGGAACATAGCGGGTACCAGAGTAAAACGCTGCAAATTCTTACATACGGGTTGGTTATTCCTTGGACCAGGCGCAAGGAGACTCATTTCTTCAACATGGGGGAAATGGGGAAAACAAGGGATGCGGCGGGTCCCGGACCCAATCCAATCGATTCAGCATCCAAAATCTTGTAGAAAATGATACCCCACACGCCCAGGTACCAGAAATCCCGAAAACACATATTCAATATAGGTAATAGATACCCAATTTGACCCATAACTTCTTCTAGTGGGTGCCAATCGTTCTGCGAACCATTTCATTGAATTCAGCGTCCAAAATTTAGTGGAAAATGATACCCCAAAACCGCCTAAAACGCCCAAAATCTGGAAAATCCATTTTTCAAAAAACACATTTTGACCCCTACCCCGCCCAAATTTGGTCCGATCGGGCTGAAAAGTTTGGAGGACCGTCCTAGGCCGGGAACAGACCCCTGACCCAAAGTTCAGATTTTTAGAAAATTGTCTACTACCTAAAACGGCGCGGACGGCGTACGGCGGATGGATATTGACACTTTTTGATCTAGACACCTTGAAACGTCCAGAAAAAAATTTTGTGCCGAATCGGAGAGGTTGACCTTTTGCATGAAAACATAGGTTGATTATTCAAGGAATAACCAACCAAAACTAGTAAATCTCAACTAAGGCTTGAACGGAGACCAACTCGCATTTGTGATTTCTCGGAAAAATTCCATCGTAGGTGTTGATGTGCATATTATCACTGTGTAATTAACCAGTTTCCCTTTGACATATTTGTAAAAAAAAATTTAAAAAAAAAAGTATTACATTCACATGAATTGGGCGACAAAAAATGAATATCAGGGTAATAATTATTGACATGCTTTCAAATCATCATTGATCATTACAAGGCGGTTCATATTCCGTAGTTACCTACATCTTGTTTTAGAAGCAATTTTCTACGAACCCAACATTGGTTGGGTGTCTACAATGATATTAGGTTGGTAAGAAGACAAGTTACGAATAAAAGTTGTACACCTTTAATTGACGGTAGTGTATAGGAAAATCATGTTAGACTACCAGATGAGGAAAACGATTCGCTGAGAAATAATAGCGGGGAGGAATGCGAGTGGCCTCAGCATGAAAGAAGGTTGGTTGTATGTAATCCTTAGTCCAATTTACTTCTAGAATTTATTTTTTTCTTGAGGAAGAGTTTGAACTTTTTTGAAAAATTCTCTTCTGTAAATTGAATATAACGACGACGACGACATAAATCCTTGTAAGGGAAAGACAGCCTCATCATCATCACAATTTGGGAGACATAAAGCTCGTGCACATAATAATTATTTGCACTGTAGTTAGTAAACGTAGTAGCAGGCTTGAGAAAATGCTACAGCGATAAATATTCATAGGTGGCTTACGTGGAAAAAATGTGTCTTGCACAATGGCAAAGTTCCGAAAGAACCGCTTGAAGGCAGATGTGCGAAAGTGTCAACAGTGATATTAATCAAACTGGATTTGAGGAAAGATGGGTTGCCAAGTAGTGAAGTGAAGGAACAGAGACGCGGAGGCTACCGTAATCAGTGTGATTTACTGAGAATTTTAACGGTGACACAACTAGCCTCATTCACGCCCCTGATCTCAGTATCGCACTGTAATTTCAGCAACGCCTCTTCACTCTGTAGAAATACTATAGAACGCAAAGGCCACGAAATAATGTTTTTTCATGTGATTTGCAAGCTTGATATCCATCGATCAGCTGTTTTGAGACAAAACGTTCGATACCCAGAAGATCAGCTCTCCACTATAAGGGCCTTAAAAATTTGGCCATTTCAAAGCGGTTAAAAGCAACTCCAAAAATGGTTTTAGCCAATGAATAACACCTGAGGTTATGTTATGAACGGTAGAGGCAAATTAGAGGGTAGGCAGATTTTATACACGCTCTCAGCAATCAGCTCAGGGTCCAATAGAGGCAGCTAACTAGCGGAGGTTACTGAAGATCCTGAAAGTAGAAATATTACAAATCACGTAAAGAGGCGCGTCACAAGGCGGTCATCACGGGCCGCTCTCCATACCCCGGGCAATGGGACGAATGTATTTCAAGGTTCTTCAGTCAATAACACAGAAAATGAGAGGCTCCAATGAACGGTAGACGTAGGCCGTCTGAAGGATTTGTTGCTTCATTAGAGGGGTAAAACGACAGTCAGAACGATCAGCTCTAGTAAGTGATTATCGAGAGCCGAATGCAGTAGCATCATGGCGACTCCCGGATTGATGACTGCAAATAATGCTTGCATAAAAAGAGTTTGAACATGAACACATACACATTCGTATTTCTGATTAAACATTTCAGGCCTCAACTCTTTAAAACGTGTGATCGAAGATAAATAAATGAATAAAGACTAATACAAGTACAGTAAAAGACTAAAACAGTCGACTTATCATGAATCTGCTGCTCATTATAAATAAATTACAACCACTGCAAATTCATTCACAGGGGTTGGTTATTCCTCGAAAAAGGAGCATGGAGACCCATTCCAATCGATTCAACATCTAAAATGATACCTCACATGGAAAATAGAAAATGAAACCTCACACGCCTAGCTGCCAGAAACTCAGTAACACACATTCGAAATAGGTAGATAGATACCCATTGTGACCAGTAAACTCATCCGGTGGGCGTCATTCATTCTGGGACCCGTCTCATTGGATTCAGTCGAAAATTTAGTTGAAAATGATACTCCAGACGCCTAGATTGCCGAGAATCCCAATAATCCATTGCCCAAAGTACACATTGGTGAACGTTCAGGAACGGCTACTTAAAAACTTCCCTTTGTTTCCAGACAAATGCCGCCAAAAATCCACTGCTGAGAAAGCAGTGGCCAGTATGGTTTTCACGACGCAAGAACAGGGATTTATCTATTTCGGCAGTCAAACTGGCTCCACCGTCATAAAATCAAATTTGGGCACATGCCGGGAGGCCATGGAGGCCCGTGCTTGGTGCCCAGGGTTGAGAGTTTCTATGACTTCACCAACCTAACTGCGCAGCACATGCTTGCACTTGAGGAATACCACCCTTCTCAGGAGAACCTCATGAGCCACACATGATGTCCTTCAGGTAGACATGGTAACCATTTCCAAGCGCCTCTCTGGAAAGTTTTAGGACGATCATTCATTCTTTGGGAGTTCCTGAAGTAATTTAATGCGAGTTAGTGGGTCCAGGACAAGCTTCTTTTTTCCCCCAAAGTGAGTTATTTTCATGACATAAGGAGCTAAATAAATGGTCTGTTATTAGGTATTCATCCCATGAATGTTCCACAAAGTTTTGTGTAGCCAGGCTGAAACACGCCAAACAGCACGAAGAAGCTTTATCGCACCGGACACTGTAAGGTGAGTTCCCGGCTCGTAAACCATAGTGAATCAAACAACGGCTAGAAAAACAAACAGCTCGATTGAGAACAAAATTTCTGGTCATTAATCGTGGAAGGCTCAACCTCGTAAAAACGGGCAATCCATCAGTAACCAAAGCGACGTAACGTCTACGTGATTCGAATGATGATGGCGTCCGATCGCGCTTCTGGCTTCGCCGTATTTCTATTACCCATAACTGATAATGGAGGCTGACAAACTGAATCCATCAAATGAACTGACGAACCGATTTTCAATACTAATCTTCCTTCATTTAATTTTTGATGAGTTAGGTTTGGCGAACTGCCTAAGGAATTCAACAAGAGGAGCGGAATAAATTATACTCGTCGAAACTACGTAAATATTAAAAACTCAGCCCAAAACGAGGGGATAAATACTACCCGGTGGACTACCTCTAATATTTGTCCATCCGTACATTGGACAAATCAATAAGCGAAATGAAAGATCAACCACTTCAATATAAAATAATACGCCCACAAGGGACAAAAGCCTCTTTTTCATAGAAATACACCCGTGAGGTGGACTTTGGTGAAGTAGCAACAACTTCGAGGGCCCACCACTTAGACGTGAAACCTCAGGTCACTACATCATCACTATTTCTGATTTTAACAAACTTTTCGAAAGGTATTTTATACATAAAATAGGTCATCTAAACAACTCTGTTGTTGATCTTTTAACTCGTACTGGTGACGGGTGAACTCAAGTAACAAGGCCGGCGCAGGATAAAACTTTATATTGCGAAAAACAATGAAACTCAGCGAGAGCAACGCGGCAGGAAAAAATTCATAGGACAAGCGAAGAGGTTATTTTTTTGTCCGAGTCGATTGGTACACTATCGATATGCGTTATCACACGCATATCGATTCCTAGCACAATCGATGTACGTATCAAATAAATCAAGACACCGCATACGATTACTACGAACTGCCACAATCTCATTTGAATAAAACCACTCATTAAACTGGATAATAATTCTGAATTGAAGAGACTAATACAACTCAGGGGGGAGGGGAATCGTATTTGCCGTCTGATATAGTGCGAACACACAAGGTGCCTTCAAAAGCTTAGAGGCTATTTTGACCAGAGCACTGGTCAGGACACGCAAAGTAGTTGTAAAAGACTCAGAGAGAAACCCGTACAAGAAGTAGCAATTAAAACATGAAAATGCAACTCTTCTCATACGTTTTCAGACTCAAGAAACATTAGCTCACGCAACAACAAAGGGCTGAATTATGAGTGCCTCAGATGTGAACCTTTTTCAATCGTGATATAAATAAAAACAAATCGTTTGTTCTAAATCGATTTATAATCAATTGAATAAGACAATCAAACAAGGAGTGTACAACATGATGTAAGGATTGATAGCCATCGAAAGAGCTAAATATAGCCCTAAACTGCTCCAAATAAATCCTATTTTCGTCCGAGTAAAGTGATTCGGACCAGGAAGTGAGCAGTGCGGTTGATCTTGCTCATGTTCCCACCTGAAAACTAAGCAGGTATTTTCTATGTAAGACGAGAAAGTGCAGCGGAGGGTGAAAACATTTACGAGTTGAGAGAATAATGGCAACAGAGAACCTGGCGTCTGATGTAAATTAGTCGGACATAATATAACCAATTGCGAGCTTCGTTTCATCCCCTGCCCCAAGCTCGGGGTTTGATGGACGTTTCGTGAGCTTCTCATTATAATGGAACGAGATTCTCAACCCCCCCCCCCCCTTCCCCCAGGGCACTTCGTATTCTTGTTCGGAGATGAGAGCGAGCCAAGAGATGGCACTAATACACAAATCGACAGAGTCCATTCGTTTGAGTTGTAGTGATACATTTAAGCCTAAGCTATGTCGTTAAGTCAGTTTGAGTGACGTATATGGTACTCCCACCCTCTGAACGAGCTTCAAAACCGACATCCATTGTCAAATTAGTTGAGGTCAGATTAATTGGTCCCAATTCACGATGGATATATGATAGTAGTTTTTTTGTTTCTTGTTTTTTTTTTTTTTTTAGTTGCAATACATCAATCGGATTTTAGATAATCAAGCGAATGAGCATAGCAGGAGTAGCTATGTTATGCTGATAGTATAAGCGTCTGTTCTTCTTAAATTTAACCCCACGCTAGTGCATCTCTTTTTCCTGAAAATTACAAATCCTCATGACCACAAATCTTTTCTTCATTATTTGAGAACAATATCACTATCAAAGATCTTTGTTCTCACATGCTTCTTACCCCACTTTTTTGAGAGCCATTTTCACCAAAAAGTTTACAACACACACACAGACAAAATGTAATTCTCTCAACTAATGGTACTCATTCGTCAGACATCCTTGAACTCACGACCACGGTGGCAATTTTTTGGACAGGGGCGAGTTCACCATCGGGAATTCGATTTTCCTTCATCATCCATTAACTTATCGCACATTTTTAAGCGCGTTCAACAACTATAGATTGCTACTCCTGCGGTCCAGATCCTCATTATTCTTATCGCCATCTCCCAGCCTGCCTAATCAGGGTTTAATACCTAATCAACGGTGCCTTCCGCATGAACCAGTTTATCGAGACCTACCTTCCCCAGAAGTCGTTCAACGTAGTTTAACCCAAACATATATAAACTGAGATCAAATCAGTTAAAGAGATTCAGAACTTCAAACAGAGTTGAAGTTTTGTTGAAGAAATTTACACTAAAATGCCCGCAACTTGCCCAACATTGAGATAAAATTAAGTCTGAAGAGAATTTTAGAGATTTTTATTGAAGCAACGTTCAATTTACAAAAAAATCTTGGAAATTACAGTTTTATTTACAATCATCCCTGGTTGCTCTCAGAATCGGGTTTCATGATGCATTGTCCTATCTCTTTTTATGAGTTTTTCACAAAAGAATCATAAAACTGGAAAAGAGGAAGCAGAATAATGTACATAGGAAATAAGTTATAGAATAATTTTTTATTCCTAATACTTGGGGTTGCACGTAAACAATGTTCAGTGGTATTTCAACTACTACCTATTAAGCACAAGATTTCACATTTCACAGCAGGTTAAGGAGATATTTTTCACATAACAAAGTAGGTATCGAGAGGAGGCAAACTCTCGATATTTTCCAAAATATTCGAGAGACTTCTTCTGCCTAAGCTGATGCCATTTTTCGAAACGGTCATCCCTAATTTTCAGTTCGGTTTCCGACATATGCACTCATGCCAACAGCAGCTACATCGCGTGACCGAAGAAATCCTTGACGCCTTTGAAAAACGCGAAATATGCATTGGCTTGTTTCTCGACACGGAAAAGGCATTTGACAGGGTATGGCATCCTGGACTGCTGTACAAGATAAAACCCCTCGTCCCTGACACCTACTACCGCATAGTGCAGTCATTCTTGGCAGAGCGGACTTTCCACGTTAAATGCGACCATGCCAAGTCGCTAAGTAAAAGCGCTTCAGCTTCAGTTCCGCAAGGCAGCGTATGGGGACCAATCGCCTACTTGATTTACGTCTCGGACGTTCCAGCTTCATCAGAAACTGTCACAGCAATGTTTGCGGATGATCAATGTATTCTATCCCGGGATAAAGACGGAGTAAAGGCCTCTGAAAAATTGCAACATCACGTGCAAAGCATAGAGTCATGGAACGTGAAATGGAAAACAAAAGTGAATCCCCAAAAATCAGCAGTGGTCCCATTTACCCTAAAACGAATATACTCGACCCGCCCGATCACTCTATGCCGTGAAGAAGTACCAAAGGTTGGGAACGTGCGTTACCTGGGGATAAATCTCCAGTCAAACCTCACTTTCAGTCACCACATTGGGGACCTAGTCAAGAGACTCAGGACTCGCATCAACATGATGAAACCTCTGATGGGGACAGCATCGCCACTGGACCTATCTATCAAACGTCTGCTCTACCTCGTATTAATCAGGCCCGTATGGTTATACGGATGCTCTATATGGGGTCTAGCCAGCAAAACCCAAATTAAAAGAATTCAGGTACAGCAGAACAGGGCCCTACGACTGATCGCACGCGCACCTTGGTACGTCAGCAATGCAACACTTCACCGGGACTTGGACATAACTGAAGTAATGGACTGCATCAGAACCAATTCTACCAGACTACACTCCAGCATTCACCCCCACCCAAATCAAGCCCTCGCAGCCTATTGGACATCCCTAGAACGCCGCCCCCAAGGATCAAGAAGACTCAAACGAAAACGTACAATAGACATCCTACCAACCATCAGTGACAGTGAATGAACTCGAGAACTCGTGTGCTATTCAAATTCGGAAGGACTGTTAATGGACAGTGACCTTCAATCAAGTTCCACGCAATCTCTGCAAAGGGTTGCATGTATCACTACCAACTGTCACAACAAAGAGTATTGTTATATACTAAAAGTTAAATTAATAATAAAAAAAAAAAAAAAAAAAAAAGTAGGTAGGTACTCAGCGTTATTTAGTGAGAAGGGGGGGGGGGGGGTGCACATTGTGTACAACCCTCAAGTCAAATTACTGGAAGTCACATCACATCAGGTATGCATCATTGATTAGAACCTTTCTAGGCGGCGCTGTGAGGTCATAATGACGTTGTCACTCATGAGGGAAAATTCGTCGAAATCCGAGCCAAACGAAGAGGTGAGGTGGGGAACGGGAGAATTTTTCAAGGACTAAGCAGCCATGTTTGCTCATGACCTAGATGTCTGGGCTGAAATTATATTTCTGAAGGGGGTTGACGGAACAGAGGTGGGGCTCCTACAAAAACGTCCCTGGGAGTCGACGGCCCTGGAGTAGGGACAAAAAAAAATCGGCTCTTTTTCATGGCGATTCTATGACGTCGTGTTTTTCCTTGTCTAGGAGTAAAATTACTGAATAAATTCGATTGTTGGTGATCGAAGAAATTGGCGGCAAAGAATGTTGTGCGGCAAGCAGTTAACGAGAAAAGGAATTCGAGTTAAGCTCATGGGAAATAACATGCATTTTTTTTTTTTTTTTTTTATATCATAAATATTACCAGACATAATCTGGTATAATAGTTTTTTTGTTCAATGCGTTATCATCTGCTTCTTTCTTTGGTGAACCCAAAACAAAAATAAACATGAACACTGCAGAACGAGCCATTGTGGCTACGAATTCACTTTCTCTGAGAATTTCCTGATCCACGTAAAGAATACAATTACATTAACGCCTCATGTAATACGTAAGGGAATACATGATTACATTGATATAACAAATATATTTACTCGGAAATCGGCAGTATCTACAGTAAGCATCAAATAAATAAACACCATGGAGATTCAAGAAAACTTTTCAGCACAAAACCGTCTGTATAAATACATAAATCCAACCTTTGAAAGTTCAACAGTCGTGGCGAAAAATTGTGTATAAGGATGAACCATGGACATTTGATATTTATCAATTTTTTTTTCATTCATCCTGAATTTTTAGACTGAAAATTGGTAACTAGTTTTCTCAGGAGGAAATCGATTAAAGAGAACCCGTTTTCACAGTTTTCTAGTTTATCAATCTGAAGCTGTGATGTGGTTATATTGAGTAAGAAGTTCATCTAGAACTGATTTCTAGATAAGCTGTCATGATATTGGCGAGGACTAGGCACGGTAGTTATCTCCTCGTGAATACGAATGTATACTTTGCAAATAACGTTGGTTAGTATATTTTATGAAGTTTACAACCTACGATGTTCGACCAAGACAACGACTGGATTGATTATGACATTAAATGAATAACAGGGGATGATAGTCAAGGACTAACCTTATTCAAAAAAGCGCGGCGGAAGGTTTCCTTCGTGTGCCTAGGTTCAGAGTCCAGAATATCGGCGCACTGCCGAAGGAGGCGGAGGCGGAGGCGGTCGCGGACACTCTCCTCTTCCATGGACGACATTTTGATTTGAGGTTTGAGAGCAACGACATGGTCAGCCGATTCAGCCGTGTGCAAACCGGACGGGGACGGCACGGGGTCGTCGGAACGGCCATACTTGTCCGGGTCGGCGCTCCAATTTTGAGTGATGTCTTTGAGAAGTCCGAGAGATTTCCTTCGCGTTTCCGGGCCACCCGGGGGCTCGATGTCCATTTTGGACGTTATCGATACTTCATCCGTCATGTTTCGGTTTTTGGTTCGATCGTTCGAATTGCGATCGGTATTTAGAGCATGACAGGAGGAAGGAGGGGTGATAAGAGGGTGTCGAAGATGTTCGGGTATTTGATAAGAGATCGAGTACGCGCGTGTGTACCTGATCAAGTTCCTCGGCTCAGACCTCAACTTGGACTGGAGGACGCGATCTCAAGAAGAGGGAGCGCGCACCCCCTGGAGGCTTGGCTTTCTACCTCCCCGTCCGGACAGCGGATAGAGGACCGAGTCGGCCAGTTCGGAAGGGGCGCCCTAGAGTTTGCACCGCAGACCGCAATCTGGCTTCCTCTAATTACCTTTTCCTGCCGCTAAACATCACCCTCCGACCTGCCCCTTGACACCCCGTGGATATTAGTCAGCCCAGGCGGAATAGACCGCAAACCCCTCGGTCGACTTGTCCTTCCTCTCAGTCCCCGTCCTTGCTGACGACTCGGACTAATGCCAGATGCAGTCACCTTCGTCCTCCAAAACTCACCATCCCTCCCCATTAACAGTCACTTCCAAATGAAAAATCCGAGAATATCTAAGTTTCATAGTCCCTGAGCAGGACTCACTGTAAATGTGAGGCTCCAGTTGTCCTTCGATTTTTTTTTTTTTTTAATTACAATTGCTGATTAGATTTTTTTTTTAAAATGAAATAGTCATGTCGATTTATGTAGGACCTTCTAATTCATTCATCCTAACAATAAAAACTTTTACGGCTCCTACTTTTCCGAGATCGGTCCTAGCCATAAAAGATTTTGCATTCGAAACCACATAAGAAGTAAGCTGAGATCGGTTCAGTGCCTCATCTGAATCATTCAGCATCAAAACAATAACACTAACAACAACAATATACACCCTTGTCTAGAGAGGAAACAAGGTGAAGTTACGTATCGTATAACGCAGTTCCTCTCGGGTCACGGGCTATTCTACCACTACCTTCATAGGATGCGCATTGTGGAATCTCCAGGATGCCTGCGCTGCACCAACGAAGAGGACGGTGCTCAACACACATTCTTCGAATGTGAGAGGTGGAAGAGAGCGTCGTAAGATTGCAAGGGATTAATAAATGACCATCTCTCCTACCCCCGAAGAGGTGATGACGAGGATGCTCGAGAACGAGTCAATATGGAATGCTGTGGAAGGGTAAGTACATCCAAAATATCCTGGAAGGCACGCTCGTGGAGGAAAGGACCCGGTAACGTGTTCTGTACCCAAATGGGACTGGCTACCAGGCAGAAACCGGAACGCAGCGTTAAGTAATGTACCAAATAGTTCTAGACTGTGTGCCAAAAGGAGGTGAGGTTTATAGTGGGTAAAAATATACACATTACCTGGTCTTAAACCCCCCCCCCTCCCAAACTTATAAAAATTTGCATTTAAATGAATTTTAACATTTTACTTGTACTTTTGGACAGGGTGAAGCAGGTAGGAAAGCGGAAGTTTTTTGAGCACCCTTACGCCTTAAAATCATGAACGAATTCGCGAGTTTTTCAAATTTTATTTATTGTCTTTTTGTCCATACGAGATTTTGTTTTGTTCTCCCATTCTTGCAGGTCAGAAAGTCGAGTGAAGGGATAGCCGTATTGACTCATCAGTTGACAAATCAATAGAAAATAAGTGAACATGTGAAAAGAGGGACTTGGTCGTGTTCCATGTTCCGATGGATCGATAGCACCACTAAAAATAAACTTTAAGCTGACTTTTTGAAGTAAATTTACTTTCACAAATACGACAACGTCCGACTGGCTCGACTGGTTCGTAGGTTAGATGCCAGTGGCCCGATATTCAGGTGGTTCATTTTTTGTGCAGGATGAGCTCGTCTATCTCATCAACGGAAAATACCAGAGTGGTGAGATTCCTTCTTTCGACTTTTTGGTCGAGAGACCTTCTAGGCTGACCCTTTCTCTAATTTACCACGAGCTATGAAGTCCAAAGTTGCACGGGATTTCGACACTCACCTAGGATCGAACGAGGCGGTCCTGATCGGGTGTTTATAGCCAAGTTGGTGGCACATGCCCGAGCTGCAGTGGCAAATGGGTTTCCGATACTCGCTGGTGATAAATCAAAGCCTAGACTCGACCAGTAACAAGCCGGGGACACGAGTGCGGTCGACGGGAAAAGGAAAAAAGATTAACTAAAACATTTACTAAGCTGCCTGCATTTAAATGCCCTCGAGTCACGAAACCATCGTTCGGTTCACCTTATTCGACGTCGAAAATCGGCAGAAATACCTATTCACGATGGGCTCGGGACGCGACGTGTTATTACCTACGCAAATGTATGCCTGATCCCATCATTCGACTCAACTGGAGCCCGTCATTTGCATTGCTTCGACATTTTGAACCTTATCAGCCCACACTGCTCATTCTCTCAAATACAAAGACGACGATACATATGTAAGTTATTCTCGTAGGATTAAAATAATAATAATAATAAAATATATAAATAAAACAATAATTTATGACATTGAAGAATAGCTGAACACTTCCCGGCACTAGTTTCGGTTACTCTAATAGAGGCTTCTTTGTAGGAGGACTCAACGGCAAAAATTTGAGTCCTTGACTCCTTAGCCATTAAATCCCGATTTTCTGGATCTTACTGCTACTACTCTTGTCATTGTTTTATGACGCCACTTTATTTTTATGAGGCAAAACCTGGCTCAGAAAAATGTTTGCGTGGGAGAAACACTCTTGGGCCCCAAAATCACATTTTAATAGCCTTTTATTGTTCATGCAATGTTTATAGGTCAATATTTCTTCAAAAACACGAAAAAAAGGCTACAAATTCGTTCACACGAGTTGGATATTCCTCGGACCAGGAGCATAGAAACTCATTCCAATCGATTTAACGTCATATGTTTCGTGAAAAATGAAATCCCACACAATATTTAAAATAACATTCGGAATACGTAGATAGATACCCATTTTAGCCCATAACCTCTTGCAATGGGCGTCAATTGTTCCAGGACCCAACTCATTGGATTCGACGTCCTAAAGTTAGTCGAAAATGATACCCCACACACCTATATCGTCGAAAATCCATTTATCTAAATACACATTTTGTAAAATTCATAATAAAAGATAAAAATAGTGGTAGTATTTTGGTTGGTTATTTCTTAAATAATCAACCAATGTTTTTATTTACTTACGTGTAATAGTGAGTTGGTTGGTTATTCCTTAATAATCAACCTGTTTTCATGCAGAGGTGTCAAGGTGTCAAGATCAAAATAAGCCAATGTCCGTCCACCGTTCGCCACCCTCACCGTTTTTGTGGGACGTTTTCTGAAAATATGACATTTTTGTCAGGGAGTCGTTCCCAGCTATATTTGGTCCTCGAAACTTTTCAGCCCGATCGGACAAAACTTGAAAAGGGGTAGGGGTCAAAATGTGTCTTCGAAAAATGGATTTTCGAGATTTTCGGCGATCTAGTGGAACACTACATTTAGTGGAAAATGATACCCTACACACCTAGGTACCAGAACTTTCGAAAACCTACTTTTGCCACTTACGCCAATCGTTCCGGGACCCAACCCGCGGATTCAGCGGGCAAAATTAAGTGGAAGCGGCCAACCGACCTTCAAGGACCATCTAGAGCGGGAATGAAGAACCTGAACATATTTCAAATTTTAGAACATTTTCTACTAGATTCCAAGTAGGGACATACGATCGATATGAAAATAGTATTGAATATTCCTTTCGATATCAAGTACTCTTGGTATCGATACCACAGATTTGAGTGTAAGTACTGGTATCGATACTTTGGCCAGTATCGAAAAAATTACTCATATTGAGTCAAATTACAAAAATTGTATTGTTCTTTTTTTTTTTTTTTTTTTTTTTTTTAAGAGAAAAAATATTTTAACAACTCCTTTAATTTCGCTACCACCAAAAAAATTCGTTTTTTCTTCACTAAATTCAAATCCATTTTGTACATCATAGCGCTTAATTAATTATACTTAATTTATTTCTTCTGGGCTAGCAACACCCAACAGAACGGGAGACCCCACAAATCGGGAACCAGACCAGCCACTTTAGGAAGGGTGGGCTTGGCTGACTGGTGTGGAATTTTTTACCTGCCAGGTGGAGGGTGTGCTCAGGGCTAGACTAGACCTAATTTTTAGGGGTAGGAGGAATAACAAGTACTCTTCTCCCCCCCCCCCTCTAGATTTTTAAATAATGTGATATGCGCCTGTGATAATTCTTTAGGCTAGATATAGATACATTTAGGCTTTTTATCCAGGCAGGGGAGGAATATCCTAGTACTTGCCCTGCCTAAAACGTTTGTAGCAAAGGACTCCTCAGCAGAACTGTGGAGCACAACAAAAATGGGAGAATAATAAACTGGAGTGGAGGAAACATGTGGGGTGTTTTCCTATTTAGGTACCCCTACAAAATGACTGTACGTTCAGTGAAGCCCAGTAATGTGGCGAGTAAGTGCCGCCACTTCCACATTAGGCACTAAGTCCGAACAGCCTCACAGCCACCCCCACCCTAAAGCTCATAACATGCCTATGATGGAAGACCGCAAGAATAAGAAGAGGCTCGTTAGTGCGGAGTCTTAGTAGAGCAGAAGAGAGAATTGAAACACCCCTTGCGAAACCCGGCACCTCCAAGAGGTCCATCCTGGGCTACCACAGACAGGCGCCTGATATACGGGGAAGCCATAGAGCAGGCCTCCCAAATGATCTAGCGCACAACCATGGCGAGGATAGACTGTAATGGGCCTCACAGCCTGAGGGACCGTCAGGTAGACGATTCCATTCCAGATCAGATGAGCTAGGAATTTCTGCATATTGAGATCAACAGTGACCTCCGGAATTGAGCTGGGCAGTCAACAATGTCCTGAAATTTAGTTTGTATTGGTTTTTGAGAAACCGCGATCGCAGGATAATTGCTAACGAATTAGAGTTGAGCGCACATTCTTTCATTTCCCTCAAATAACCCGAATTTCGGTCACATCTTACCAAGTCATGCTCTCCCCTTGTTGTACAGCCAACGGTTTGGACCTCTTTACGATGAAGTTATTCTAATATATTCTAATATTGAAGAATTAATGTGTTCAAGTACCCAATAATCTATTTTCTAAAATACCAGTTTACATCATCCTTGTTCTCGGCGTGCCTCGACCTCTAATTTTAGGTTAGGAGTAGGGTCGTGGGAGGGGGAGGGGGGGGTTAATATAGGTGGAATAGTACAAAATTCTTATCTCATGTATTGAGTGAATACTTGAAGGTTGGGAAATCGAAAGTGGAAGTAGGACGTGTGAGAAGGGGAGGGAAGTCGAAAGAGCGAGGGAGTGAATGCGCGGAGCAACAGAAGAAGATTGAATCATGACTACGCCAAATGAGCCGGTGGCAGATAGTACACGGAAGATAAAGTAGGTAGGAAGGTAGCGCGAAGAACAAGGTGGTCTATGCTTGATGTTCTTCGTTCGTCACGCTAAGGACGCGCCCTGCGTGAGAAAATCATCTAGGAAGGTTCCGCCGCCACCACCTACGCCCTCAACTACCCCAGAACCAGTCAGCCCCGATCCCACCATCTGAACTGCCACAGAGAAGATATTCGTGGCCGACCTTCCACCGGATGTCATGTTGTGTACTTTTCCGTCGAAGGGTGAGCTCAAGATTGGAAACTGTTCAAGTTTCGTGCGAGGGGGAGGAGCAGGAAGGCGGTGGCGGCGAGCAGGGGTGGCCGCATACATGGAAGATAGACGTCTCACGGGGGAGGGGGTGCCTACCGCTCCCTACGTCATTTGTAAAGGGCTGATCCCTTTGTTGGTCCTCACGCTGGCTCGAACGTGAACCACTACCTTCCAGGCCGTCAGGGTTGCCGCTTCAGAGTTGGAAACATGAACAAGTAAGTTGTCCCGCTGGCTCATACTTGTAGGTTCTAAATGAGATTGTAGAAAGTCAAAGCGGTAAATTCCTTGCTCGCGGCTAACGATAATATTTGAGAACTCGTCAACACTATAACACACCAGGATTATCAGGTGTACCTGCCCTAAATTACCTGCTCCCCCAAAACACAGACACCGAGCGGAAGGCTGTGGGGCTCAAAAGGGAACCATATGAGGACGTGAAGTGGAGAGGGTTGCCAACATGTGGACAGTTCAAATAGGCTAGGAACGCTGCAAATTTTCTCACAGGGGTTGGTTATTACTCGAACCAGGAGCACAGTGAAAATGCGGGAAACAGTGAGTGTGGCGTATCCTGGACTCATTTCATCGTCCAAAATTTAGTGGGAAATGATACCCCACACGCATAGGTGCCCAAAAATCTCGAAACCCCACTTTCAAAATAGGTAGGTACCCATTTGATCCGGAACCCCCTCCAGTTGGCTCTAATTGGTCTAGGACCCATCTTAATGAATTCAGCGTGCAAAATTTAGTTGTAGATGATACCTAGATTGCCGAAAATCTCGAAAATTCATTTACCAAAACACATTTTGTGTCGTTTCCCCACGAAATTTTGGGTACATAAGCTTATGGGGTACAATTTTCCACTGAGTCGATTGGAATGAATCCGGGACACGCCACTCTCACTGTTTTCCTCATTTTCCCTCTGTTCGAGATTTTCTGCGATTTAGGCGTGTGCGGGGTTTTCCACTAAATTTTGGACGCTGAATCGATTGCAATGAGTCTCCTTGCCCCCGGATCCGTTGAGATTTCTTACAGTACTGAGGCCGTTTGGAGTATATATTTCCTGAATATACCAAACAGTTCTTCCTCAAATTGTTCCTTTGATATCGTATATATGAGTTCAACTGCGCCTTGAAGGCAATGTTTTTTTGTTTGTTTGACAAAACTGTTACCGAATACTGTTAACTGTTAACTCGAGCCATTCGCACATCATCATCACATAGTATTCTTAGCAGTATCACTTAGCAATATTGAGTGTTCTGATATGAGACAGCCATCATCTATTTCAACCACATAGGAACGTACT
>CM034003.1:26345706-26368338 GCA_019603395.1 Cyrtorhinus lividipennis | reverse complement strand
TTGAAAAATATTTGGATGGATCTTGCTCGTAAATCTCCCATCGGCGTCATATATATTGGAGCCAACTTTGTCTCTCCAGTCTTTTGGATTGGAAGCTTGAGCTTTCCTATTACAATTCCTCCTATTATTACAATTATTTCTTCCCTGACATCTGAGGTGGGAAACCAGAGCTTGGTGAAATTCCGTAGATACTCTGTAGATTGTAGAAAAATCCGTAGCACCTTGTGACACGGGTGGGTCGCCCTTTCCGAAGTTTCCTTGCTGGTCAGCTGCTTGCACTGCCTACTAAATCAACCACGTGGGAAATTTTTACCGTTACTAATAAAATTCAGCTATTTTTTGTCTTTTGGACTTATAATATTTAAATTTTAAACGTTATTAATATTTTTCATCCCGAAATTAGTCAATGAATGATTTATCACGTATATGAAAATGTAATTTCAAAATCGATTCATGTTAGCTGATCATTTAGTTGAAGTAAAATTTATAATTGTGTTGTAAAATTTTTTTGACAAATGACGATTGAAAAATTGTATTCACATTTTGAAAAATGAATTTTCAGTTTTTCACAATTTTCCGTTGGTTAGAAGGCCGTGCGCGGAGGAATATCTTAGCATTTTTTAATTTCCGACGATTTAGTGTAAATAGTTGTGGTTTTTGATTGAAAAAAATAGTAATTGTACACATCAGATTTGTGCTAAGGGAACAAAATTCGACGGTAATAACGTACAAATTACGTTTTAGTTGAGGACTACTTTAATGTGTCGCGAGGGAAGAGAAGTGGAAGCCACCATGACCTAGTTGTTGCAAGCCCTCTTCCCCAAGTGTAGGTTTGTTCACGTGCGGTTGTGTACTCGTGTGAAGAGTTCACAACCCACTTCTTTCATCAGTAAAAGTAGTTATAAAAAGCCCCCAAAAAAATCATAAAATAACTAAAACCCAAAAAAATTGTAAAACCAAAAACATACAAAAAGAAAACGTTCGGGTGTGAGTTTGGAAGTGCAACGTGGTGGCCAGTTGTTTCTCTCCAAATCGAACAGCTTGTAACTTTCGTTTACATTTCTCTTCGGCTCGTCGTCACGGGTTAAATTCTCTTTTCGATAATTTCGTCTGCTTCGGTGAATTAATCTGATCAAGATGAACCAGGGTCCAGGTGGTCCTAACTACCCTATGTCCTCCCTGTACGTGGGGGACCTCCATTCTGACGTTACTGAGGCTATGCTTTTTGAAAAGTTTTCTTCAGCCGGCCCTGTCTTGTCGATCCGAGTATGCCGTGACATGATTACCCGTCGCTCTTTGGGGTATGCCTACGTCAACTTTCAGCAGCCAGCGGATGGTAAGACGTCTTTCCGTAATTACTGTAAAATTTAACCTGTTCATCTAATCGAATTGACCTTCTTCAACTTGAAGCAGCTGCCCTTGCTAAGCTCGCAGATCGGGGATTTGTATCCTTGAAATCTCGAACGCCCAGGTTTGAGTGGATCACGAGGCTGGGCACGAAACGTGACCTTGAAATGTGACCCAAGTTCGAATTTTAACTTCCTTTGAAGTCATGAGTCACTTTATAGAGCCACTGATTGATTGAATAATGCCTCCCATTAAGGCTCCTTCCCCCCAGGTCGTTGCCGTGATGGAAAGGAATTTGAGTTCTGCTTCAGTGTCCGGGAGGTTTCACCATATTGCGGTCATTCGTTCCACTTCCGCCTGTTGCGTAAAACAATTCTTTGATCAGGCATTCGACAGTTCAATTTGTTCGTTTTATACTCAAAATCAAACATAAATGTTCTCTTAAACCCAAGACTGGGTTCTAACAGCCTCCGAAGTATGCCAAGTCAATGAAATGGATTGCTTCAAGTCTTCTGATTCTGAGGTGGATAAAGATACCTCATGACAATGTCAATTGTGGATACAATGTAATCAAACGTTCAACAATAACCGTATCTACTGATTTTTCTCCCAAAAATTCGTCAGCATTATAAATTTACTCGGTTTCTGCTGAAAAACATGAAGTAGATGAAGATTAGGCTTGATTAGGCCCTGAAAATGCTGATGTCGTTATTGAAATGCATTACAGCCGTGAATAGATCACTTTTGAAGTAGATATAACGTATGACAGACTTTCTACCTGAAAAATGCTCATTTTCCATGACATTTCTGAGCAATATTGGCACAGAGAAGCCACGAGAAAGTACAGAAGAGGCGAATGTGCTTCAATGTGAACTCAGGAATAATTTCTGGAGCCCAATACATCTTCTCTTAATCAAAATAGACGCCCAGTCAGAGAAGAGTTTAATTGAGGCATAATACGTATTTAATACAGTATTTATTTTTACCGTATAATTTCCCTCTACAAATTCTTCCCTAGGCCATTAATTCACACAAATGTTGGCCACAATTTCTAAGGATAATTATAATACAAATTTTTGAAGAGGCGCAGCTCGTGATGAAACGTATAAAATTCGATTAAGCTCAAATTTACGACCTCACTATTAATTACGGAATTTTCCTATAAATGATTAGTTATGAAATATTGAAACAAACTGCTGCAAATTCATTCTCAGGGGTCGGTTATTCCTCGGACCAGGCGAATAGAGACTCATTTCTTTGGGGGAAACAGGTGTGGCGGGTCTTGGACCAGTTCAGGGTCCAAAATTTAGTGGAAAATGATATCCCACACACCGGTCCAGAAATCTTGAAAACGATTCAAAATGGGTAGATAGGTACCCATTTGACCCATGGCCTCATCAGAGGGCGCCAATCGTTCCAGGATTCATTTAATTGGATTCAGCGACCAAAATTTAGTGGAAAATGATACCCCACACGCCTCGATCGCCTAAAATTTCGAAAACACATTCAAAATGGGTAGGTGAAAACCCATTTTGACCCAAAACATTTTCCGGTAGGTGCCAATCGTTCTGGAACCCATTTCATTGGATTCAGCGTCCAAAATTTTGTTGAAAATGATACCCCATTCACTTAAACGAGTAACTTCTTTAGACCTCGAGCCGTTTCTGATATAAAGCGCTTCTCGACGATTCTTCATTATTCTGACTTGACGTTCAAAAATATGTTCACCTGAGTTCCATTTATATGTTTTTATCGAATAGGCGAGAAATCGTGAGTAAATTCTTGTGGGTACTTGGTACTCGATATTTTCCTCGAATCAAGACCATCATTAGGTAATTTGTGATATTATTTTTGCGTTCGTGAATACGTGATCTGTTGTCGTACAAACCATTTTTGTTGACGCTTGGTTGTTTTCTCTTTTGGTCACGTTCAATAATCCATCCGAGGCGAATACGTGACTGATTTCAGCACTGAACGCGTCCAAGGCCATCGTAATTCAAGGTGAAGTTTGACATTCCAGCATTGGTTTCGGCCTCAAAAGAAACCAAGAAAGACCCCTTGCAAAACCCAGCACCTCCACGAGGTCCATCCTGGGCTGCCACAGGCAGGCGGTGGAGTACCTGATATACAGGGAAGCCATAGAGCAGGGCTCCCAAATGATCTAGCACACAACCATGGCGAGGATAGACTGTAAATGGGCCTCATGGTCTCAGGAACAGTCTTGCGCAGGTATATCAGTTTTGGCCTCAAAAGAAACCAAGAAAGACCCCTTGCAAAACCCAGCACCTCCACGAGGTCCATCCTGGGCTGCCACAGGCAGGCGGTGGAGTACCTGATGTACGGGGAAGCCATAGAGCAGGGCTCCCAAATGATCTAACACACAACCATGACGAGGATAGACTGTAAATGGGCCTCATGGTCTCAGGAACAGTCTTGCGCAGGTATATCAGTTTTGGCCTCAAAAGAAACCAAGAAAGACCCCTTGCAAAACCCAGCACCTCCACGAGGTCCATCCTGGGCTGCCACAGGCAGGCGGTGGAGTACCTGATATACAGGGAAGCCATAGAGCAGGGCTCCCAAATGATCTAGCACACAACCATGACGAGGATAGACTGTAATGGGCCACATGTCCTCAGGAACAGTCTAGCGCAGAAATATTAGGTTTCACCCTCAAAGTTCGTAGGCAGCAGTCTCATTCTTGATGCTGCAAAGTAATAATAATATACTAATTGAAAAGAATATAGTGATAGCAAAAAATAAAATAGTTGGTTGTATTAATCATCAATGACCGATTGCATATTCTCCGCTAATTTGTCCACATCTGGTGGCCCAATCTAGTCCGATTGTCGACCAACTCACCTTCTCTGAAGAAAACTCAAAAACGTGTTAGAAATGAATTACCTCTGAACTCAGGAAAAAACATTCGTGCTCGTGCTCTCTTCTCTGAAGATTTCACACAGCCAACTGTCCAACTGTGACGTCTAAAACACAAATGATTGAACCAATGAGAGGAAGAGGAGGGGGTCAAAAGTGTAGAAAAATTTATTTTTGGCGACTAGATCTTGACCTAGGATTGGCCCTAGTTGGTCTTCAAAACGTTTCAGCCTGATCTGACCAAATTTGGGGCGGTTATGGGTGAAAATGGGATTTTTTGAGAAACGGATGTTCGTGATTGGGGGAAGGGGGGGGGGACTATTCTATTCTATATGCCAATTTCTGTACGCTGAATCCATTGAGATGGTTCCCAGACCGTATGGGTCAAGATGGGTACCTACCTACCTATTTCGAAAGTGTAGTTTGAGATTTTTAGGTACCTAGGTATCAGGGGTATCATTTTCCACTAAATTTTGATCGTTGAATCCATTGAGAAGGGTCCCAGACCGATTGGTGCCCGCTGGAGGGGGTACGGGTCCAAATGGTTATCTAAATGGGAATGTAGAGTTTCATGATTTTTGGGTGCCTAGGCGTGAGGGGTATCATTTTCCACTAAATTATGGACGTATACAAACTATGACTCTCTTCCTCAATGTTGGGATGTCAATAGTTACGAGGTGAGCTTACGAGCGAACCCAGGGAGCATATTTCCTTTAATCATGGCCAGGAAATGGCTCCCTGAAGGCTGTGACAGCCCCGCCAAGGATAACCCTTCACTGGGAGAGGCAAGGACAACATGCGGAGGTGGCCATAGTTGGAGAAGATGTCTTCATGGCATCGGGCCCAGCTATCGGAATGCACCTATCGCTGCTCTGGCTCAGCCATCCGGCTCTGACTGTGCAGCCGCTGCTGGCGATCCTGTGTGGTTCCACTTGCGCCAGAAATGCTGTATCTTTCAACCCGGCAGCCGTCCACATGTGCTGGTGCCGACGTGTGCACCGGCGTGGATGGCTGGGAGAGCGCCCACTCCTAAAATTTGGACAGTTTTGGGGACTTGATCCCCATGATTTTTGGGTGCCTAGGCGTGAGGGGTATCATTTTCCACTAAATTATAGACGCTGAATCCATTGAGATGGGTCCCAGACCGATTGGCACCCGCTGGAGGGGGTACGGGTCAAAATGGGTACTTACCTACCTATTTCAAAAGTAAGGTATGTAATTTTTAGGTACCTAGGTGTCTGGGGTATCATTTTCCACTAAATTTTGGACCCTAAATCGATTGGAATGGGTCTGGGGCCCGCCACACCCGCTGTTTCCCCAGTTGAAGAAATGAGTCACCATGCGCCTGGTCAGAGGATTTTTTTTAGGTTTTCCTCTAAAACGTTTTAAAAAATACCTCCAACATAGCTTTACTTGAGTGGTATACGAGAATTGTATGAGGCTTTTGGTGTCAGAAAACCATGTAAGTCGTTTCAAGCATATTTTTGATCCTCAACACCAACAATGCCATTGATTTGATTTGAGATATTTTTGATTCCAGCTGAGCGAGCTCTGGACACAATGAACTTCGACAACCTGAAGAACCGTCCAATCAGGATCATGTGGTCTCAACGAGACCCCTCCCTCCGTAAATCGGGGGTTGGAAACGTGTTCATCAAAAATCTGGACAAGAACATCGACAACAAAGCGATGTACGACACGTTCTCAGCGTTTGGCAACATCCTTAGCTGCAAAGTCGCCCAAGACGAGAATGGCGACTCCAAAGGCTACGGGTTCGTTCATTTTGAGACCGAAGAGGCTGCAACCAAATCCATAGACAAGGTCAATGGAATGTTGCTCAACGGCAAAAAGGCAAGTCTTTTGTCCCTCTTTACATGTACTTTTAAATTATTATTATTATCATTATTTTGGTTGGTTATTCCTCGAATTTCAAAGTGTCTAGATCAAGAAGTCAAATGTCCGTCCGCCGTCCACGCCGATTTTGGTTGTAGAAAATATTCTAATACCAATTTATTTATTTAATTACAATGCGGCTGTGGCCAATTTGTGGAAATCAGTCACATTTTTTATGAGTTTTTAAATTCATTATTGACATTATCTGATCAGTGAACCAGTCCATTATTCACCACTGTACATAGAAACCTGAATGTAGAGGAATCAACCGTGGCCTGGGCTGGCCAATGAAACTTGGAGCTGTAGTGAAGTACCAGTGGAGAAGTCATTGTCGGGGTTGTCATCCAGGAACAAATTTACCTCCCTCACGATTCGGGACAGGGGGCGACGAAGCAGGTAGTTCCGGCTCGCAAACAGGACGCCAAAGAGCATGCGGGCACGAGTCGGGTATGCTGGCACCGAGATGCCGATTCCAGAGAGCAGGGCTGGACTGGAGACACGGCCATGAAGAATCCGAAGGAAAGTGATGTCAGACGCAACGCGGCGCTCCTCAAGAGAATGAATTCCAAATTCACGCATCACTGGTTCGTATTCGTGGTTGACTATCCTGACACCAGCCTCATAGGCCAAGTAATGCAGGAAGCGCCCCTGGACTCGCTCCAGTTGATCCCTGTGCACTGCGTAGAATGAGGACCAGACCACGGAACAGTACTCCAGGATGGGTCTCACCAGGATGCCATAGATTGTGGGTCAGTGAAGTCCCGGGTGGTCCTCTTCAGCCGGCCAAGGGCCCGCAGTGCACGACCGACTATGGCGTCAACGGCAAGGATGGGTCAATCAACACCCCAAGAAAAATCTGAAATTTGGGTCAGGGTTCCGTTCTCGGCTCTAGTTGACCCTCGAAAAATTTCAGCCCGATCGGGCCAAATTTGGGCTGGGTAGGGGTAAAAATGCGTATTTCGAAAAGTGGATTTTCTAGATTTTTGGCAATCTAGGCGTGTGGGGTATTATTTTCCAATAAATTTTGGACGCTGAATCCAATGAAAACGGTCCCAAAACGATTGGCGCCCACCAGAAGAGGTTATGGGTCAAAATGGGTTTCTATCTACCCATTTTGAATATGCGTTTTCGATATTTCTGGTACCTAGGCCTGTGGGGTATCATTTCCCACTAAATTTTAGACCCTGAATCGTTTGGAATGTGTCCGGGATCCACCACACCCACTATTTCCCCCATTTTCCTCATGTTGAAGTAATGAGTCTCCATGTTCCTGACCCGAGGAATAACCAACCCCTGTGAAGGAATTTGCAGCGTTTTTTTCTAAATTGTATTTTTTACGCGCAGGTTTTTGTTGGTAAATTCATTCCTCGCAAGGAGCGCGAGAAGGAACTCGGAGAAAAAGCCAAACTTTTCACCAACGTCTACGTCAAGAACTTCGGCGAGGACTTTACTGATGAAATGCTCAAGGACATGTTCGAAAAATACGGACCCATTACCAGCTATACTGTGGTAAGCTCAAATAAGCATATTCATTAAGAGAACAATTACGATTCTAATTTATGTGATTTATTTGTGTATTTTTCCCCCAGGGATTACTATAGTTCTTGTGAATGTGACTCGTGCTTTCTTAATTACCGAAATTCAAGTTATTCTAATGTTATGCTACAAGAACTTCCTTGAAAATTACACTTTTGTAATTATTTTCAATATCCACATTCTCTTGTAAATTGTTTTATGGATGCATTTTGCTAGCATTATAATAGACAGATGAAATTGGAGATTGGAAAAATGACGAGATAATTCAGCTCAGATATATATTTAATTTTAATTTTTCTTACTTTTTCTGTTTGTGAAGGGGTTTTAGGTTTATCAGTTTTGGTTAACTTCATTCGTTGTCATGGAAATGATCAAGTTAATTCTCTATTTATAATAAAATGATAAAGATGATGTTTTATATATTTATAATAATCCTTTTTTTACCATTTTTAATTGATATTTTATCTTTTTTTGTCTTTTTATAATATTTTTTATTTTTATAAATATTATAAGTTTTAATATTATTATAACTTAATAATAACAACATCCCAAAAATGAATAAAATGTATAAAACCAAATATTATAATATTCATTATATTAATAATCCTAAATATTATATTTCCAGCAATAATATTATTGACATATTTCTAAAGCTTTAAGTTGGAAAAACTATAAACCTTCAAAGTTTAAATTATAAATATTTATAAGCTTTAGTGAAAACACTACCCCAAAATTGCATTTTGATATCATATAATGAATATAAAGCCAATAAGAGGGTATAACCCATATATAAATTTACAATTTACAACCTATAATTCAGCCATCTTATCATGAGATATTCTTTTCAACTAAAAATATCTAGTTTTTTAATAAATAAATTTAATTTATGATCAAAATCTTTTATTTGAATTTAATTATTTTTTTGATCAAAATCTAAATGGGATAATCTATTTAGATTCAATGTAAGTTACAAAAAATATTATTTTTTGTAGGTTTAAAATTATCCATCTTATATTTTGTACTCAAATGACGTTTCAATTTGTACATATGTGTATATTCACTTCAATTTCAGTAAAAATTGTAGTAAATAGGAAAAATTGGAATACAATTCGGATTACACCCGCACAAACGTTGGAAAAATGCAATAATTTAATTTAATTTCGTTTCGTAATTTTTCCAGCAAGTCACCAACAAGGAAGGAAAATCCAGAGGATTCGGCTTCGTCGCTTTTGAAGATCCTGAATCTGCTGAAAGAGCCTGCAAGGACTTGCACGGAAAAGAAATCATCGAAGGAAAAGTAAGTTCCAGGCAGCCTATATAACCTGGTGAATTCGTACTCGTTACTTGCTCGAAAGATTTTTCAACTGTTGTATTTTCTTCAGTGTCTCTACGTTGGCCGTGCTCAGAAGAAAGCTGAAAGGCAGCTAGAATTGAAACGGAGATTCGAGCAATTGAAGATGGAGCGCCTCAACCGCTACCAAGGCATTAATTTGTACGTCAAGAATTTGGACGACACCATTGACGACGAGCGCCTCAGGGAGGTATTTGAAAAGTTCGGTACCATCACCAGCGCCAAGGTATGCCTCAATTGAATTTTAATAAATTTAATTTTCCGTAGCGTGGGTAAATTGATAATTTTATGGTTCTTGCGATTCAGGTCATGCTGGAAGAGGGGCGTAGCAAAGGTTTTGGTTTCGTCTGCTTCTCAACTCCCGAAGAAGCCACCAAAGCTGTCACTGAAATGAATGGCCGCATCGTCGGAACCAAACCACTCTACGTGGCTCTGGCTCAGCGTAAGGAGGACCGCAAAGCTCATCTCCATTCGCAGTACGCCCAGCGACTTGCCAACATGAGGATGCAACAGATGGGTCAGATGTTCCAGCCTGGCGGTGCAGGCGGTTACTTCGTGCCGACTTTGCCGCAACCCCAAAGATTCTTCGGTCCTGCTCAGATGACTCACGTCCGACCTCAACCAAGATGGCCGGCTCAACCACAGGTTAGACTCAGCTCAGTCCTCCACTTATCTATTTCGAAGATCCTAATGATTTTGCTGGGGATTGAAGACCTGCATACGTTTTTTGCTTCAAATGTTATTTCATGGGAGGAAGAGGGGGTGAAAGACCTCCAGAGGAGTAGTACTGAAGTCTTGATTATATTACCTGATATTCCTTATAATAATTTCACGTCTGTGTCAACAGGTGAGGCCCAACGCTCAAACAGGAGCATCAGGATTCCCGAACATGCAAGCCCAGTACAGAAGCGCCCCACGTGGACCTGCTGGAAGCGGCCCTGCTGTTGCTGCTGCCATGAGAACCTCAGCAATCAACGCCGTCGCGGCCGCGTCTGGCGGTGCAGCCCGCAATGCTGCCGTTCCTGCTGCTGGCGGTGGCCCGCAAGTTGCTCGCGGAGGTGCTGCCGCTGGCGGTGCCGTCATGCCTGGTCAACAACCTGTGTCTGCCGGTAAGGTCAAAATTCCATTCATTCGGTTTCGCTAACTAATTTTTCGCTCTTCCTCTCGAGATTTCTCTTCAAAGCGTTTTCAACGTGGAATTGATGTCTGCAATGGGTTCTAGGGCCTCAAGCTGGACCTCCAGTCTCCGTTTCCGCGCAAGGAAGACCAACCAACTTCAAGTACACGGCCAACATGCGCAATCCTCCGCAAGCTATGACCCAGCAGTCGCAGGCTCCTCCGCAACAGGCCGTCCACATCCAGGGACAAGAGCCCCTTACGACTACTATGCTCGCCTCAGCCGGCCCTCAAGAGCAGAAACAGATGTTGGGAGAACGCCTGTTCCCTCTCATCAGAAACATGTTTCCCGATCTGGCTGGCAAGATCACTGGTATGCTTCTGGAAATCGACAACTCCGAGCTTCTTCACATGTTGGAACACCACGAGTCTCTCAAGTCAAAGGTAGGACTAGAGCAGTGCAATCTGCTGTCATGTTGATAGCCCTAAATTTTATTTTCCCATGCCCTGCCCGCTTTCTCCATCTTAAATGGTTTCTCTGTTTCCAGGTCGATGAAGCGGTCGCCGTGCTCCAGGCTCACCAAGCCAAACAAAATGCCGCCACTGTGAAGAAAGATTAGTTTGGAAAGATGGGGACATCGGGGGTCCAATCAAAATCGTATCGTTTTTTGTTTAATTTTGCAACCTTATACGAAACGACCCCCTTCAGACTATGTAGCAACTTGAAAAAAAAAGAAAAAATGAAAAACCTAGAAAAATTTTACAAAAAAAAAGAATGGAACCAAGAAGCTAAGAACCATTTAACAAAAAATTGAAAAACACAAAAAAATGGAAAAATCACAAAGCATTGCCTTACCACAAAAAAAATTCAAAACCTTGCGAAATTGGAAGTTAAGTTTCTCTCGTTTGAGTTTTGATCTACATTCGATGTTGATTTTTCTTTTCCTTGTGACATGGATGTTCTCGTCGTCCTTCAGTTTATCGTCCCATTCGGTTTCTTAGTTCACCCCGCAGTTTTGTATTCTTCACTTTATCATTTCTTCGTATTATTCCATTTTGATGAATTCTTATTAGTTTGAATAAAACTCTGAAAAAGAAACATTTTCTCGATTCCGTATTTACGGTTATTATTTTTAAGTTTCGGGTGCTGAGATTCGAACGGTGAAATTGGACTAGCGATTGGACTGAACCTCAAATGCTGAGGTGTACATTCCATTTTGAACACCTTCGATTCGGCACTGTTGGCCTCTCCACCCGGCCCCCCTTGTTCTAATGGTTTTTGGGGCTTGAATAAAATGATTTAAAATTACGTTTTTGTCACTTCATTTGATCCCGCAGTGTTCACAGCTGGCTGATAACCAGGGCAAGGATTTAGGGTAGGGCATTTTTATGCGCTTAAAAATGACTGATATGCATGTTTTGGTTGGTTATTCCTTGAATAATCGACCTGTTTTCATGATAATGGTCAACCTCTCCGATTCGGCTCAAAAAAATTTTCTGGACGTTTCATGGTGTCTGGATCAAAAAAACTGCGAATTCTTACACACGGGTTGGTTATTCCTCGAATGGGGGAAACAGTGGGTGTGGCGGGTCTCAGACCCATTCCAATCGATTCAGGGTCCAAAATTTAGTGGAATATGATACCCCACACGCCCAGGTACCAGAAATCCTGACACATACCAAATGGGTGGATACATACCCATTTTGACCCATAACTTCTTCCGGTGGGTGCCAATCGTTCTGGGACACACATCATTGAATTCAGCGTCCAAAATTTAGTGGAAAATGATACCCCACACGCCTAGGTAGCAGAAATCCCGAAAACACATAATCAAATTGGGTAATAAATACTCAATTTGACCCATTACTTCTTCCAGTGGGTGCCAATTGTTCTGGGACCCATTTTATTGGATTCAGCGTTCAAAATTTAGTGGAAAATGACACCCTACTCGCCTAGGTAGCAGAAATCCCGAAAACATATTCAAGATGGGTGTATCTATGGGGCACTACGACACTAATTTACTAATATAATACTGAGAAAACGTAGGTAATTTAGAAGGCTATAATAATTGTATTAAATTGAATTGAATGGTACGATTAAAAAGCTCGGACAGTAAAAAGAATTGTAGGCAACTGCTGAAAATTGGTTGCTAAGTTTAACAGCTGGTTATAAACAACAGGATATGACGATGTGTTTTGTTTGTCTATTCGGCTGAAGTCACCCACATGGGTAATAAATACCCAATTTGACCCATTACTTCTTCCAGTGGGTGCCAATTGTTCTGGGACCCATTTTATTGGATTCAGCGTCCAAAATTTAGTGGAAAATGACACCCTACTCGCCTAAATCACCCAAAATCTCGAAAAACCATTTTTCAAGAAACACATTTTGACCCCTACCCCCTCCAAATTTGGTCCGATCGGGCTGAAAAGTTTCGAGGACCCATCTCGGCTGGGAACAGACCCCTGACCCAAATTTCAGATTTTTAGAACATTTTCTACTACCAAAAACGGCGTGGACAATGGACGGCGTACGGCGGACGGACATTGACCTTTTTTGATCAGGACATCATGAAACGTCCAGAAAAAAATTTTGAGCCGAATCGGAGAGGTTGACCATTATCATGAAAACATAGGTTGATTATTCAAGGAATAACCAACCAAAACGCTGCAAATTCTTACACACGGGTTGGTTATTCCTCGAATGGGGGAAACAGTGGGTGTGGCGGGTCCCAGACCCATTCCAATCGATTCAGGGTCCAAAATTTAGTGGAAAATGATACCCCACACGCCCAGGTACCAGAAATCCTGACACATACAAAATGGGTGGATACATACCCATTTTGACCCGTAACTTCTTCCGGTGGGTGCCAATCGTTCTGGGACCCATTTTATTGGATTCAGCGTCCAAAATTTAGTGGAAAATGACACCCCACTCGCCTAAATCACCCAAAATCTCGAAAATCCATTTTTCAAAAAACACATTTTGACCCCTACCCCCTCCAAATTTGGTCCGATCGGGCTGAAAAGTTTCGAGGACCCATCTCGGCTGGGAACAGACCCCTGACCCAAATTTCAGATTTTTAGAACATTTTCTACTACCAAAAACGGCGTGGACAATGGACGGCGGACGGCGGACGGACATTGACCTTTTTTGATCAGGACATCATGAAACGTCCAGAAAAAAATTTTGAGCCGAATCGGAGAGGTTGACCATTATCATGAAAACATAGGTTGGTTATTCAAGGAATAACCAACCAAAAGGTCGATTTCCGTCCATCGTCCGCGCCGTTTTCGGTAGTAGAAAATTTTCTAAAAATCTTAAATTTGGGTCAGGGGTCTGTTCCCGGCCTAGGACGGTCCTCGAAACTTTTCAGTTCGATCGGACCAAATTTGGACGGAGTAGGGGTCAAAATGTATTTTTTGAAAACGATATTCGAGATTTAGGGAGATCTAGGCGAGTGGGGTATCATTTTCCACTAAATCTTGGACGCTGAATTCAATGAAGTGGGTCCCAGAACGATTGGCGCCCACTGGAAGAAGTTATGGGTCAAATTGGGTATATACTACCCATTTTGAATATGTGTTTATGAGATTTCTGGTACCTGGGCGTGTGGGGTATCATTTTCCACTAAATTTTGGACGCTGAATTCAATGATGTGTGTCCCAGAACGATTGGCACCCACCGGAAGAAGTTATGGGTCAAAATGGGCATGTATCCACCCATTTTTTATGTGTCAGGATTTCTGGTGCCAAGGCGTGTGGGGTATAGTTTTCCACTAAATTTTGGACCCTGAATCGATTGGAATGGGTCTGGGACCTGCCACACCCACTGTTCCCCCCATTCGAGGAATAACCAACCCGTGTGTAAGAATTTGCAGATTTTTGGTTGGTTATTCCTTGAATAATCAACCTATGTTTTCATGATAATGGTCAACCTCTCCGATTCGGCTCAAAATTTTCTTCTGGACGTTTCATGATGGCCTGATCAAAAAAGGTCAATGTCCGTCCGCCGTCCATTGTCCACGCCGTTTTTGGTAGTAGAAAATGTTCTAAAAATCTGAAATTTGGGTCAGGGGTCTGTTCCCAGCCGAGATGGGTCCTCGAAACTTTTCAGCCCGATCGGACCAAATTTGGAGGGGGTAGGGGTCAAAATGTGTTTTTTGAAAAATGGATTATCGAGATTTTGGGTGATTTAGGCGAGTGGGGTGTCATTTTCCACTAAATTTTGGACGCTGAATCCAATAAAATGGGTCCCAGAACAATTGGCACCCTCTGGAAGAAGTAATGGGTCAAATTGGGTATTTATTACCCATGTGGGTGACTTCAGCCGAATAGACAAACAAAACACATCGTCATATCCTGTTGTTTATAACCAGCTGTTAAACTTAGCAACCAATTTTGAGCAGTTGCCTATAATTCTTTTTACTGTCCGAGCTTTTTATTCGTACCATTCAATTCAATTTAATACAATTATTATAGCCTTCTAAATTACCTACGTTTTCTCAATATTATATTAGTAAATTAGTGTCGTAGTGCCCCATAGATACACCCATCTTGAATATGTGTTTTCGGGATTTCTGCTACCTAGGCGTGTGGGGTATCATTTTCCACTAAATTTTGGACGCTGAATCCAATGAAATGGGTCCCAGAACGATTGGCACCCACTGGAAGAGGTTATGGGTCAAATATTACCCATTTTGAATATGCGTTTTCGAGATTTCTTGTACCTAGGCGTGTCGGGTATCATTTTCCACTAAATTTGGCTACTCGACCTGACTGGTTCGATATCGATACTGCAAATTTTCTTTCGATACTAGTATAATATCGGATAATTCGACGTCTACAAGGACCGAAATGAAGTCGCCAAAAGTTGGATGGAAGTTTGCAAGGTGATAAGTGAAGATTTTGCAGCTTTATCGATTCCAGAACAAAAAAAGTTCGGTAAGTGGAATTTTTATTTATTGATTTTGTTTTCCTGGGTGTTGTACTTAGTCCATGTTTTCTCAAGTTTTTTTAATCTGTGTCATCTCAATATAAGTTATGCTAGAAATTGTTAAAAATATGTAATTTCTTGTAAGATTTGTTAAAAATATAACTGCCCAAGACACGTGTCTCTGGGAAACTTTTAAAGACAAAAATCGCGGTACCTGTAAATCCGTCAGCACGTGTTGCCTTATGCATGGGTCTTCAACCTTTTTTAGTGCAAGGGCCAAACATCGATTTCACATCGTCCAAAGGGTCACAACTTTTCACGATACTTTACCACCTTACCAATAAAGTAAAAGACATACATAATAATTATGCAATAATATTTATTGGTTAATTAAAGTCAATCAATGTGATTTTTGACACTGTTTATTTTTTACAAGTGTGTCAATATTTGTTTTCATTTTTGTGGCTGCAACCCGCAGACTACCTTCTAGATGTGCATCTGTAATTTTAGACCTTGTTGTCGATTTCACATACTTCATACGAGAAAATAGCTGCTCACACACATATGTGCTCCCAAACAATGACATCATTCTCTTTGCGTTTTTTTGGATTTCAGGAAACGAGTTGTGATCGACATATTTTGCATAGAAATCAAAAACGCCCACGTCGAACTTGTCTTTCGAACTACAAATCTATAAGCTCCATCTGAAAATTTTCCGGCACGTCTTCAACGGATACACCGAATGGTCGTGCAAAGAGACTTATTGAAACTCTTTTTTGAGTAAATCTACTGCTTCAACGTATATGCTAGTTCCGTCTATAGTTCACTACGGCCGGTAGATTGCTCTTCTCCCAAATATTATTCTTCCTCCATGGAGTGGCATTGCGAGTTGAGCGAGTGCAGCGCTCGGTGCAGTCGATAACATACCTATCACTGAGCGCGATATTTTTTTTTTTTTTTTTTTTTAGCCACGGGCCGCAAGAAATTAGCTGGCGGGCCGCATGCGGCCCGAGGGCCGCGGGTTGAAGACCTTAGCCTTATGGGGAGTGACTACCCGGTATCGCACGCCTGATTTTTCTACCGCAACCTGTTGCGGAAAAACGCACCGACTTGCGGTCCGGAATGGAGAGGAGAACACGAAGAGAGAAGTGGCTAGTGACATATCAGCGCGTCAGTCGCACGCCGGAAATGACGTATGAAGGCATAATTGTGCTCGTTGAGCAATACTCATCGCTTTGGGATAAAGGAGGTGACCTTTATAGGGATCGGTTCGGAAGGCATGGTTGGCTGTGAGAAGAGGAGTGCATGTCAACTGGGATAAACTCAGCAAGGAAGACCAGCCCAAAAAATTTAAGTAAGAAAGTTTATTATATTATATTTGCATTTTTTGTACATAGAAGTCTTCCGAATGTCATCATAAACAGCAGGAAACTTATCTAGGCCACGGTTGTATGGGTGCACAGAATATCTCCGCTCACGTCGCTCCTGCAGCAACCCTTCACTTTCAGCAGCGCAAACAACTGCGACGTTTATGAAATGAATAAGGTCGAGATCCATTCTCTGTGCTGTCACAAATGACACTGAGCAAGGAGCACGGTGGAAATTTGCGATTCCCGTCCCGTTTGCGGTTTTGTGTTTTATCGCATAGTACGTCTTCTAGCTCTGAACGCGGTTTTCAGTCTTGCGTTTTGTTATGTCATTACACTAAACGGCAGCCGGGAACGTTCAGGTTGAGGGAGTGCTTTTGAAGCCTCGATGATATTACTGAGTAAATCTAACGAGGAACTCAAATTGGTCGGATGGATCCGGTGTGGGTACGCAGTCGTGAACAGGTCGGTAGTCGTCAGATTCGATAGATACGTTCCGACAAACGTCGATGTCATCCAGGCAGGTGGGAGGTGTTCCGTCCTTGTCAAACATTCTTCGTACACATTCAATAAGCAGTTGAACAGCGGTTCGATGACCATAGCCAGGGCCGAGTCCATTGAGTCGGCGAAATAATGGTTGAACTTGTAATACCTTTCGAGCATCCTCATTGGGTTCGCTTCCGTCGTCCCTTCCTGATTGTTGTTGTCCTCCAGAGCCCGGTAATGGTCTTCCACCGGTAGATTTACATCCTTCTCCAGCATAGTCTCTCTCACGGATTTTCGTTTTCCTTGATTCACTTGTAGAGGCGTTTTGGCTCAGGGGAGCGGCCGCTTGGGGCCCCTTCGCTGGGTGACCTTCGACAGGACCGGTTTCTGTTTCTCCGTGGGCTCAGGTGGTCGCACTTGGATATTCGTACCCGGGAAAAAGCATACTGACATTGCCTAGCTGCTCACTCCTTTATATAGCGGGACTATCCCCACCATGCTGTCAGCTGCCGACTGCCTCGCAGTTTCACCGATGCATCGTAGCAGGCGATAAGAGGTAGTGGCGGTCTCCTTTCAGCAATTCATATTTTCCAGAATTGACGGGCCTTACTTGTTCCTCGTAAAATTTTCTAAAAATCTGAAATTTGGGTAAGGCGTCCGTTTGGTTGGTCCTCAAAACGCTTCAGCTTGATCGGACCACATTTGGGCGGGGTAGGGGTCAAAATGTGTATCTCGAAAAATTGATTTTGGCGATCAAGGCGTGTGGGGTATAATTTTCCACCAAATTTTGGACGCTGAAGCCAATGAAGAACGATAGGCGCTCACTGGAAGAGGTTTTGTGTCAAAATGGGTACCTATTTACCCATTTTGAATGTGTGTTTTCCAGATTTCTGGCACCTAGGCGTGAGGGGTATCATTTTCCACTAAATGTTGGACCCTGAATCGATTGGAATGGGTCTGGGACCCGCTATACCCACTGTGCGCCTGGTCCTAGGTTTAAGTTAGTCTCCATGCGCCTGGTTCGAGGAATAACCAACCTGTGTGTAAGAATTTGCAGCGTTTTATTCCATGGTTCAGCCTCAGCTAGCGAAGATGGAACCAGGCTGCGAGCATTTTCATTACTAAAATTCCTCCTTGAGGACGCGGTATTTCATTACCCGTCAACGACAAATCCGGTATTCATTTCATAATTCAAACTCGGGGTGTGACCACGGCGAATTTCACCATTATTGCTGGAGCTAAAGGAAGATCCGGTCAAGTTTTTTGAATATTTTCGAATGAGCTTAGCGACGTTTGATTATTTTCTCGACAAAATGCACCAGAAGATGACCAAGCCGTGGACCAATATCAACTTGAACCGGATCGTGTCGAATATGTGTTTTCGAGATTTCTGGTACCTAGGCGTGTGGGGTATCATTTTCTATCAAATTTACGCTGAATCTAATGAGACGAGTCCCAGGACGACTGGCGACCACTGGAAGAGGATATGAACGCTGAATCGATTGAAATCAGCATCCATGCTCCTGGTCCAACAATAAGCAACCCCTGAATGAATTTTCAGCGTTTCTTTAGAGAGTTTGTGGAGTTTTGGGTTTTCCTGTAAATTCCAATTTTTACTGTTGGGCGACGATGACGCCACACCAACTCCATATAGCACAACGTAGGTAGTGAAAACAGAATATTCTCTAAGGACCGATATTCGTATGTGTGGCTTTCTTTCGTATACGAACGTCAATATAATAATTGCATCGTGCATGTACTATGTTCTTGTTTAGATGTGGCAGCTGTTGAGTGAAGGATGAGAAGTTGTTCCACTTCACACGAAACAGTCGGAGAAGGAGGGATCTATTCAGAGTCAAGGCCGACTGAGCGAGCGACGATGGCCAGTTTCTCGTTACCGGGCTGACTATCGTTGTGATTATCAACTCCAGATTACATCGAGAGGTAAAACTCCAGATATGCGCAAACCCTTGCAGTGTTGGATCACTGAAATCCATATTGACTGATGACAATGACACATCTTTTGTGATCTGGTGGGTAGGTCGAATCAATTGGCGAATACTACTCCTGCCAGGCGTTCGACCAGGTTCTGAGTGTCCTCTGAGATCTCGTCGTTTCCAGAACAAGAGATTGCTGAACTCTTCAACTCCGAACACCTTGTAAATTGAGATGGAGGCCGTCAAAGTAAGCATACCTACCTGGACCCAAAGCCAAAATTCAATATCTCCTACGCCTTGCCAATCCATTAGCAAGTAGGTACTGTTCACCGAACAGTTCGGCATTACGAACTTATCTTCGGCACATATAAAATGTTTGTATTGAAGTATTAACCAATGTCATGTAATTATTAAATTTCATTTTGTTTAGACTCCAAGAAGAAGCTAGAGCCTGAAGCCAATTCAGTTGATGCTTTTCGAGATATTTTCCTGGATATTTTCTGTTTCAAACAAAAAGCCTTTTTTCTAAATTCTGCATTTACGCATTTTTTGGGTTTTACTGCATCTTTGAGCTGCCTGAAATTTTTTGACGTTGTTTACTCATATTCATTTTATTAATTTCAATTTAAAATCAAGTTTTGTAATTAATTTTCAACAGTAATTGTTTTCCGTTCTTAGGTATTTTTGAGACTTTTATTATTTTCTATCAAACCTGAAAAATGAAAATAAATAAATAAATATTACCTAGGTCAAAATGTGCATTTTGAAAAATGGATTTTCAAGTTTTTGGGGATCTGGGCGTGAGGGGTATCATTTTCCACTAAATTTGGACGTCGAATTAAATTAAATGGGTCCCGGAACGATTGGCACCCTCTGGATGAGGTTATGGGTCAAAATGGGTATCTATTTACCCATTTCGAATGTGTGTTTTTGAGATTTCTGGTAATTAGGCGTGTGGGGTATCATTTCTCAATAATTTTTGTACGCTGCATCGATTGGAATGAGTTTCCATGCCCCAGGTCCGAGGATAACCAACCCCTGTTTACATTTTACAGTGTGATCTGAGAACACTACATGCTTGGTACTAAACGCAAAGAAAAACGCTGCATATTCATACACAATGTGTTGGTTATTCCTCGGACCAGCCGCATGGAGATTCCTTTCTTCAACATGGGGAAAATGGGGGAAACAGTAGGTGTGGCGGGTCCCGGACCCATTCCAATCGATTCAGGGTACAAAATTTAGTGGAAAATGATACCCCACACGCCTAGGTACCAGAAATCCCGAAAACACATATTCAAAATGGGTAATAAATACCCAATTTGACCCATAACTTCTTCCAGTGGGTGCCAAACGTTCTGGGACCCATTTCATTAGATCCAGCGTCCAAAATTTAGTGGAAAATGATACCCCACTCGCCTAGATCGCCCAAAATCTCAAAAATACACTTTTCTAAAGACGATTGTGGTGGGGGGTGGGGGTGTTATTCATTGGTATTCTGTGCGCTGAATCTATTGAGATCCCAGACTTTCTTCACATTAATCCGCTCACGATTTATCCTCCTTTTTCAGAATTTTTTTAATCCGACGCCTGCTAACAAATTTGAAACTGTATTGCGCGACGCAATTGATGCAGAAAATGAAGCGTTGAAACCGAAAAAGCTCGAAAAGTTGATCAAAAATGAAAACCTTTACAAGGAAATTAACAACGTTCATCTGTTCATGAGAGATTGTCTCGGGGAGACGCCTGAACCCGTTCATGGGATCCTCAAAGGTAATTTTGGTTTGTTATTCCTTGAATAATCAACCTATGTTTTCATGCAAATGGTCAACCTCTCCGATTCGGCTCAAAATTTTTTTCTGGACGTTTCATGGTGTCTAGATCAAAAACGCTGCAAATTCTAACACAGGGGTTGGTTATTCGTCACACCAGGCGCAAGTAGACTCATTTCTTCAACATGGGGGAAATGGGGATAACGGTGGGTGCGGCGGGTCCCAGACCCATTCCGATCGATTCAGTGTCCGTGATTTAGTGGAAAATGGTACCCCACACGCCTAGGTTCCAGAAATCTCAAAAACACATATTCAAAATGGGTAATGTATACCCAATTTGACCCATAACTTCTTCCAGTGGGTGCCAATCGTCCTGAGACCCATTTCATTTGATTCAGCGTCCAAAATTTAGTTGAAAATGATACCCCACTCGCCTAGATCGCCCAAAATCTTTAAAATCCATTTTTCAAAAAAAACATTTTGACCCCTACCCCGCCCAAATTTGGTCCGATCGGGCTGAAAAGCTTGGAGGACCGTCCTAGGCCGGGAACAGACCCCTGACCCAAATTTCAGATTTTTAGAAAATTTTCTACTACCAAAAACGGCGTGGACGGCGGACGGCGGAGCGAAATTTGAGCCGAATCGGAGAGGTTGACCATTTGCATGAAAACATAGGTTGATTATTCAAGGAATAACCAACCAAAAACCCTGCAAATTATTACACACGGGTTGGTTATTCCTCGAATGGGGGAAACAGTGGATGTGGCGGGTCCCAGACCCATTCCAATCGATTCAGGGTCCAAAATTTAGTGGAAAATGATACCCCACACGCCTAGGTACCAGAAATCTCGAAAACACACATTTGAAATGGGTAGATAAATACCCATTTTGACCTGTGATCTCATCCAGAGGGTACCAATCGTTCCGGGACCCATTTCATTGGACTTTCATTGGAAAGTAGGTAATTAATACCCAATTTGACCCATAACTTCTTCCAGTGGGTGCCAATCGTTCTGGGGCCCATTTCTTTGGATTCAGCGTCCATAATTTAGTGGAAAATAATACCCCACACGCCTGGATTGCCAAAAATCTCGAAAATCCACTTTTCAAATAACACATTTTGACCTGTATCCCACCCAAATTTGGTTCGAATCGGAGAGATTGACTTTTTGCAAACAAAGGTTGATTATTCAAGGAATAACTAACCAAAGGTCGAATGTCCGTCCACCGTCCACGCCGACTTTTGTAGTAGAAAATTTTCCAAAAATTTGGATCAGAGGTCCGTTCTTGGCTTTAGTTGGTCCTCAAAACTTGTCAGCCCGATCGAACCAAATTTGGGCGGGGTAGGGGTCAAAATGTGTACTTTGAAAAATGGATTTTCGAGATTTTTGGCGATTAAGGCGTGTGGGGTATTATTTTCCACTAAATTTTGTACGCTGAGTCCAATGAAGGGGGTCTCAGAACGATTGGCACCCACTGGATGAGGTTATGGGTCAAAATGGGTACCTATCTGCCCATTTCGAATGTGTTTTTTCGAGATTTCTGGCACCTAGGCGTGTGTATGAGCCTCCATGCGCCTGATCCGAGGAATAACCAACCCCCTTTGAAAGAATTTGCAGCGTTTTATAAATTAGCGGGGTGAACCACTTTTTAGGTGAAATTCCCGAATGGCTTAACGGAGTGTTCATACGAAACGGACCCGGAAAACGCACTTTTGGTACTGAAAAAACCCAACACGCTTTCGACTCTGCTGCTCTTCTCCGCAAGTAATAATTCATTTGGCTTCATCACTGGCCAAATCAGTCCAATGTTAGCATTTCTGTTACACGTTTCCCTATCATTCTCCTCGTACTCTCAGGTTTGCTATCAAAGATGGAAAAGTCACGTTCCAAACCAAGTTTCTCAAGAGCAATATGTACCAGAGGAATTCGGAGGCTCAGCGGATCGTCATGGGCGAATTTGGTACGGCGAGCACTTCCGACCCGTGCAAAACTATATTTCAGAAGTAAGTGAGCTA
>CM034003.1:26326610-26340619 GCA_019603395.1 Cyrtorhinus lividipennis | reverse complement strand
GCTATTAAGAGACCACTTTTAAAATTCCCAGCTCAAAATATTTCTGGGTTTGTTAATTTACCATCGGTGTTATCTAGGTTTTCGTCGATTTTTCAAAAAAAAGAAACGACAGACAATTGCCTCGTGTCTGTTTACCCGTTCAACGATGAACTGTACGCATTGACGGAAACCGTTAAAATGCACCGAATCAATCCGCAGAACCTGGACACGTTGAAAGAGGTGAGCAGTTTTGGCCTGTACCTGTATGCCAGTGGCGTCATTGAAGTCATTTCGTTGAGCACCAGAAAGTTCTTATTATTTACACCATCATCCACTATTTTACAATTGTGGGTTGTGCAACTTGGCGTTCTCACTGAACCGATTGCGCGTAATCAAAATTGTTTTGGGGATTAAAACTTTCATGAAATGTTGGGTAAATCTAAATCTGAAATGGAAAATGGGGTTCCCGTTTTAAATAAGAAATTTTGTGTCGATTGGGGTGCGCAAATATTACAGGGTCCGCCAACGAAGTAGGATGGATTTAAAAAAATCATAACTCGGTTATTTCTCAAGATAGAATATATATATTTTTTTAACTGTTCACAAGAAGTGGAATTTTCTGGTAATGTTCAATTTTTGAAGACGACGTCGAGCATGTGGTGCCCATCAGCTTGAATGCATTTATCGAGTCTTTCGGTGAAGCTCCTCGAAACGCTGTCCAGCATTTCTGTGGGATGCGGCTGATTTCCGTGGTGATAGCCTCCTTCAAATCGTACAGGGTCCTCGGCTTATCTTTGTAGATTCTTTCCTTTAGGTATCCCCACAAAAAAAATCACGGGGGATAGGTCAGGGGACCGGGGGGCCAGGAACGTCACCGCGCCGAGAAATGAGTCGACCGTCTCTCACAAAACATCTTATGCTCGTTATAATCCGCCGGCAATAATTCTGACAAATCACCAACTTATATGGATGAAAGTGTAGATCGACTTTCAATATTCAACGAACAGTTGATTGTGAGAGGTTCAAATTCGCTGCACAAAGTTGGACGAATGGTGTGGGCTCTGGAGGGCAGCGACTCTCACGCGCTCAACGTTCTCTGGAGTTTCGCGCTGTTCGATCTCCTCCCTCCTTTTTTTTTGTAACACTGCCCGTGTTCCCTGAAGTTTTCAACCCACCTTAGGATTACATTACGAGTTGGGATAGATCCGCGGGGATAACTCGCGTACTCTTGACGGAAATCTCTGTGTTTGAATTATCGACTCACCGGTCCACTAAAACCGACTTACCGCGAAAAAGCACGTTGTGGCAATTGTCCAAACCATCTTTTGCAACGAACCTAAAAAAACTTCCCTTCATTGTGAACACGATGGTCCCAACCCCACCCCTCACAGAGTTTCCCCACGCTGAGTATACCCATTTCAAAACACGTCCATACTTCGTTGGCAGACCCTGTATTTGAGATCCTTTCAAGAAAATGTGAAGATTCAAAAAGAAAAATTTCATGTTTACTCCTATTTGGACGGTTTTAGGGAGTGGGGGACAACTAGTAAGACATTCTGCATATTAATTTTGGGGGTTGATCTGCTGCACCCTGTATACCCCCTCATACGCAACTGTTATACCTATTTGTGTGGTTTTAGGGTCACGAATACTACAACCCAACGAAAAAGAACTACATCTTCCTGCGATCCTGCTACGATGAGTTGAAACCCCGAACTGGAATCTAAGCGCTTTCTTTTTGCGCTTGCCGCGGATAAACAGCGCACCAACGTGGAAATTCCTAAAATATTTGTGTCTAAAAATCTGTTTACGGCAGGTTTGATTCTGTTGCCCCTAATAATTACCTTTTGTCATAATTCCTCGTTTTTTTTTGTTTGTATCCCCATTTGCTAGTTTGTTGCAATTCACTCATATAAGCGGCAAATATTGAGGTTATTGGTGTCACAATTTGCCTTTTTGGTGTTAGTTTATGCATCCCCTTTGATCTCGCTTTGGCGTTGGCTTTGAGCTGCATAAGGTGAACATTTTTTTCCGTCTAACCAAAGACAAATGATTTCATAATAAAAAGTTATCAATATTAACTTGGAATTTACGACATGATTTCATTCAAACTCTCAAAGATATGCGCCGACCAAGAGGCAATGTTTGACCCAGGTGAACAAACGCCGAAGTTATGAGCCTGTGGAGCGATTGTGATGCCATTTGGTCAATTAAGGTTGGGAGACTCTTTTGGCAAGATACGTAGCCAGAATGAGTCCAGAAGAGGTCCCTCGAATGCTTCTGGATGAAACGATTCACAAAAATAAGACAGGGTTGGCCGAAATCGTGCCCGGTGGATGGAGTGGCAGGAGATGGTCGTTTTATCCTGGAAATTCGGAACTGGAGAGCAGCAGCAGACAGAGATGACTGGTGGACATCACACCAGGACGTCCAGATCAACGGTGGATTGTAGAGCCACAAACAATGACCGTTTCATTCAAACTTATTTCGCTCTTTTCGTTATTGGAGGAAATTGCGGCTTTTAGGGGCAGCTCAGGTGCATTTGCTCCTCCTGGACTTCAGAAGCAGCCCTAATCAGCCTTGATGAAGCCGAGGGTGCGATCCGTTCCTTGGATGGAATACATTAGCAGATTCATCTCGCCTGCAATATCTGTTAAGACTCGAATAACAGGGAATTGATGATCCGGACGGGTCCCATGGGTCTTACTCCTCAACTTTTCCTTTCCTCATTCCTGGCTTAACAATCATCTTAACAATTTTCTCCCACATTTTGGTTGTTCCTAGCTATTTGCTCTAGGTGCTGCCATTTAAATTTTCTGTATTATTAATTGTAAGGAAAGCCAAACAACAGGACGTTTCATAGGGCACACGGAACTAACATTGAAAATATGTACCTATTTTTATAGGGTGTCCCACGAGTTGTTCCTCCCACCTAAACATCATTCACATTTTCCGTATATGATCACTAGAAATAAAATAATGTTTTTAATATTCAATCATTCATTCATGAATCGAGAAATAAACAAGAAATAGAAGCACCGCTGTTGATATTACGTAACTATTTTATTGAATGTTTAAGAAAAATCCTATTGTTCAATTAGAAGGAATCGCTACTGTTTGCAGGTAACCTGAATCAGCTAAACCTGTACTTTATGAACGACCTGCCGACTCTCGTTGCCTTTTTGAACGTGGCGAATGAAATAATGCCAAGGGAAAGGACTGAAATAGCTTCGACGAACAATCTGACCTAGTGAGAGTTGGGTTACGTCCTACAAGTCGCGACTCGTTAAATCGGCTGTTCCGTTAGGTCAATAACTGAATGATATTGTTGAGTACGATGGCACAGAGATCTGATATCCAAATTTGATAGAATATATTTCCATTTTGATCAACTTACGCCAGTTAGGACTACTAATTCATTTCTTAGGCTCCACTTTTTGTTGTTTCTGAGAAGAATTGTTAAGAATCATTTCATCAATAACTTGCCTCATGTAAGCAAAGAAACCTATTTTTCCTTGTGATATATGCTTCGTATGGCGATTGATTGCCAAAAATATTAATCAACTACAGTCTCATTGCAAGAGGTTGGTATCGAATGCCACATAAATCTATAAAGGGCAAAAAGGTACACATTTTTTAATTTTTGTTTCACATCAGAAACACCTGAGAATGTCCGCCCTTTTTCTACTACGTAATCTGAAGGATATGGAGTGAGTGAGCCATTAAAGCAGGGCACACACGGTCAATATTATTGATAATAGGATGGTCAATGTAGGTATCTACGTTTTCTATAGCTTGTTCTGTCTTATAGAAATACTCTTCTACGAGTTCCACAGCGTTATGGATAACCATAGAAAAATTATGGCTCTGAGTGCGATCCGAACTTTCAGGAAGGAATACACCGAATATACGAGTTATTAGGCCAAAGTAGAATTATAATTAAAATTGAAATTGTTCACATATATACAGGGTGCCTCACGAGTTGTCCTCCCTTTCCTCCTAAACTTGTCCAAATAGGAGTCAATAATTTTTTTTTTTTTTTTTTTTTTGCACAACCATGCGCAAGTTACACTTAACACATTCTTATTTTAAATGGGAACCCCAATTTGTTTTATTTCACATTCGGAATCTGCCCAAAATTTCCCTCAAATCCCTCAGATCCCTCAAATTTTTTTGATTGCGTGCAACCCGTTCAACGAGCACGTAATATATACCTATTACATAAATTTTTATTGTTTTGAAACGCTGATTCACGAGATGCTATCCGTGATTCGACTCAATTTTTGCGGAATAATAACCAAAATTCGTTTGTTTCACGTAAAATAATTTTTTTTTTTTTTAAGCGCGTATTGGCACATAAAATAACAGCGTTTTTGTTTATAACTATTTTTTTCTCTCTCTTTTTATTTGTTTAAAAACGCTCTAAAAAAATGATTTTCTTGATGATGAAAATGTTATAAGACGAGTTTGGCGAAGCATTAGGCTTCTGAGCCGATTTGAGAAAAATTCAATGTATTGAACGACCACTTCCAACATGCCATTTTGACCAGGAAACAACGTAATTTTTATTTCGTGAAAAATAAAAAAAAAATTAGTAAAAAATTTTCTCGTACCGTGTGCCCGTAAAGCAGGACTGATTCCAATCGAAAAGCCTCGTGTTTTACAAATCCACCAGCAGCAGCACAGATCAACTGCCTCGTGGCACCTACTGCACTTTTGGCTTTTAAGATACTAGACCCACAATTCTGTTTGAATTTGCCGGTCCTCAAAATAGTGTTCCTAAATCCGAGAATGGACATCGAAGTGATGTACCACTGTTTTCTACTCTTTAATTGACAAAAATATCGTCGATTTGATCATTTCTTTGTTCTAACGTTGGTGGTCGTGTAGAATACATGGGTAGAATGATCGTTGTTATCCTACACTTCACATGTTATACTTAATCCAAAATTTCCAGGTAGGTAAGCCAGAAAGTCTTCGACATTTCTGACACATCATTCTAATTCAAACAAGACTTTTCCATTGTCCTTTTAGGAGGTGGTAAACGAGGCGGCGCTCTATATAAGGCCCAAGAGTGGGGTTCAAATACTTCTGTCTAGTTCTAATCATAGAAAATCCATTTTGCCTCTTCCCCAAGTGGTGGGGGTTGACGATTTGAGAGGGGGGTCCATCAAAACCCTAAAGCAAGCCCTGGTGGTTGTTCAGTCGGGCTTGTGAGGATTCTAACAACACATCACCATGGTAAGTTCTCTCAAACATACCAATGAAATGTGATAACCAACAGGAACATTTTTATCCATACATTACTAACGATTTTATTACATGGGGTGCAGATGAGACACCTTTTGGACTCACCAAAAAATATGATGTGAAATCAAAATTTCATAATTCCCTCCACTATTGTTTCTTTAGTAATTTATATTTCATTTTCAAGGCTGAAATATTTTGTTATTTAACGAATTGTGTTTGTTTTCAACTTATTCTGACCCCTCAACAAAATTATGCAATAGATAATTACTAAAATCAAATTTGTGAGACTTATAAGATGTATTGTTTATTAGGTTGTGATATTAATTTAAGAGAGTTTTTATTATTTTTTTTTTAATTTTATTTGAGTTCGGGGTACTTTACCTTACCTTGCTTTTTAATGATTAATTGAGAGATTTTTGCCCCTTTCGTTAGATTATTTGATTTTTTTTACTGGACCGTATTACTGTAATGATGCCTAAATTCTTCGTGTGGTCTCTTTGTCTTTACTTCCTGACCAAAAAACCTTAATTGGAATCGTGTGAATTGGCAGTCGTGCAGTGTCCGTTTACTGCTCCAGCCTACGTTGGCTAGTGGCCAACTTTTTAAAATAAACTCGAGAATAGAGCTTCTCAAATGGTTTTAACCATCGATCACAAGATACTTGTTGGACTTATAGTTGAGCGGGGGTCCTGCAAAAAAGATTGCCGGATTTCCTAACGCGTGGGATTGGTAGAAGAAACATGTATTTCTCTTGTATTCTTCCAAAGCACCCCTCCCTGCTAGTGATGTGCACCTTTCTGCAAGGCATACCAGAACGAAGGGGCGATGTACCCCCCAAGAGGGGTGAAGATAAGGGCAGTGAAGGCGGATATGTATTTGTCGTGTCCCTACAATGAGTCATAATTGAGTTCTCAGATTATCAAGAATAATTTCAATTTATTTAGGTTTCTCCTATAAATCTGGCAAATTATAGCGCAATTAGGTAGATACCTTCCGCTTCATATTAGGTAGCTTATATTCTTCTTCATCCCTTCACACTACAATCCTCAAACTTTTCCTTTTCTACTTCGTCCCACGAACCTGGAATGTGAGTCTGCGGTAATAGAGCGGCCTCATCCAGCCTCAATGCCACAAATAGACTCCCTAAGCCTTCGCTGACTGTTTCCATGTTTGTCGAACCCTCTGATGGCGTCTCGCCAACTCGCCGCTGTTGGCCAGTTAAGGATTTTCTAGGTCTAAGAATAGACAAGCTGTTCGGTACCAGGTCGTGGGGTGAAGAATCAAACTGTACATATTCCATCCCCCTCCTCCAGCAAATTGTGGCACCTAAACGACCGTAAGGATACATACAATCAAAGCCGCGAATAGTTTGCACGGCAAAGCGAATTCCAAAATTAAGTTTTTGTCTGTTGAGGCCGTTGCCACCAAAACCAAAAAACAGATAAAGATCGAGGGGGATCAACCTTTACAAGGACCCGGCAAAGGAAAACAAACCTGAAGAGCCATTTCCCGAGAAGAACCCATACAAACCGTACCTATGCAAGATTTAATTTCAAATAATTTAGAAAATAATTATATACGTATGAATGGAATTCAACTGAGGACGAGAAATACGTTTTTTTCCCAACTCTTGACTCAAATAAAAACGTACCACCGTACCAAACAAGCTAGATAAGACTCTCTTCCTAATACTCTCTTCCTACCTATCGGGCCTAACCTATACATTCAATATCAAATAAAAAGCTTAACAATTCAAAATGCAGATAGCAAAATTGTCAAGTGTTTAGTACACTGGCACAAAACTATTCTGATTTACATTCATCATTCATTCCAAACGTAATAAGATGTGGAAGCGCACAGACAGCATTTATTCAGCACGCGGCCATTGAACGAAAACCATCAGGTCTTTTCTGTTTCTTTCTGTACCTACTCCTTGTGGCTTTACCAGGGATTTTGCTTGTTTTCGATGTTATATGCGCCTGATGGTTGCGCTCATTCTCCTGCCATGTATTTCGCCTCTGCTTTAATTAGCAGTGCCCAGCATGGACCTCGCGGACCAGGAGAGGCTGCTTGACCTGTGGGCCATGCTTTTGCTACCATAACATGATGGGCAAATGCTTTTGTACTTTTGGCTGGCTTTCTGTTTTGGAATGCCTCTTGCCAAGGATTTTCTGCTGAAGTTGCTGGACCTAGCACTGCAAGCCATCGCCTTCGAGCTGTGTTGTACTTTGAGCACTGAAGGTAGACATGGTCTGCCGTTTCGTCTCGGTTTCAGTCTCATGGCATGAAGTTTGGCGTTGAAGTCACCATGGCCAGTTGCGAACTGAGAGATGTAATGATCCACTTCAACATGGTGCTGAGTCAGGCGTGCTCGAACATTTGGCCAGATCTTGTATGTGTGCTGTCCTTTGGAGGAGGCGTCCCATCTCTCTTGCCATTTCTCTAGGCACCATTCATTGATTGCCGTTTCTGTCGTGCATCCCGGGATCTTGCTTTCTTTGACGTGATTAAATAGCCAAATCGATGTTAGGGCCTGCATTTTGATGCCCAATGGCATTTGCCCTGTGAGGAGATGGAGAGCCAATCTCTTCATGCGTTGAACGAAAACCAGAAAAAGAGACAAATCAATGCCATTTGTCATTAATACTGGCTAATTACCAGCTGTCATCAAATATCTATTAATATCAATTTACCGAGAAATCCCTGGTCATTCATTGATAATATGGAGTATGCGCTTGTTTTTCGGTGGTTTCTTTCAAAAGAAAGAGAAATTACAAGTTGTCAGGTGGCTTAGAGGTAGGTAATTCGTTGTTCTAAAACACAATACTCTACTTAATAGGTCGATTGGGGCCTCCGTTTGTCATCTGCAAATTGGTATCTATCATTCTGACGAGCCCATGAGTTGTGGGCTGAAGGGTGAATACCATAAGCACCAATCACCTTGTAGAGGCTTATGTAAGCGCCAGTTTCCTTGAAACCAACTTTGACAAAAGCGCCAGGTTGGATGACATAACCGCCGATTTCATTGAAAAAGGGTTGGATGGAGAAGCTACAACATTTCTTCATTATACACATTTTATTTACAGTATATGTCGAAAATAAAAAGAAATTACGGGCAAACGTAGTACGGGTCCTGACAGCTAAAATGGTGCCCTGGCACATCTTCAGGTTGGTGTGGATGGTCAGAACAGCCATTTCCAGCGTGTGAGTCGACATGCTCAAAATGTTCACAGTTTTTCGTCATTTGTGATCAAAAATGCACCACAAAGTCGATTCGTCGTCATGCCACTTCACTCTTCCATCACTATACTCGCAAAATTGTCTGTAAAAGTAGTTATTGAGTACGAGGCAGCGAACACCCTTATTTGTCGTTATTATTCGACCAAACTGATAACCTGGGGAGATGGTTAGATGGATTGGGGACTTGCCAATCAAGCGAGATCCTGAAATACGAGGATTAAACATCGGCCAATCAAAACTATGAACTCATCAATGCGATTGATAAAATTTTGATGGCTGGCGCTTTAGTCACTTCAAGAAAAACATCTCTGGCACAAATGGTAACGTTTTGGCGCTTATGGCACATCAATTAAAGTGGATTGGCGCTTTTGGTCAGCATCGGGACTGATGATTGTTTGGTGGCGATTCACCCCTTTTGGACGGCGATGGCTGAGCATGTCATCAATGAAGGAGGCTTATTCATACATTGGGATGGAAGCTTGACACAAAAAAGGTCTGACGAAAAGAAATGATAGATTCCTCCAGAATCCTGCTCATCTCCACGACGTAATTCATACATGATTCTCAAATTTTGAGGAATAAATAGCAGACTCGAGCTTGGTTTGACTTAAAACCTTCGTAGGGTTTACTTCGGATTAGGATTAGTAGTTATAGTCAATACATTAGAGGGAACGTAGAAAAATAAAAATAAAATGTTTAGAGCAGTTGGCGTTTTATCAAATTTTTTCCAAGTTTGTTTCAACAGCAGTATTTCCGCTCTTTTCCTTTCTGTCAATGTGATTGCAAACTAACATTAATCCATAATTTAAGGGACAACAAAACAAGATAAGGTAATAAACAGATCGAATTGTATGACAAGGGAGCTAAAAATCTTGTCACTTCTAGACTGGAAGCCTACACGACAAGATTTTTAATGGCTCGCTCTTCTGTATAGATTTTTCAAGTCGAATTGAGAATTTACCAAACCAATTTAAAGAATTTTACGAAAAAAATTTGAGCATTTTACAATCTTCTGCTCGCTCTGTTATTCGGACTCCGCATTTTTGTTTTTATTGACTTAAAAAATATTGAAATCAATCGAGGTTTTCTTTCTCTAACTAGAACGTAATTTCTTTGAAGTATTCTACGTTCATTAATTGGTTTTAAAAAACTGTATAAGTTCATTTTTTGTTCCAGTGATTTCCAATAAAAGTCTTGAATTGCCTTAAAAACTTGTCGAATTTGTCTGTTTTGGAAAATTCTCTCATCCTTTTTAGTCATGAAAGTTCTTAGATTGGGAAATCGGGCATAGTTGACTCAAAGAGGATGCAGCACCCATAAGTGGCAGTACTGCCTAGATTGGATAAAATTTTAAATTGGGGTGGAGAATGCTCAAATTGGTTTGGAAAACTCTCAATTTGACTTGTGAATGCTATTTATGTTGTACTGCTTTACGGTTTTACTTTTATTTTGCTCATTCAGGTTATTTTATTTCATTTTTCTCAGTTGTTCTTATATTCATTCGTCTCTGTTTTATTCTATTGTATGACAGGCTGATAAGGAAAAGAAGAAGAAGAAGAAGGTGAAGGAAGAAGGAGCGAAAGAGGAGGCGGCTCCCGCCCCTGCCCCTGAACCCGTCCCCGAACCCGCAGCCCCAGCTCCAGCCCCAGCGTCCGTCAAGAGGCCATCATCCAAGAGCAGCAAGAAGGCCAAGAGGACTGGCTCGTCCGTCTTCAACATGTTCACTGAGTTCCAGGTCGCGGAATTCAAAGAGGTAAATTTCCCTGTTGGCTGGAGTTTTCGTTTTTACACAATCAGTGCTGAGGATGTCTCAAACGCAGCCCAGAGACAGTGGAAGGCTTGGGACGTCCTGGCGCTGAAGGATTCAGTTGAGGAACCCCAACTTCAGTTTCTATCCTATGAGCTGGTCCAGTCTCTCAGTCATTCATTAGGCCGGGTACACACGTTGAGGATTTCCGGAGAGGAATTCCTCTGAGAAAAACCTCAGAGCCGGACGGAGCATCCACACGACGCGTGAGGCCTTCGAGGAAAACTGTGTAGTTGTAGTGGCCGGAACCCCGGCCTCAGGCGGCCTTTCCAATTTTTGGAAAGGCCTGGCGGTCTGTGCTGTCCGCCTCAACTGAAGGCATCGACCCGTCCACACGGTCCGTCGGCCGGAGAGGTTGGCCTCAACGGGGAATCCTCTCCGGAATCCTCAACGTGTGTACTCGGCCTTACGGTTTTTCCATTCTTCGAGAGAAGGTCCCCAGTAGTTCAATGGCCGTCATGGCGAACAAGTCAAGTAGAGATGTCTGCGCCACGTGGATGACCCAAACCGCCCACCGTCTCTGAGCTGCACTTTAGCGGACGTTTCGAGACATCCTTAGCACTGAACGTGTTAAATCAATTAAATTAAATTCAAATAAGTGGAATTTTCGCTACAGATGTCTTCATTCTTCTAACAATAGAATATAAATAATGAAAACCTGTCTGGATAGAAAGAAGACCAATATCTGAACTAAGATTTCAAAGAACTAGGAAAAATTGATAAAACAATAATAAGTTACAGCATTTCCATGTCAAACTTAACGTTCTCCTAAAAAAATTATACATTTTCCGAATCAAATAAAGCTTGTTCAAAACAAACATTACTATCTTTCCTAAATTGAAGTGAGCCTTCGTGTGAATGTAAGCCAAATATATCAACTGAAATCTTATGCATGTTGCAAGCAAAGCTATTAAAGGCCAACAAAAACCAAATCTCGTTTTGATCCAGTCATGATTTTAAAGTAGATCTTGGAGTAGTAGAAGAAAATGTTAGAATGGTAGAAAATGTTAAAAATTGTGATTTGTATGATGATAAGAAGGTAGTAAGCCAACGAGGTAATGGGTATGATTAACAGGATTATTTGACTTTCTCCAGCGTTATCTTCAAATTGCACACAATTCCAATTCATTTGGTGTAGTTTCAATAGAAGATTTATTTTGATTTGGAAACGAAATAATTTGTTTTGGGAAAGATATACATATGTAATTTAACATGGAAAACGTACAGTTGGGCTGGGAAATGCTGTATAACAAACTATTTCACCAACCAGTATGCTGGCGATTCTAACCCCGTTTGTTTTGCCTTCCGCAGGGTTTCTCCCTCATGGACAAGGACAAGGATGGTATCCTTGGCAAGGAAGATCTGAGGTCGACTTGGGATCAGTGCGGTAAATTGGTTACCGACAAAGAGCTCGACGACATGTTGGCTGAAGCCCCTGGCCCAGTGAACTTCACTCAGCTCCTCACCCTTTTCGCCGCAAGGATGTCTGGAGGTGAGGCTTGCACATTGTTAAGGGTGTTCTCACGTGGCATCTCGATGCCATCACGATTTTGGGAAACGTCATGGAGAGTTGATAACGTTGTTAATTTTTTTTTTTTAGGCTCTGATCCTGATGATGTAGTCAGGGAAGCCTTCAAGGCATTCGACAAAGAAGGCCTGATCAACTCAGAAGAGTAAGTATTACCTTGGAAAATATCATCAAAAAAGATTGGGACAAGGTCCAACGCCGGGATAGATGCACTCAGTTAAGGCTAAAGACAAATGGTAGAAATGTATTGTACTGTAACACCCCTGTTTACCTAACCAACCTGACGTGGGTGAATCAAACAAGGGGTTGCTTTCAAAGTTGATAATCCTAGAGCCAGGTAGCGAAGAATTTGGAATATGAATCTAGGAGAGAAATGAGCAGTAACTTTGGGAGTGAGTTTTCATACTTCGGATTAGAATGAAAATTGAACAAATTCTAATTATACTAAAAACTAAATTAACTAAAAAATAAATAAACAAAAAGGAGGAAAAATCAGTTCAGAACAGCTCAGTCTTTACCAAGAATAGTTCCTTCAAAATGGTATTTTTTTCACTCATTTCCAGTTAGTTTTATGTTTGAAAATTGTGGGCTAAATCTGGCTTCATTTCCTTTACAGGCTCAAACACGCTCTCCTCACCTGGGGCGACAAATTTACCAAGAAAGAAGTCAACGACGCCTTTGACGCTATGGACATCGACAACAAGGGAATGATCGACACTGAAGGTCTTATCCAGATGCTCATTGGTGGTGGTGAAGAAGAAGGCGCTTAAGCCTCAATGAAGCTAAAACTCCACCAAGCCCAAGAAAATTAACGATAATATATATTATATAAAACTATATTCAAGCAAGATTCGGGTTTTATTGTTTTTATTTATTTCTATAAGAGTCCCTATGAAGTCTGACCTGTGAATAATAAAGAGTACAACCTTCATTTTGTATCATTTATATTACTTGAGTTTTTTGACCGACTTCAATTATTGTGGACAGAGTTAAACGCGGCCTAAGGGCGGATTGGTGTGATAGCAAGACAACAAATGAAGCAAGACTGATCGACCACCTTAGACTATTGACAAGCTGGGGCACATTATGTTGGAGTATCAGTATTCTCCCTCTTTCCCTGATTGATGATGGTTTTTGGCGTCTGGAGCTTAGGCAGGCACCTACCCGAAACCTCGGCTTTCTGGAGGTTCCAGTACACTGATCGTTCAAATCCAAAAATCACATAGAAACCTGACCAATTTCCCCTAATGTTGTGACCTACCCAGGAGCGTTGCGTGGCTCTAGTCGAAATTAAATCAATGTATAAGGCCGAGGGTTACAGTGAAATGAAGCTATTGGAACAGGGGTGAAGAAACATATCGCAAGTAAATTAAACTCTTGGTAAATACATTTATTCACCCGATTCACAACATACAATAAAATATTCAGCCAATTCAAACTTGTGTGTTGGACAACATAAACGGTAGCTAACCAACAATGGATTGTCGCTGCACAAATTTTCTTTTTGGCAAAACGAAAGTGACGAGAATTTTTACAGCAGAGCATTGTCCGTGCATGCATTGGATGCCGCGAGGTAACACTCCCTCCTCCAGCTCTGAATCTTCCTTCAATGACTATAACAATTGAAGACAAGATCGAGCAAACTTCCCGCTGCGTGCGCAGAACTAACATAAAGACATTACTTGAAGACAATGGCAGGGTTGAATAGAACGTTGAGGAGGTGGCGGGAAGCAGCCCAAACTTCAGCCATAACTGTGGCTGTGGCAAGGCTGTGGACAGTCAGTGGCGGTTGTGGGGACCGAAAGCAGGCGAGACATCCAACTTGATGAAGGTGGACTCTGGGCGACGAAAAATGCGCTGGGTTAATTTCAAGGGCGCCAGCGAACCAAATTTTGTCCCCATCGACGAGAGAGGTTGAAAAGTTACGAAAGACGTTGTCAGCTCGAAGCACCACTCTACTTCCATCATCTATCCATGCGTCGTCGACCATTTTGATTCCTATGGCGTATTCGTACCTTAAGAAAAACGAAAACAAAGCGAGTTAAAACAGGACAATCCACTCGACAAACACCCACCGAAGTAATTAAGTGAAACGACACTTGACTGCTGCTAGCGACTGTAATTCCTCAGATCCGTCAGATTAGTTTCTCAATTTTATTGCGAATGGAGTTCCCAGGAGAGGAGCCAAAACACCCTTCGTGGGCC